>CP139505.1:199258774-199797990 GCA_021014915.2 Artemisia tridentata subsp. tridentata
TTTACAAATAAAAATTATCAAGAAAAAGTTTTTTTTATCCTTTGACGGAAAGACTTTTTACGCATCAAATGCCTCTTGGCTCTTGCATTACAGGCGCGTTATAGGTATCCTGCTATGGTGATGACTTGGGTTTTTGTTTTTGTTTTTCTTCTTCTTTTTGAATGTAAATGTGTAGATGTGTTTTTTGATTGTTTGTTATAAGAATGCTATTGGGAAAGGTGTTTTTATGGTATGCGAATGTTATAGGATAAAAACTGAAGTGAGGGGAATATAACGCACCCATAACTTGAATGGCACATAGTTCTCTTACGAAGAGAAGTTACTTTTTCATAAACCAAAGTGACTGAAAAAGTACATTTATTATTCTTGCGTAGAATTATCCAGTTTGTTTCTCAAATTTATCATTAATCTTTTTCATAACCCGTATAACTAGACATATGAGTTAGAAAAACCCAATGACGTCTTTATGTGTGCGTATTAGACGATTACCCGCGCATGACAACGAGTTTTTGACAAAATTCGGTTGCGTTAATTTGTTATTTGTGTGTGCGTATTTATTGTACTTTTTAAGTGTGGTTTAAAAACATTATTTATTTGTGTGTGTCATTTTCCGTCTTTTTTTTTAATAAATTATTATGACGACATGTCAAGAAAATTATTAGTGGTTTTAATTTGTTTATCGGTGGTTCAACTCTAGTTCACTGGTAATAAGTTCATGTGTAGATGGAATTGTGTTTATTACGTGTGTGTAATTCATTTTTTTGTCTCATTTACTTGAACAGTTAAAGGGAATCATTATACGTTTTCGAAGCAAATATAGATATTTTTCTTAGCAAATGTATTGGTTGAATCATTTTTCCTGGTTTCGATTGTAATCCGTATAGCTAATTTTGAAAATATATCAATGATCTTTTTATGAAACCATCTTCCGAAATATTGAAGTTTTTTTAATGTGTCGACTAAACTTTCTAGTCGGGTCCATTTTGAATTTTTACATTCACTATATTTCATGACATACATATTTTATACGGGTTATAAACAACAGTCTAATACCCACGAAAAGCAACGATAACTAATAGCTTATTGTACTTTTATTATTATCTCTGGTTTTTGTCATAGAACAATTCTCCTTTATGGTAGTTTTAAAATATATATGAAAAGTGGTGAATTAAGGGATAAGATAGAAAACTTATACATCAAATTGTAATTAGATACTTAAATAAATGATTTTACTAACAGTAACCCTTAGAGCTGTGGTTAATATGATCATTTTTACTACAATTAGTTGTAAGAAACTAATTTACATAATGAGAATGAATTGTTTATTGATAAAAGATCATTTGAGGACAAAACATTACTTACATATAAAGGGACCAATCCCTACCTTCCATTCATTTTGATCTAAAAGCTGAGATTAAATTCATTATTTACACTACAGGGGTATAATTGTCAACTATATAAACACAAAATTAAAAAATTCATCTTCTAATCTCTCCTAAAAACACACAGTAAACCGTGTTTCTCTCATCCTAATTTAACATAACTTCCACCTTCCAATCCACTTATCAAACCCTAAATCCAAATTTGGTGGAGAAGATAAACAACATGAGGACATGCCACTCCACCGTAACACCTCTGCAATACCACCGCTACTCTACCGCAACACCACCGCAACTCCATCACAGCAACCGCTACACATCGAGACACCACCGCGACTCCTCCGGTATTCACGTTTTTAATAGATTTGCTTTAATCTGATGCTTTAGTCATGATTTTAATTGATATATCTGCTATGATTTGATTTGAGCAGATTGATCAAATTACAGGTTAATTTTTGCTCGCATAAGGTAATCTCGCTTTAACTTGTATTGTGTCTGTTACGTATGATAGTTGAATTATGACGAATTTATATGCATATGAATTGTGATATCAGCAGTGATAGATTGTACATTTGGCGTTGAGAATAGTTTAGGCGCAATATTGAGACGTCAAATAATATTGTTCCATTGGGTTGAGACGTCTAATGATTGCGATATTTGGTAGGAGCGATGTTTTGTACGTTTGGTAGGAGCGATAGTGTTGCTTTAGAGTGCAACATTAGATTGAGACGTCTAGTAATATGCTGTTGAAATGGCGCATATTCAGTTTTTTAACATGAAGCGATAGTTTTGTGTGAACTTTAGGTTAGTATGCTGCGTAATTGGCTGTTGAATTATTAGAAAGCGTTTGATAAAGTGAGTGTTAAGTTGTGTTTTGATGTTTGAACGGATATTATTAGAGGCCTAGATTAGCGATTGGAGCTCATTTTGTTGGTGTTTGGGATTGCGTTTTCAAAATGGAGATGTTTGGCTAAACTTATTAATGGATTTATGCAATTTTTGGATACGTAAGTAAATGGAGATGTTTGGCTGAACTTATTAATGGTTTATTCTATTTTGAATATACAATAAGATCTCCCAAATACTTATTATAATGTGCTTATAGTTAATAGCTTATTGAAAGACAACGTTCCAGAGCCATTAGCTTTTGTGATAAGCTTACCCAAAGACCCCCTTAAAACATGTTCTGTTTGCTTTATTCAAAGAAATTTTGAGCAGTTCCTGATTACCTGATGTGTGCATGAATATATAACTTTTGTTATTATCAGAGTTGTTGCAGCAGAAGTTTGTGAGGAGCTATTTACTCCAATTCCACCACATACCGAGCTTGCACTAAACGGTGTTGAAGTCTTCATGAATGCTAGTGGAAGTCATCACCAACTGAGAAAGCTTGACCTTCGTATGCGTGCCTTTATTGGTGCTACAAATACTCGTGGTGGAGTGTACATGTATAGTAATCACCAAGGTTGTGATGGTGGTCGCCTATATTATGGTAAATAATAAGCCTGTTTTACTTCCATTTAAGCTTTACAGTATAAGTTTTCAGCAAATTTGTATAAAACTAAATACTCTGCCAATTATAGATGGATGTGCATGTATTGTTGTGAATGGAGAAGTAGTAGCACAAGGCTCACAGTTCTCGATAAAGGACGTAGAGGTGGTTGTTGCGCAAATTGATCTAGATGCGGTACATTATATATAACTTATTTTACACAAGGAAAAGGTTCAAGCTTGTTATGATATTTAGTATTCGTGATAATTTCTCTTTTATCATATGCGTTATGCAAGGTTGCGAGTCTAAGAGGATCGATAAGCAGTTTCCAGGAGCAAGCAGGTTCTAAACATCATGTTTCCTCTGTAAATGTGCCATACAAGCTGTGTAAGCCTTTCAACCTCCAGATGTCTCTTTCAAGTCTGTTTAAGGTCAGTTACCTTATATATTTTATGGCATGTTATGTGAAACATTCATAACCATTAATGTAATGTGGCAGATTAAATATCACTTTCCTGAGGAAGAAATAGCGTTTGGACCTGGTTGTTGGCTCTGGGATTACCTAAGAAGAAATAGGGCTTCTGGTTTCTTACTCCCACTCTCGGGTGGGGCTGATAGCTCTTCAGTAGTTGTCTCAAGGATGCTGGTCTTTTGCCTAAAGATGTTGATGAAGTGTTGCTTGTTGGTGGTATGAGCCGTGTGCCAAAGGTGCAACAAGTGGTTGCTGAGATTTTAGGGAAGAACCCGAGTAAAGGTGTTAATCCTGATGAAGCTGTTGCTATGGGAGCTGCGATTCAAGGTGGTATTGTTAAGGGAGATGTGAAGGAGCTGCCTTTGTTGGACGTAACTCCATTGTCACTTGGTATTGAAACCCTTGGTGGCATTTTTACAAAGTTGATCAACAGGAATACAACTATTCCCACTAAGAAATCTCAGGTCAGTTAACTATATTTTCATTTCTCGTAAGATACATGTTTGACTCTGGTCTGAGCAAGTGAGTCGCATACCTTTAAAACTTACGATCTCGTGATTACATGCAGGTATTTTCAACAGCAGCCGACAACCAGACACAAGTTGAAATTAAAGTACTTCAAGGTGATATCACATGTGATATCACATATCACATGTGATATCACATGGTGATATATCACATATCACCTGTGATATCACAGGTGATATCACCTGTGATATCACATGTGATATCGTGATATCACCGGTGATATCACATGTGATATCACATGTCACATGTGATATCACATGTCACATAAGCCGAAAACCACATAAACTATAAGCTAAAAAAACATTCTTTAGCTCATGCTTATGGTTTATTGGTTATCTCTTAAAAAAAACATTCTTTAGCCGACAATTATGTTCTGTTGAAAAAAAAAGACAAGAATGGTGTCTAAAAGGTGAAGAACAGGAAGCTGCAGAAGGCCCCGGTACAAGAGGTGTGCTGCCTAAATTGAAGCTGAACAAGAAACTTGGATGGAAAACCCAATGGAGTACGCTGATTGAAAGAGATCAGCATACTACCCTGCTCTTACAGGTAAATTTCCCAACCATATTCATGCATCCTTCAAATCTTAAAAAATGCCAGCTGTCAACTCCAAGATTAATACATCTGACTATTAATAAGAAAAACATCACATACTAGAGTATGAGAATGGCTTCTTAATGGTTTCAAAACACCATGAGCCATGTCGTCACTAGTAATCCTGTTTCAGCACTGTAACATATTAACTTGATCCAAAGAGTTCTCCGCTGGCACTAGAACCGATGTTATCGACCGAGTTAAAGTAAACCAGTGTAGTCCAAAAACAGGATTTGCCTCTTATTATTTTAGAACACTTCATTTAAGTACAAAAGTCTGCAATTGAGAGAATTCCTTCAACATACCTATTATAACAAGTCAAAGAGATGACGAATATATACTGCTTACTATTTACTCTTAACTGAGGGATAGCTGTAATTTTGATTATCAGCAAAGGTAAATTACTATTAAAGTGTATAGCAGGCACGTGCTAACAGAGGAATGAAACTAGTAAGGTAGAGCCTAAAAGTATAAAGGGCGAGCAGAATTTGCAAGAATGCAATCCACGTTACTAGAAAGGGAAAGGAAGCCTAGTTGCAGACTTGCAGAAACTATTTCCAAGGTACATTTGTTCATTTGTAGAATAACTTTCTAAGAGTGGGAGACCAACGAAGACTATGATTTGAGTATTTCCCTTGTGATTAGTATAACTGTTGTAATGTAAGATAATATCTAACAAGTCAAGTTAGTGTTCTCTTTTGTTAGACAGAAAATATGCAAAGATGGAAAAAAATAACAATAAAGTTTGCAACGGAAGGAGAACACGATGTTATGTGTAATAAGCTAGCAAATAGTCATGTCGACTAATCTGTAAGGGAGAGCTTCATATATACTATATAGGTCCTTGTAGAATTTAAAATCACTAATAAGAAGTCAGAATGCTTGAAATAAATAATAGATAAATAGCAAGTAGAATAAGTATGTGGTGGGAAGATGATAAAAGGGCAGGGGAGTAACGTACTACATACAGAATATACATATATATAACATCACCGATGAAACATAGTTAGCTAGGGAGAATTGCAAATAAGGACAATGAACGATAGGCCAATGTTGATTTTGTTGTAATTATGTTTACCTATGTTGATTTTGTATAGCTTGTTTGTTATATGAAACATGTGACAGGTGCTATCACCAGTGATATCACATATGCTATCACCTGTGATATCACCATGTGATATCACATATCACCTGTGATATCACAGGTGATATTACCTGTGATATCACCATGTGATATCACATATCACCTGTGATACAAGGTGGTATTGTTAAGGGAGATGTGAAGGAGCTGCTTTTCTTTACAACATTAAATTTGATATCACATGTCACATAAGCCGAAAACCACATAAACTATAAGCTAAAAAAAACATTCTTTAGCTTATGCTTATGGTTTAATGGTTACCTCTTAAAATGTGAATTTAAGAGCTCATCAAATAAGCTGAGACAAACACTTCTTTACATAATAGTTAGTTGTATGATGCTATGCTTAAGTTGTGAATAGATAAATATTTGTTGTTATTATTGGTTTACAGATGAAAATATGTTGCTAACATAGGTGAATTGGGTTGAAGTAATTAGATGAAATTATGTTGCTAACGGAAGTTGCTTACTACTTTAAAATGATGAAATGGGTTACTTAAATGATGAAAGTTGGTGAGATTGGTAAAGAGATCAAATTAATGGCGAAAGGTTGATAAATAGCGAGTAATTGGGGACCCCGACTAGTCCACATGATCTTACTTGAGTTGAGCAGGTAAAGTTAAAATGATAATATTGGTTAGAGGTTGAAATATGTTGCTAGCATTGGTAAAAAGATTATTACGTGGCTATTCTTATGAAAATTGTAAAATTATATTCCTATCTCTTGGTATTTACTATTTAACTTGGTAACTAATCTTGAGATCATCTTATGATCAGGTATCATCCTCTTCACTTGAAGTATAGGCGTTGTCCCATACCACAATGCTACCATGGCAGATGCATCAAACAACTACCTCCACCACCACAACCAGTCAGCAACAGATGTTTACCCAACGCCATTAATTGGTTTAGATCGTGAAGCCAGGGATCTGAGATACAAAGAGAAAAGGAAGAACAGGAAGGGGCTGCATTTGTCGGATATAGGAAGGGGCTGCATTTGTCGGATGAGTTAAAGCCAAGTTATGGCAGGTAGATTGGTGCCAAGATAAAAATGATCACACATACATATTCTTATTATGCCATTTTACTGATATGAAACACATTTACTATATGTATTAGGTTTTTACAGATTTACTAATATGGAACTGAAAATCAGTAAATGTGAAAGTTAATCCTTTGTTGTTTTACTTCTTACAGTAAATGTGAAAATTTTTCTTTGTCAAACACATTCTTATCATTGCAAATGTAAATGAAAATGTATAATATGGAACTCATTATTACAGGATACAAGTAAGCCTTTGGTTTTGTATCTTTTGCTCACACTTGCTTTAGTGATCAAATGTCATTAATCAAATGATCAAGCAAAATGAATATACCATAAGTGATGAGATACGGCGGATCTTAGAAGTTGGAGCATTTAGAAATATATTGTACATGAGGTATTTACTATAAGGAATGGTGGACTCAAAACAAGACGCCATAGCTGGTGTCACAAATGTAGCTCAAAACACATGGTAGGTCTATTTGCCTAATATCTTATTTTGTATCACAGGTGATACCTAATATCTTATTTTGTATCACAGGTGATACCTAATAAGTTATTCTGTATCAAAGGTGATACCTAATATGTTAACTGTTTGTTTATTTTGCCTTTTCCACCTTAATTCTCAAGTTATAAAAATTTTGTTTTCACAAAAGTTGTTCATTTTTAGCTTATTAATAAGTTGTCTATTTGCTTAATATCTTATTTTGTATCACAGGTGATACCTAATATCTTATTTTGTATCACAAGTGATACCTAATATCTTATTTTGTATCACAGGTGATACCTAATATTTGGTATGTATCACAGGTGATACCTAATATCTTATTTTGTATCACAGGTGATACCTAATAAGTTATTCTGTATCACAGGTGATACCTAATATGTTAACTGTTTGTTTATTTTGCCTTTTCCACCTTAATTCTCAAGTTATAAAAATTTTGTTTTCACAAAAGTTGTTCATTTTTAGCTTATTAATAAGTTGTCTATTTGCTTAATATCTTATTTTGTATCACAGGTGATACCTAATATCTTATTTTGTATCACAGGTGATACCTCATATTTTCAATCAGTTTAATGCTTTATCACAAGTGATAAATGTCAAAGTATTCCATAAAATTACAAAAATAAAAAATAAAAAATACACCAATCAGTAAAACTCATAATTTCAATCAGTAAAAAAATACAAGCCTTTAACATTTTATGGAAAAAAAAAATCTTCTTGTATGTGTCGTCCGATATCACAAACTGATCAATAGCAGTACAAACTCTTTTCAACAAGCACTAACATTGAACATCATTAAAACCAACTAGCAGTACTAACCAATGTGTGATTTTGTATGTATCACAGGTGATACCTAATAAGTTATTTTGTATCACAGGTGATACCTAATAAGTTATTTTGTATTGCTTGTGATATTCAGAAAACCATCACATGTCATAATATAAAGTTGTAAACTATCAAGCATCACATCATAGATCATTAAAACACAGAGCATAAAACCATCACATGTCAAAGTACCCTGCTGAAAGCAATCAGCATGAGTCATATTTTATTAAAAGAATAAACACAAGATCATCACATGTCAAACTACTCAGCTGAGAGCATCAGCATCTTGGGGTCTAGAGTTACGTACATTAGATAATTACATTCGGTTAAAAACCGTACAAAAACCAGATCCTCTAATTTTTCTAGAAACGTTCAGAGAACTTGCCCCAAGTAAAATACCACTACGATCAGTTCATTTTTCTTCATCTATCTACATAACTGATTCAGTAGGATCCAAGGACAGACCAAACTCCTCAAGTGAGAAGTTACATTCTTCAAGCCCACCTTCCAAGATGTTTTACACAGATTAATATCCGCACATTAGAAACACCAGTAACATCTTTAATATCCGCACATTCTTCTCTTATCATATCCAGTGATTCATTAACGACTTCACTCGCTTCACATACATTCTTTGTGGGTGCACACCAGTCTATCCCGGACTTTTAATCCTGAACTTCACTGCCCTCAGAGTTACTACAGGTGGTAGACTGGTAGTTGAGTTGCAACTAGTAGCAGCTTTACACAGCAACGGTGTATTCGTGTAATAGTTTGGAAAATAGATCTGTGCATACTCGCCATAAATTGCTCTAGCAGCTTTATCATACGCTAGAGCAGCTTCAACAGCAGACTCGAAAGTCCCAAGCCACAACCTCTTACCTGTGTTTGGTTCACTTATCTCAGCTACCCATTTACCCCACGTTTTTTGCCTCACACCTCTGAAACTACACCTAACATTTTCAGGCCCACCTTTACCTTTCATGCAGCCCTTTCTTGATCCTTTAGCAGGAGCTTTACGCGTTATTGCTGTGCTGATGTGCTCTTCAAATTAAATGCAACAATTAAGCCTTTCGGGTATCTGTTAGCATCAATAATAATAAAAGATATTCAGACCAATAAATATTACTAACTAGAAACAGCATCAACAATTGAAACTTATAGACGAAATACGTATTTCAGTACTCACTCTTCTTCCTGAGAACCATTTTTACGTTTAGCTAATGTTTCGCGACGGGTACTCTCAGCTTCTTCATCAAGTGCTCTCTGCTCGTCAAACTCTTTCCTAAATTCATAAAAGCAAAGATAAGATATAATCATATAAAGATAAGAGTCAAAAGCATTGGAACATTGTAAGAAACTTGTAACATTAGCAAACATGATACTCTAATAGTTTTGAGCTACTATATAATAAAACGCTATCCTACACCTATCCAATCCAGTACAGACTGATTATTGACATACATAGCCCAACAGTTGAAGCATATAAAAGTAGCAGAAAGTGGTCTTAGTAATACTAACTTACTAAGCATAATATGCTGCCAAGAATTGGTTATGTTGCAATGTAGTATAAGCATACACTATAATAATTTAAAAGAAATGTCGTAATATACTATGTCAGCATGTAACTTCACTGGTGAGTCTTAAAAATAAAGTCAGCAATTGTGATCCAGTAACTTAATTCCTCGCATATTGCAGCACGGTTAACATTGTATCTAATAGCAACAGCTATGAAAATACATAAGAAACAGTTTAAGAGAAACTAGGAGTATTGACCAACCTACACAATTCATGCGAACATCATCACGTTGAGTCTTCAACAGTGCTTCTAACGACAGCTGTAAGATCTTCGAACAATGACTAAATAAAACATCACCATTACCACTATCCATCCAGATATCCCCAATCGCACATAATTTGTAAAGCACAAATAAAATCTCGCCTTGGATCTCTTCACTGCAATTAATAAAAAAAAAAATATAGTAAGAACAAGCTACACTGAATTACGAGCAAATACATAACTATGTAATAGTCTCTAATTGTTACCTGGGCAACTGGAGACCTGTTACAAGGTTCAAATAAAGCGCATCTTTGTCTTTAATATACGTGTACGGATCATTCTTATCCAAATCCAATAGTACACCTAAGCAATGTAGCTAAAACTTCAAAATGTTAGCTGAATATTATGCAACTTAATTCATAATGTGTAATTTTTTTATGTTTAATTGGTCCATGATTCCAGACAAGTCATGGATACCTAAATAAGAATCCAAAAAAATAAAAAAATTCCGGATATCACATGTGATACTCAGAAAATCACTTGTGATATTCAGAATATCACTTGTGATATTCAAAATATCCATATTCTGAATATCACATGTGATACTACAAAAAATAGTCCTATCTATACATTTAGGTAAGTAAATCTGTAGAAACACGAAAAAAAGAACTTAAACGCCTTGAAAGCACAGCATGAGGTACACAAGACCAGCCTAATATGCATCACAAATTCTGCATCAATTCACTACTCTATACGGTAACGCAAAGTTCATATCAATCATAACACTACAATTTGGCACTAAACGTATCACATATGTCTAACAAACTAATTCACATAAATAATTCAGCGTTCTTGAAGGCATACCTGAAACTAAAAGTCGAACGAAAAGGATCAGGTAGATCTGAGACAGACTTAAGCGAGTATGAATCCATAGATTACTGCAATTATTCTTCAACTGCATAAATGAGAAAAATTAAACATAAAACTTCAAAATGTTAGATGAAAAATTAAATGAGATGAATTAGAAGATCGATTGATCAATTAAACATAAAAAAAATTAGGGTTAGAAGATGAAAAATTAAGATGAATTAGAAGATAGGTTGATTAATTGCATATGAAAGATCGATTGATTGGATTGCGGTTAGGTGAGAGTAAAGAGAAAACTAGGAGAGAAAACACACACTTTTTGTGTGTGAAAAAATAGAACGGGAATTAAAAGTTACTTATTATATGTGTCAAAAATACCCTTGTAGTGTAAATACCTGTTAAAATCTCAGCCATTAAATCAAAAAGGATGAAGGGTGGGTATTGATCCCTTGGTATGTGGGTAATTTTTAGTATTTAAAATAACTATACTCATTGTTTATTATGTATCCAGATTTTTAAGGATTTCATTAACTTTAATCAGAAATGTCATCAAAAAAGAATCATTCATTAGTTCATATGTAATAAAATCAAACTCTTAACAAGAATCCATTAGCAAAACCTTTAAATAAATAGTAACTTATATTCTTTTTTATAGTTAAAAGTATTTTGATAGATGCAATCTTCTCATTCCATAATAAAGTGAAATAATTTTTGCTTTAGAAAAATGAAAAATAAAAAATACCAACAATTTTCTTGGTCTATGTTCCACTTTAACACACCTACACTACAAGCCCACTTGTTTGTTGTCTTGATGTTTCCTACCAAATACGACATGTGTTCATAAAGCATGAAACCTACAAAGGTCTTGAAACCTTGAGGAGGGAAAAAAAATAGAAAAAAGATGGATAGTGATAAAAAGCAAGAAAAACCATTGCACATAAAGTTGACAAAGAGAATATTAGTCGTAACTAGTGAAAAAGCCAACACAACCACACCTTCATCCTCTTGGAAACTAGCTTTCAATAATAATTCAATGAAAAATAATACTGTTTCTGCTAGAAAGATAGGTGCAAATTTATGGGAAGTTCAACCTCAGTTCAGTTTCATCAAAAAAGAAGGTGATGATGTTCATGATCATGATCATGATTATGGTGGTGGTTTGATTCACCACCGTAGCCGGAGCCACCACCGCAGCCGTGAGAATTATCAGTTGGATGAAGAACATGATAGTGTAAGTTCTTTTTCTTATACACTTACTATATATAGAAAGAAAATTGTTTGATTATATGTAAACAATACTTGATCTTTTCTTAAACTGTAAGTTTACTTTATATGTAAACAATAATTTTGTGACAAAAGAAGCATGAGTTCTAAAATTATTTACTTACTATAAATATAGAGCCTATCAAAATAATTTATGTTTCTTAAACTGTTTTTTTTTAATCATAATTTGTGATGAAAGAACTATTCGATATGAATTATTGTAACACTTTTTTTTGTGAGAAGTGGTTGGTTAAAACTTATGATGTACAGTATGACTTTGTGATTAATTTATCGAAATTTCTTTTTTTAGGAGTGAGAAAAGCTTTGCGTATTTAAACCTTACACTTGTTAAAATATTACGGACTGACAGTATAAGTTTTGTTTTGATATAGACTTTTATTTTCTATAGTGATAAGGAAAATGATAGTAGAAAAACTTGCATTGCGTTTAGTCGGTGAGAAATGAGGTACGGAGTACTTTTTTTAAATGTTTTTCAAAAGAATAAATAAGTAGGGAACTTGTTTAATCACAAATTTTTAAAAAGTGTTACTCCCTCCGTCTCAAAATAAGTGTCCAGTTTGGCTTTTCAGAGTCAAACTGGTTCAACTTTGACCTTAAATATATTTTTTTTGTTATATAATACTTAATGAATAATTATACCATTGAAAAATACACTTAAAACACAATTCATAGTATATATTTTGCATCAAATATTATATAACACGCACAAAAATAGTTAAGGTCAAAGTTGAACCAGTTTGACTTCACACTTATTTTTCAAATTCTAACTATAGTTTTGGAAATAACTATTTACACTTTCCAACATTTTTTCTTACAGTACTACTTTCTTTACAAATTCCTTGCAATTTTTGTTTTTTCAAAAAATATACTTATAATCTAAACACGTTTTTTAAATTTTCAACAGTTTCTTAAAGATAAAAAGCCCTTCATTTTTCTTAAAAAAGTCAGATATAGAATTAAGAAAAATTTTCTGCAACTAAACACATCTTTATTTCCTTCAAATGTTTTTCACAAAATGCCTCAAAATTTGGTTTTTCCAAAATATTCATTTTCATCGCACATTTGCAAGATTTTAGGCCATTGCGGTTTTTATTTATTTATTTATTTACTCCCTCCGTCTCAATTTAATTGTCCATATTTCCTTTTATGGATGTCTCAAATTAATTGTCCACTTTCCTTATTTAGTAAAAACTAGAGAATCTAAAGGAGGAATATTCAATTTTAGTGGTTGAAAATTAAAGTGGCCCCACTTTTATTAAACTTTGTGTTTTCTCTCTCCTGACAAATAAATTGAGACGGAGGGAGTATTTTTAACACGTTAACAACGAATGTTTAGTGTTAGTTTTAACTTTTAGCAGTAGTTTAGCAACATTTATGACACTTTAGCAATACTGTGCCAGATTTTTTTTTTCAATCCTTGTTACTCTAAGCCGTGCGAGATTTTCTACACTTGTTGAAAAATCGTATATTTGCGAGAAAAATGTTTTTTTTGTCGAAGCTTAAGATTTTTTGGTCATTTTGTGATAACAAATTGAGAAAATAAGTATTTTTGTGATTTTCCTTTGTAAATTGCAAAATAAGATTTGTATACTTTGATGATCAATATTGAATTTTATAGCTATACGTTTCTAAGTGACTTATTTTAAGGAAAAATGAAGTTAGAATATTGAGAAGAAAATTTTAAGTATAGAACTAATTCAATGTGTTTAACCATCGTTAGTTGTATCTAAATCATTCTGTTACTCTAAAACATAGATTAACTTATCTAACAATTGTATCGGTCATTCTTGTGAAAGTATACAATGGCAAAAATTTCATCGCAGTTAGTAAAGTAAGTGGCTTTCTATAAGTTGCAGAAGTATAAATGTCATAAGGGCTATTGTACTTCACAGTTTCTTCTTAAGAGGGAGGTGATCTGCGCACCATCAAAACTTTACATCACCTTTAATGGAGTATTAATCACCCCGATTTCCAAAGTTATACATTCTTGCAAAATCTCATGCTTACTTTGTAGTTCTGCAAATACAGTGAGCTTTGAAGTACAATGGCTGGTTTTTATTAATTGTTCTTGATATGGTATTGAAGTCAAGCACTCTATATGAGATTAAAGGGTTACTTTTTGATATGCAAATATTACTCTATTTTTTCATGAAATGTAATGAGTTTCTTGCTCATGAAAAATCCTTGATCATTACAGGTCAACGATTTATCCTCTCTAGTCTCTATGTTTTGATGCAAGTTGTTTTCGTTATATAAATCTTGCTGCTTACATTGGTCTCTAGTATTTGTGGTGATGTATCTCGTTGTTCCTAGTATCATTACTGTCTGACAAAAAATAGTCCACCTTTGACTTTGAGGGTCAAACTTAATACTTAAGTTTATTGAAACTAACATAGATTTTTATTTTTTAGAACGAAAACTTTTTCACACCCTATACCACTTATCTCACACTAAATCTCACAAATATCTCCAACGAGACTTGAACCCACGACCTCTTGGTTGTTGGGCAACTCGCATACTACTAGGCCAAATGCCTTGGGTTTGAAACTAACATAGATACTTTCTGGTGTAGCAGAATTTAACTTACGGACTTGATCTAGTTATTCTGTTTTGTCTTGAACTTTAATAACAGCCTGCTTGACATTAGAAAGAATAACTGACTTTTTTCACAACGACCCAATGTTGGGGTATGTCGAATCGCTGAATTTGATCTTTGTTCTGCTTTTCGTTTGATTCAGCCAGAAATGGAGACTAGTTTGAAAAGAAGTACGAGAGGAAAACCAAGTTTACGCAATTTATCAGTAGGTAAAAATGGTAAAGATCTGCAGCAGGTATCATCTGCAAGTTGTTGTAGTTCAATGCAGGTACTAAAGTTGCCTATTAAACGTTTATTTCATGAACGAATTGATAGCTTTTTCTAATTCATTGATATTCGTAGGTGACACCTTACACATGTGCTGTTACTCCAACTGGTTACACGCTCAAACCGTCAACACATTTGCTTAAAGTCCTGAATCGGATTTGGACTCTTGAAGAACAGCGTTCATCCAACGTGGCTTTAATCAAAGCACTCAAACGAGATCTTGACATCTCACAAGCAAAGATCAAGACACTAGTAGAAGAAAGGAAAAATGATCATCAAGAAATTAACGAACTGAAAAAGTCAACCCAAGAGCAGAAAAAAAAGACTGTCCACTCAACGAGTGATGAGATTTTGGATTTAGAATCTTCATATATGCGAGAAAAGAAAGCAAGAATTTTGTTGGAAAGTTTGTGTGATGAGTTTGCAAAGGGGATAAGAGATAATGAGCAAAAAGTGAGAGATTTGCAGCAAAATCGCGGGAAAAAAGATCAAACCATGAACAAGAAGGGACCTGATCGACTTATCCTTCATGTTTCGGAAGCGTGGCTGGACGAGAGGGCACAGATGAACTGTGATTTCACGGAAAAGGCTTTGATTTCTGATAACTTATGCTGTGAAATCGAAACATTTCTCGAGGTCAAAAGGAAACAATATACTCGTGGTTATGGGGTTGACGATGACAAAATTCCTGAAAAACATGAAGATAACAGATCGTATGATGTTATTACTGACCAACCGATAGACCACGGTCCTGGAGTAGTTACGCGGTCTTCAAGACGGGCTCATGAAGGTGTTAAGGCAAACACATTGATGGCAAAGCTAGTTGAAGCAAGGTTAGAAAGCCAGTTTTCTAAATCAAGAACAGTAAGAAAGTAGTTAATTTAGCTTACACTTGGGTTGTATATGCAGTCTCTCTATATCTTGACTACTAGGCTAGAGAGTGCACCTCTACAACCCACTAGTCTTCGTTCGCCTAGTCCGATGGCTTACAGCTAGATTCATCTTTGTAGCTAATTTAGGTAGTATAATGTGAAATAAAGCACCTTCTCCTGTGAGTCTCGCCTGTTCAAACCAATTTTAATCTGAAAACTGAAATACGAAATCCAGCCTTTTTCTGGTGTCGGTAAAATAGATTCAAACCAAGCTCATTACACCTTATAATCCAAAAACCTAACTACTGAACATTCCTACATGTATAAATACAAAGGATTGAAAAAATAATATAGGTTGATTAGGGGCGTTCAAACGGTCTCGATTGACGGGGTACTATGGTTCGGTTTATTCGGTTTTCATTCCACCAAAGATTAAATGATAACTCGCTATCGTTCACAAATTCATGGACCTCTTAAAAAAATTTAAACTATTCATAAACCGTCATAGTCCGTGCTCAGTGCTCTTATAACCGTCATTATGAAATAAGAATTAATAAAGTAAACAATATTAATCAAATTCGCTACTACCTCTGTCCCAATTTAGTAGTCCACTTTCTAAATGTACGCGGTTTAAGGAATTCACACTAACTACATTTTTTATCAATCAAATATCATCTCTATCTACTAAATTTTTTTTATCGGCTAAATACCAAAATGGACAAGTACTTTTGAACAACCTCAAATAGCACCATGAACTAATAAATTACGACGGAGGAAGTATATAAGTTCGAACCTATTAGTCAACTTGAAACTTCAATACTCATAGAAATATTACCCGTACTCAAGGAAATCTACAAAAACGACACAAACATTCAAAACAAATAATGCCACTTTAACTTTAATGCTAACATTGAGAGAAATCTGAAAAGTTCATACTTGGGTGATGAATATGTTGGACGTTGAATATCCAATTTTAATTAAACTTTTATTATTCACATACCGAACGTTGAATTTTATGCACATGCTACATATTCACTTATTCGGGGTGGCTCCAATTTTTTCTTTAGTAAACCAAATCCGAACCAAGAACCATGATATGATTTCGGTTGGACTCAGTTACCCACCAGAAACAAAATAAACCATTTTAATTTGAATCGGTCGCTTTTTCGGGTTAAACCTATTAGTCGAATGTTTATTTAGCCATGCGAGCTTTATTTGTTTTGATAGGTCTATCCCGTATTCAAGAACCTTCTTTTGTATTATATATTGGTTATGGTTGATTAATGGAAGGCATGAAAATTACAATTCTAATATGGTATCAAAGTAAAAAGATCCCTTCTAAAACTTCTATCTTAAACCGCTTCCTCCCTGCTTTCTCTCTACCTTAGGTACGTGTATTTTTATTTTATTTATTATATTATTTTTACAAGCCCTAGATCGTCTCTTGTTGTAATATGGCAATAGACAACGGAGCACCACCACTACACCACTTCCACCCTCCTCATCTGAAAAACTCCTACCATTCGGCATTGCTAGCATCACAAACAATATCCCGGTTAAGTTGAGTCTTGAAAAACTCAACTAATTCATGGGATTCTTATTTTATAATACACCTTGGAAGTCTTGGATTGAATATTGGAACTGTAATTTCCTTGCCTTCCATTAATCAACCATAATCAATATATAATACAAAACAAAGTTCTAGAATAGGGGCTAGGCCTATCTAAATAAACATTCGACAATCCAGTGAACAATTTTGATTTAACTATGCATCTTTAAATTTGCTACGCGGTCACTTAACTCATGTATATGCTGTCTTAGGAGTTGTGTTCGCAACTATGGGATTAGCTACATCAGTCTCAGAAACTACACTTGGCTGTTTTCCTAGCACAGACTTAGAAGGAATAGTGGGCCTAGAGGGAAAGTCAGATGTACGTTTCTTTTTACGATTCAAAAGAGAGTTAGCAACACATTTCGCATGATCACCAGATGACATACTTTTACGACAAAACACACAAGATGCATTGATAATTAAAACATTCAAAGGTTCATCATTTGTTACACTGATAGTTTGATTACAATTTGCCAAATTAGAATCTAAATCAGATGCAACATGATTTTTATTTAACTTCCTAAGGTGATCTTCTACTTCAGAGGCTTCTAGTTTTCCGCTTTTACGATGCAAGATCCTATTCTTCTTTTGAGTGCTCTTACGCTTTGATCTGCTAACGCTAGGAGTGGAGACTATTCCTGTGAAAGTGGAAGGATTCAAATTAGTAGTCTGAGTGAATGTAACCTTAGGTGTTGTGTCTACTTTATACATCCCTGGTGCAAGCACATTTGTGTCCACAAACTTTCCTTTTTCAAGTGACTGAATTTTAGCCTTTAACTCAATAATGATGTGTTTTTGGTCCTGTAGTCTAGAGTCTAGTTCTCTATTCAAGCGAATGGTGGCTTCTCGATCTTTCCTACAGTCCGCATTTTCTTTCGATAATTGAGAGCGAGTCTTTTTCAACGAGTCAAAAATTGTTTTATACTCTTTTTTCAAATGCTCAATTTCATGTTCATATTTGACTGCTTGACTTTTTAAAACCGCATTCTCATCATCAAGATTCTCAACTTTGTGTGACAACTCATTTTGACCGTCCAAATGTTCTTTTTGTTTTAAATTTTGCAATTTAATTTCAAAATCTAAACTTTGAGACTGACACCATTGCAATTTATTTTTAAGTTGAGAAATCTCTAAAGAAAGTTTTTGTTGCACATCATCATTGTGTTTTAGAATGCTCTTTTTTTCACTTTGTAATGTCTCAATTACTTGGCTCAGCGATTGAGTGTCAGCATTGTGATCATCAACAATCATAGAATGACAAGATTCATACACAGAATTCATGATAACAGAAATAATATCAGCATGGAGAACATCTTTCAAGAGTCGATCTGCATCATTTTGAAGAACTTTGTTTCGTTGTTTGTGTTTTGAAATCGACTGTTCAGTTGCTTGAAAAACATTCATCATTGATTTGACTTCTTTCTGAAGTTCCCGTTCCCAGTGAGTAGCACATAAACGCAAGTGTTGAACATGTGGTAAAAATTCTTTTTGAAAAACGTTCCGCTTTTCTTTCACCGCAGGAGAAAGAAAAGTTGAAACGATTATCGTTGAATGATGTTCAATTACATTTTCCAAAAGTTTAATGTCTTCCATAAATGTGTCAAAATACCGAAGTACAAGACAACGTGTAGGAAGTGGTGTAATTTTATCCGAATTTGGTAAAGGACCATTTATTTGTACCACTGGTTTGACGGGAGCAACATCAGAAGATGACTCAGGAATTCTTTTTATTAACCATTGTTGTTCAGTTTTCTCCACTTGAGGAACAAAATGTTCTGAAAGATGTGATGGTTTTGAGTAATCAAAAGGTTTGTTAAATTTGACATTTGACATTTTTGATCGACTTTCGTCCTCTTGTTCCAGTTCTTCCTCACGATCATATACAATAACATGCACAATTGCATCATTCACTAACTTTTCTGCACTATACAACTTTGGATATGCCTTGAGTGTTTTGTTTATAAAACGTGGTTTATCGTCACCAAGAGCAAAACTTGAACCATTTGGTTTTTGTTTTAATGTGAACTTTTGAATTGTAGTGATTGAATCACCCGTTTTGTAGACAACATTTTGAAACTCTTTTAGTTTGTGTTCCAATTCAACAATCTCACTTACATAAGAATCAACACGTTTTCTTGACATTTGTTTGTGTTCCAAAAAATTGGCTTGACAAGTTGACAACTCAGTTTTAGTTTTGGAAATTACTTCATTGAGCTGTTCAACTTGTATTTTATGTTCAAACGTTTGTTGTTCCATTTTAGAATTCAAGTTGTTGTAAGATTCAGTTAACTGACGAAGCTGATGTTCTAAATCTTTTTCCCTGACGTAAGATTGTAGAAAAGCAACTTCAAAACTTTTTTGACGATTTTCTTTTCTTTCATAAGTTTTAAGTTGACTTTTGTAGCACTCAAGATCCTTAGTCAACAATGCAATTTGATTTTTAAATTTAACATTCATTTCACCACATTTTATGAGTTCGATTTGGGTAGTCTGAAGTAAGGCCATGAGTTCCGGATCTGGATCATTCGAAGGTTCAATTTGTTCAAATTGATCATTGTTATCTTCATCAAGGGGATCATCAAATGTAACAACTGGGTTAATTTGATCGTAATCGTCAAATTGAACAACTGTGTTAATTTGCTCATCCTCTTGGTTAGATACAAATGAATCATGTTGAACATCTTGCTCCTCGTTAGATGCAGATGCAGAGGGTGACACAATTGCATGTATTAGGCATGTGTTATCATCATGTACCTGAGACAGACCGTCAGTGTCATACACTGGGCCTGAATCACTCATATGAAGTTCCTGCATATTAGCCATAAGCATCACTGCTGCATTAGCTTCCAAGTCCTCCATATCATCATCGGAATAAGCAGTAGCCATGAAGCTTTGTTCTTTGTCGGTGAGAGTTCCTCCTGCTTCATCCTTGAGAGCTAAGAGCAATGCTTTCTTGTGAAATGCACTTCCTCGAGTTCTCGGTTTTGGACATGCATTTGCTAAATGACCTTTCCCATTGCAGTTGTAACATCGAACCACTGTATTCCCAGACTCAACAGTGCCATTGTCAACCATTTCAACCCGTTTCTGAGGAGCACCACTGAAATTCCTAAATCCACCACTAGCATTAAACCTTTGTCCATTCCCTGAATTACCCGAGTAGTTTCCTGAACCGAATCTCCCATTGTTACGATTCTGAATTTCCACACGTCCATCTTGAACAACAGCTTGATTCCTTGTGTTTAATGAAGACCGTAGATGGTTGTTGGACTTATTCGAGAACTTGCTGAAGGCTCTAGCAATGAGTGCAAGTCCTTGGTGTAAATTGTTGAATTCCTCATCTTCTTCATCATTAGTAGAATTGGAATAGTACATAGAATCATTATTGTCGTAAGAAGCAAACGGAGTTACACTGGACTGTTGTGATGAATCATATGGAACAATTTGGTGTGACAGATTCTGTTGAGGATACTGAAAGTAGTTCTGTTCATGAACATAAGCAGTGTTGGATTGTGGAGTTGGAGTGAAGTGTGATTGAGCAACCAGTGCTAAAGAGTTGGAACTTGAAGGAGGTGAAAGGTTTCCACGAACCGCTCTATCTTTGTCCACTTCTCCTTGATGGTGTTTCAGATAATCATACAACAAACCATACGGTGCATTGTGAAGGTTCTTAGCTTGCCTAACAAATGTGACGTACTTTTGCCATTCTGGACCAAGACAACTGAGAAACTTTGTGTTGATTGCAATCCTTGGAAGCTTGATGTCATGTCTGTCCAAATCATTGATGATGTTGGTGAAACGGTGATAGTATGACTCAAGTGTCTCCACTGGTTCAATCATAAACATAGTATACTCCAGGTAAAGCTTCGATTCCATGTCTTCCTGGTTGAGTTCAGTGCCTTCCATCAAGAGATGAACATGTTCCCACATATCCTTTGCCGTTTTCTGAGCATCAATACTACGGAAGATTGGATTAGGAATCCCTTGAAGAATGTAAGACATTGCAAGTTCATTGGCTTCACGTTGATGTATTTGCTCAGCTGTGAGTTGAGACTCAGGAACGAGGATTTCAGAATCAGGTCTTGGTGGAACTGCATTTGGATCTCCTGGAACCGGTGTAGTAGGCCATGAGTATGGACCTTCAAGAATTACCTTTCGCATATACTTGCCATGAGGTTTCTTGAGTTCGATGAAGCGTAAGAAACGACTTGACCACTGAACATAGTTTCCAGGTGTTAGCATTGGTGGAATGTCAAGAGATCCAGCTTCATGTCGTGATTGTTGGCTTGTAATAGCTTCACAGATCTGATCAAACCAATGAGGTTGTTTTGTAGGGACTGGGAGTGATTGCATTGTTTGTTGTTGATAAGGTTGTTGTTGAGGGAATTGTTGTTGTGGATGAAACTGATGTTGTTGCATGTAAAGTTGTTGTTTTGAGTATGAAGGTTGATGATACTGTTGTTGATACTGCTGATGATGATTAAAGTTGTTGTAGTACGGTGGTTGAGACATGATGTATGACTTGTGTAGGTATGGATCTTATAGAAGGTATAGAAGAAACTTGGTCAATATGAATTCTCGAAACTTAGAAGAAATCCTCGAAACTTTGTGAAATTCTCGAAACTTTTGTGAAATTCTCGAAACTTTGGACAAAAAATCCTCGAAACTTGTAGACGATAAAAATCCTCGAAACTTTTCAGCCGGATGAAAAAAATTTCGAAACTTATGTAATGAAAATTTTCGAAAATATTGCCAAATTTTCAAAACTTATAACAATCTTCGAAAACTTATGAGAATTCCAAAACTTAGTGAGAATTTCGAAACTTTGTGAAGATTTCGAAAAAATCAAGAAATTTCGAAATTTTTCAAAATTTTCGAAAATAATTACCAAAACTTTCTAAATTGTACAATTTAGAGAGTATTCCACGAGTCGAAGTGTTTTCTAGCTTATACAAGTAAGAAAAACACCGAGTATTCCACGTTTCTGCCGAAGATGTTTGATGAAGATTTTCGAAAGTCTAGGGTTTAAGCAAAATTTTCGAAACTTTTGAATATGAAGATTTCGAAACTTTGCCAGAAAATAGAATCCGATTAAAGTATACTCAAAACACGTTTTTAATCTAAGATTCTTGTACAACTAACCTTAAAACTATGAAATCTAGTCGAAAGTTGCAAACTTGAAAATTTTTCTTAGGTAGAAAAAATTTTCGAAACTAGGTACGTGAATAGTACGATTCGTAAAAAAAAACTTGAAATTTTCAAAAAATTTGATATTTTCTTGTATGAAACGATTGATAACACAAGTTTGTGAACAAATTTGTGTTAGAAACCAAGAAACATACAAAAAACTAACAAAGAAATGAAAATAACGAGCCAAATATAAAGGTTTTGGATCGTATAAATAGAAAGTAACTTCTAAATCTTCTTTTGGCGATTGATACCACTTGTTAGGTCACCATATTATGATTACACAAGTGTAGATTTGATAGAAAAGAGAGAAAGATATAGAATGGTTGATTAGATCAATATGAAAGGTAAAAGTGCAAGAGTTTCTTTAAGATAATGAAATAACCAACATTGTGAAAGGTTACATAAGCCTTCTATTTATAGGCAAGGAGCTAGGGCAACACTCGCTCTCCTTCCTATCTCCTAACGTGTGGGCTTTTAAGGCCTATTGGGCTTTATGGCCTTTCTACATTACATAAGCATAAAACTAGAATAACTAAATAATCATAGAAACCTATTACATATTAGGAAATGACCGAGACTTGAGAAATAACGTGAAACGTGTTCCCAACAGTAATTCCGTTCTGTGTTCACTCTGCGTATGTTGGATTACGGTTTTGATATGAGAACTTTGATGAATTGTGGAAGAAGTGATGCTTTTGACGACGTGCTTTATTTGATGCTTACTAAGTTCCGTTACGTTATCTATACGATCTGTTTCTTTAATTTCGAAACCATAATGATGTTTGATTCGGACCAACCTTAGGAGGTAGAAGGACTGTTAGGTGGTTAAGATAAGATGTTTAGTTCACGACTTGAGATAAAGTATGATCATCATGAGGGCATAATTATATGATGCTAGTATTATGATGTCTGGCCAACGTGATAATACTCACATCATATAACGTGCACTTGTTGTGATCATAGGATATTTCGAGGAGTGCCTTAGAAGCCTTAGAATTTATAATATCTGATTGAGACTTTAGGTTCATTCTACCGATACGCTTAATCTGCCTTCACCGTTATACGATTTGATACGTTTGGATACTCGACACTCGTTTTCTGACCTCTATACTTCCGATAAGAATCTTAGGTTCTGTTGTAGAGCTTTCTGCCGTTCGATGTTATCAAAAAATCTGTTTTCTGTCCGTATGGATTCGATCTGTTACTATGGAATAGTACACCTATGTTCTGCTATATATATACGTCTCACATTCGATGAATCTGTTTCATTATGATCTGCCATGAGTTAAGATATGAGATTGTGGGTTTGAGGAAACAAGATTTTGTCTGCATATGGGAATACCTTGGGAAGGTTATGTTGAAGGCGAGACTATTTGAATATCTGAAGAGTTAAACATATGTATATCACCCTCATGTTATCTGCTATTCGTTACGTTCTCATCTGAATTGTCTAATCAAACTCCACGGACGATATATACGTCAAATCCTACGTTATCAATGTATCTCTTCCGAGGGGTTATGATTATCATCTGTACATTTGGTATATTATTCTTTTGATCTGGATTCAGTATGGTATGTATTTTCTGAGAAAGCCGAAACTATTTTGATCGACAAGATAGAGTCATGAGAAACAAGTCATTCACTTTTCCGTTCACAATCCGTTGTATTTCCGTTTCGTTTTCCCTTCAATTTTCGAGGACGGAAATTTTCTTTTTATAGGAGAAGAGTTGTAAAACCCGAAATTTTAAACATGTGAAATACCCAAAATACCCCTCTAATTTTAAACTTTTGAAAAGACGAATAATAATTTGAGACGCTACATGATATTATAACCTAAGTATTTTAAAATCTTAATACGTGAACCATATACGTTACCAAAATTCATAAAACTTATGATAAAAGTAATTGTACACATTTAAATACCAAAAATCTTATCACACGTTTATACGTTATACTTGAACCGATTTTTAGCTCTTATAAATATTGTACACTTTTTGAATTATGGGTAGATAATACCGAAATTAATTTTGAAAGATTTGGAAGAATAAATCTTCCCCTTATTCCCCAAATATCTTGGCAACTTTCCCCTATATTTTCCCATTCGTTATTAATTCACAAACCAGAATTCCACTTCTATCTCACACCCACAAAACCCTAGACAACAAAGAGTGGCGACAATCATTTTATTCTCTCCTATTCGATCTAGAAAGAAGGTACGAAGGACTTGGTGTGATCGTGGTGATGCGTTTTTAGCATAACTCAGGTGTGATCGTTGGTGTTTCGGTGGGTTTGATCGTGGTTATTCTGGGTTCGAGAGGGTTCTTGTTTGGTTCGAATATAGTTTATGGTGTTGGGATCTTTGTTCCTGTTTCATTCTCAATCTGACCGAAGGTATAACCTACCTTCATCCTTGTTGTTCTTGACATGTACATAACATATATACATATATAACTTGTAAAACTGAATCAAATATGATCATTTAATAAAGATACGAAATGGAGATATTAGTCACATAAAATGATACATGTGCCGCATGAGATAATAATACTCTTATATGTCGACTTATTTCAGTTTCGAATCATGCGAGTTACGTTGTGATATACGTTTTGAAACTGGTCATGAAACGTTTTTATGGTGTTGACAGTTTGGTGTCGTATCTCGCGAGCTGTTTTGAGGTCGTGTTTAACTCTAAGAACCTGTTAAAATGATTATATAACGAGGCGTATAATGTGTTAACCTATTCTGTTTGTTTCGTTGCATATAAACCTTGATCGAATAAGGGTCACATTGAAATGATAAAAACCTGAAGTTAACCTAATAAAATGATGAAGAAAGCATGCATGTTACCTGTTAAAAGTGTGAAAAGAGAAAACATATATGCTGGTTAACTTCATGCGAAAAAGAAAAAGAAAAAGAAATTGTGTGAGTGCATGGGGTTAGCGAGAAGGGTATGAATGTGGGTGTAAGTTTTGTGGGTCTTGTGATATTATAAACAAGAATATAACGTATATATGAGTGTGTAATGATCTATTGTTACAAACATTTAAAAAAAAAACAATAAAGGTGATGGTTTTAAGGGTTAACAAAATAACGTTTTTGATAAGGTTGTAAGTTATCTAAATTCGAATCAGTTGTGGGTTTAAAAGGTTTAGGCGTTTAGTTGTTTGCGACTGGTTCTTTTCTTTCCATGTCGTGTATATAAAACAAAAGGGTGTGTGTCGCGGCTTATTTAAACAACAAGAGAAGTATTTGTATCGGCATATTTAACAAGAGGGTGTCATGGACTTGTTGTTTTCAAAATAATAATAATCTTGGGTCGTCGCGGCATAAATATTAATATCGTGGGTACGTTAATAAATTGTATAAAATTATAACGACGGGGCCTAAAATTATTATCTTTATGAACCTTAAAATAATCTTACTTGACCTTTTAATATTTAATTTTGATAATCTACATTTTGACCCTAAAATTTGTTATAATGACACTCTAAATCATGAACTGCTATAAATGTCATTTTAACCCTTAAATTGTCATCCATACCTTAAAGTAATAAATTACTAATTATGAAAAGTTACTAAAAATGGAAAGCTGACTAAAATGAGTAATATGAGTTAAAACAAGTTATTAACAATTAGCCGATCATTAATCAGTGTAGATTCGTTGAAGAAGACGTGGCGTGGTTTCCTTGTGATCACTTTACCGTTTGCTCTCATTTCATTTGCGGTTTGAGGTACAGATATTCTGCCTTTTTAGTAAAGGCCATCCTTCTCTCTTTTGTTTACTGCTTTGATTATGATCCTTTCAGTTAAGCCATTGCTATGTTCCCTTTGTATGATTCCTATTTGTTGATCCTTATGATTTGATATGAGTTGATATTCGTTTGCATGCTATAGTTCCTTTCCTTATAGCATTTCCTATTTCTATGCCCATTATATTTTTTGCCTATATGTGTTAGACTTATTAGCCAGTCATGGGGAGTCCATGGCCTTGCCACTGATGCACCAGTGGTATTGATACTATCTGTGGAGGTGGGTTTTTGTCCACAGAGTTCCCTATTATGCTATAGCACCATGGCCATTATTATTATTGTATGTATGCCTAGCGTAGAGCTTTGTATATGTATATTTGTTTTGCAGGGGGCGTGTGGATGCATCCTAGGTACTTAGTTTAGTATTATTTGGTGAATGTTTGGTGTGTGCGCAATACACCCCTTTCACATTTGGTACAATGGAGGTCATGACTCCTATGTACAATTAGTATATATATTGTTGGGCATTCCTATTTGTTCTACTTCTCTATGATTCTTATTATCTTGTCATCTCTAATTTGATTAACTTATGCTTGCTTTATTTCTTTTGGTTACACTTGTGACTCATTTCTTTTCCTTGAGTGTTTGATATCCATTATCCGTGTTTCCTTTGATCATGTTCTATGTTCCCATATTCTTGATTTCTATCTCAACAGGTTTGCTTGGACTTATGTCGTATTCACCTTCGTTTTACTTTGTTATTAGTTTTAGTTTATTTATATCTGTTCACTGGGCTTTTTAAGCTCAGCCGCATTTCTTTTCCTGCGGCAGGTTTTAGAAGGAAGTTGGGTTGAGTGAAGTGTGCTTAGGAGCTCTTAGTGGACTACACTGTTGATAGCTCCCCATGGATTAGAGATAGATTTAGAGATTTTTCCTTCTTGGTTCTTAGCTTGTAATTAATTTGGAAGTTGTAATGCTTAGAATTAGTCCTTTATCTATTGTAACCCTTGTATTAGTATTGTATTTCCGTTTACTTGTGTTCTGATTTGACCCCATAATGTTACACTTTAGCCCTTCTCGGGTTGGGGCGTTACATGTGAGATATCTGGTTTACGTTTGTTGAGGAGCTCGTAAGGTGTTTTATTAAATCTTGGATGAATAAGAGAATGGTTTTGGGTGTAACACGCGGTGTTTACTGCATCTGCCCATAGACACTGTGGTGCATTTGAGAAAATCAACATAATACGAGCAACTTCTACCAACGTGCGGTTTCTTCTCTCAACGACTCCATTCTATTGCGGTGTTCGGACATTGGATGTTTGATGAGTTATGCCAACGTCATCAAAGTAAGCCTTTAGTTGCTGGTTTGTGAATTCAGTGCCATTGTCAGTTCTTACAATTCTTACGGGAACTTGTAAGCGAACTTGCACATGCTTCAGAAATGTTTTGATGATGGCCGGTGCTTCATCCTTTGATCGAAGAACTTGTACCCATGTAAATCTTGAATAATCATCGACAATTACCAAGATATACTTCTTCCCGTTTATGCTTTCAACTCTCATTGGGCCACATAAATCAATGTGTAACAGGTGTAACCTTTCCTCTAAACTTGGTGTTTGTTTTGGCTTGTAGGATGCACGTTTACTTTTGCCTAATTCACAGGATGGACACAGATGATCTTTTTCGTATTTGAATTTTGGTAGACCGATGACAAGGTTATCTTTTGCAAGTTTGTTCATGGTATCGAAGTTTACATGTGATAAACGACGATCAAATAGGTTGATTGTGTAGAGTGTAGAACTGTGGTTGCCGCGAGATCCTTTCATTAGATCAACACCTTCCAAATTTCTGATGAAGCAAGTGTCTTTCCTGAATGCAACCTCGAGATCTGAATCACAGAACTGCCCTACTGAATAAATATTATGTCCCAGACCCTCGACATAGTATACCCGTGTAATCAAGTAGTTCCCATGTTGTAAATCCCTGTAACCTAGAATCGGAGCAAAGTGATCATTTCCGAATCGAACGGTGCCCAAAAACTTTTCCACAAAATTCTTTAGAAGCGCTTTGTTGTCGGTCATGTGTTTGGAACAACCAGAATCGACGTACCAAAGACAGATTTGAATCACCTGCAAGAATGTAGGAATGGGCTATGGAAGATGGAAAAACATGGATCCCCATCTTTCAATGGGTTCCGAAGTGTTAGAAGCATAAAGTTCGAGTGTCAATTATCTTCTTAACACTCGAAGTGACGATTTCAACTATCTTCTTCCTAGCCTCTTGGATTGGTGCAGTGGGGGTCACGTTTGCTGGTATTTTCTTAATTACCCACTTATAGCATGGTGGAATTAGACTATACGACAACCATGGTCTATCCCCAATCACTATACGTGTCTCTGACACATTCTTGGTTCTTTCTGGTTTGGGATTAGGAACATTTGTTTTCTTGATACTAGGTTTTGTTGCTTTGTTTACACTAGTTTTTTGAACACTAGGTTTCCTAGGTCGTCTAGGCTTAGGTACCCTACTAGTGGATGGTTTTGAATTTTCATTCAAAGCATTAATGAATTGAGAAATGCAATTATCATGATTTCCAAAAACAACACATTTACCACAAGCAACACAACTAGAAGCAATATCTTTAGGTAAAACATTAACATTGTCATTACACGTAGTTGAAAGTTGTTTCGTATTAAAAAGCATAAAATTCCTAGGGTGTTCTTCTACTTTTTCTTTATTCTTCGTGCTTCTACTCTTAGATGTTTGCTGGACCCTCTTCTTCATTTCAGTGCTCTTAAGATGTGGTCTGCTAACACTAGGAGTGCACTCTAGTCCTGTAGAAGGCAACACATTTTTGTTAGGAATTTAGTCTCAACTTTTTGTGCAGTTTGTGCTTTGGTGTTTGTTGCTTCTTTCCTAGGTCCTTCATAGTACATGTCGTTAGTGCCATATGGTTCTTTATCTTTTTGTTTGGACACTTCCATTTTGTACATTCCAGGAGCAATCACATTTTTGTTTCTCAAAACATTTGTATTTCTTTTAGACGAAGTCTGTGGAGTGACTGTTTTTGATAAATCATTTTTCACATCTATCTTGGGAGCAAACCGGGATTGTGAAAATCGGTATACTGGTGGTGTAACACCCCAACCCGACACGGGTCAACATGCCACATTATGGTGTCCATCAGAACATACAAACGCAAGCGGAAGACTTATAACCATAAAAGTTACAAAGGTATTATAGAATAATAGGAAATACTAACTCTAAACAAGATGAAATCCAAAACTGAAATACAAATCCAAACTAAATCTAACTGAATCCAAATCCAAGTCTAATCCAGAAGCAAAAGATATCTATCATCAGGGTGGTCTACTAAGAGCTCCTATGCACTCTTCGCTCAAACCCAGCCTCCAACCTAAAACCTGTCGCAGGAAAAGAAATGCGGCTGAGCTTAAAAAGCCCAGTGAACAGATATATACCAAAACTAATAATCAAAACATATATAAGTATAGGAAACGGAAATCATAAGCTCCTGCTGAAAAGAATATCATCTGTCAAATGAATAAGAGATCAACGATCAACTGAACAAATATCATAAGCCAACTGAATAAAGAATATGAAGAATCAGATAACAATACGAATCATATAGTAACCAGAGTCAAATGAGCAGCTAGAACAAAGACTTGTCTACCCGAGACACTCGAATAGACACAAAGAAACATAGGAAAGTTATGAGCCAACCTACCCGAGACACTCGAATAGATCTCAAATCACATAATCACATATCCATATATCTTCAAGTCAAAGTGCACAAAGAGGGGAGACCTCTAAGTACCAAATGGAATAGCTAGCTCCCAAAAGTGGGGGGGGGGTGCAAGGCACGCACAGCCCAATCACGGTCTTCACATATCAAAACAGAACCTAGGATGCATCCATACGCCCCCCCCCCCACAAATCAAATCATATATATATACACCTACTCGCATGACAGGTATATACACGTATCATAATGGCCAAGAGCTCTCATATCATATCATATCAAATGGGGACGCCGTGGATCAATCACACCTCCACAGAAAGTGTCATGCCATTGGTGCCTCAATGACATGGCCATGGTACCTCCATGACTAGACTAAAAACTCGGGCATCAGAACCGAACATATCAGAACAAAAGCCATCCATAATCAAAGCAATCATAGCATAATCAATCAGAGCATATCATCAGACACAAAGTCTCATATAAATGAGAATAGTAAGAGATCATCATAACAGAAAGGATAGCAAATAGAATCATATCGAATCATATCAACGAATCATATCGAACGAATCATATCAAAGCAAATGAATCAAGTCAAGGATCGAATAGTCATGAGAAATCCCTACTAAGAAGGGATAGAATATCTGTACCTCAAACCGCAAATGAAACCATATCAGAAACATAAGGATAGGAAGTTACTCCTTCTTCAGCGAATCTACACGAATTAATGATCGTCTTAATATTTAAGAACCATTTCATAAGTTATTACTGATTCAGTACACATTGTTGTTCAGATTGACATATTAGGGTTTCCTTCTATAAATAGCAACCTTCCATATTTAGTGACTTTCCAATTTTAGTAACTTTCCAAATGTAGTAAGTTTCCCGGAATAGTAATTTAATACTTTAAGGTTATAATTGACAATTAAATAATATTTAAGGGTTAAAATGACCAATATAATAGTTTAGGGTTAATTATGTCAAATTAATAAAGTTTAGGGTCATAAATGTAAATTATCAAAATTTAATATTTAAAAATGTCAAATAATTAACTTTGGGGTTTACACTGTAAATTATATCAAAATGAAAATTGAGAACTCCGTCGTTCATAATTTATTTAAACGTACTCTCGAAATTATTTTAAACCGCGACGACCAAACTACTATCATAACGCCAAGAATTTACAAGCTATGATTGACCGCTCCAAACCATGCATGCATGCCACGCTTAAAACCATACTCGTATATACATTTTCTATTGTAGTTAGTAGTTTCAAACCAAATGTATTCCATGCACATATATATACAATTTCGTTTATATGACAACGCAACAAGATCAAAATCAGTAGGTGGTTATTGTTAAAAAAAAGAAAAAAAGAAACCATAACTCTCATTACTGTCAAACCTTCTTTTATAAGAGGTATAATATTAAAAGGCGAAAACTCATTTACTGAAACATCTAAGACATATTCGTTTTCGATATTATCAACCACGTGAATGGCTCATTTACAATAAGATAATAGATGCATGCAAACTTTCCTTCTTATGAGTTACATTATACTTTCTTGTTAAAGCTATTCATAAATCATTATGATATTTCTTTTACACCATTTTAGTCACAAAAGTTATATTAAGATCATGCAAAAATCATGCATACTGAATACTCTTCTTTATCATCTTAATGGTTACTACAACTTCTTACTTTTCATTTCATGTTCAACGTCCATGGCCATGCATATCAGGTGAAGATAGTTTGCCTTTTCTCATTTCATGAATATGTTTAATACAGATTATGATTGAATGGTTGCACGACACAATACGTATGATGTTTGTCCGTCGTAAATTCTTCTATTAACGAATCCAAAAACGAAACAAGTTTTCATATATAAATCATGTTTATTGTTTACGTGACAAAAGTTTAGGTACTGATCGAATGAACATGTTAGGCGTGTACAAGAACATTAAACGAATTAGGAGAGTACCTCATGATTGGATAATACGAAGTGAACGAGAACAAGAGTTGTATCCCAAGCGATCTAAACCAGAATCCTTCATTCCACGATCAAAACTCTCTCCCTCACCACTATCATTTCTATCTTCGCTGATTCTCAAAAGTAATGGATCGGTTTAGTTATTGTTGTTGTGTGTTCTTTTGCTTTCTTGTGAGATTAACGAGGATTGATAGCAGCTTGGGTAGTATAAATCTTCTAGGTTTTATCAAAGTGTTGAGTGAAGAATATACGTTTTAAATAAAATGAATGTGGATGGTTTATCAAAAAAGGGAGGGTCATGGAATTAGGGAGGATAATTAGGGGATGAGTAGGGCCAAGTCATGGTGATTAGCCGAAATTAAGGAGTGGTATGATGACTAGTTCTCCTCAAATCTCATTTCAAAAATTTAAAATCTGATCCCATCTTTGACTTACATAATATTGTTTACTAACTAAAAATGAACTTTGGCCTCATTGCAACTTATGGGACGGGTAATATCTCAAGTAAAATAAAGGTTGGGCTGAAAATGGTATAACTTAGGATATATAGTGCCGAATAGTATATACATAGGTTATATGAATTTCTCATTTCTAACTTAACTTTTATAACGTATAGTATACACATTTAAGTTTAGGAACTTATATATTGTAGTTAAACTTATAACATAAGTGTTTTACTTAGCCAAACGTTCATAAACTTTGATTAGCATTCTTCGTATCAATGTGTTCAGGTGTCGTTTAAATTTTTAGGTCGTTATAGGTGGTCTCCCAAGAATAGAAGGTTTGTAAAACTTAGTATCCACAGACTGTTATTTGAAATGTGACAATTCAGCCCTCATTGGTTTGATTGAGTCAAAAAGATTTTTGTACGTTTCTTTAAGGTGCTCGTTTTCCTTTTCAAGAGATAAAGCCTTGAATTCCAAAGAAACATTTGCATTTTCAATTTTTTCAAGTTTCTCAAGAGTTGATGTCAAAGAGGTTTTTGAAAATGATTTATCGGTTTTTCCATTTTGATGCTGCAGTTGTAGCTCGAAAGAAATGCTTTGAGCTTCAAGTTTATCAAAAGATTTTTGCAACTGAGCAATTTGTTTCATCAAATCATCTTTGACATCAGCAGCTTCTTTGGTAATTCGTTTGATCGTTTGTTTCAAAGCAAAATTCTCTTTTGTGACATTTTGGGTTGAGAGTTCATTTGCACATGATTTCCTTTTGTTCCGAGATTCACATTGTTCAATAACAGAAGAATGCAACACAATATTCATCACATCAGTTTGTACAACAGCTTCCAAAAGTCGATCATCAGATTTTGACATTTTAAACCGGAGTCCATCAACATCCTTTTCAAGAGAATTGACGTACTTCAAATCTTCAACCATTTCAATTGTTAAATCCTTTTCAAACTGGATTATGTATGCATTTAGGTTTTGAACAATTGGGTTGATTTCCTTTCTCAAAATCTCTTGAAATTTACGATGATATTCGGTGTTCCACTGTGGTAAATTGAGTGTAAGTTTGCCTTCAATCGCTTTTTGAAGAAAATCATTCATTTCCTTTAATCCCTTAAAAGTCTTCATCCCTTTACTCATAGGAGTATCTGGTTGAGTTTTATCTAGATGCTTCTCCAAATTGCAAGATTTGATTTCAACATTTTGAATGGATGGAGAAGCTACTATTTGTAAAGGATATGTGAAAAAGATTTCATTAGCAGATTTTTGCTTTTGTGGAACGAAATCATCATAAAGTTTATTTATTTTCTTGTAATCAGGTGGTTTTATTTCTCCATATTTATAGTTTGATCGACTAGTGGCTTCATGTTGCAATGACTCTTCAGATTCGCACATGAATGAATGCTTAATATCATTACTCTTAACATAGTGAACATTATGCAAACATGGCAAATCATAATTATACAGAACAGGGTGTTCCCACTGAGCTTTCTTGAGGTACTGAGGATTTTGAAATTCGACACTGCTTTCATCGAGATAATACGATTTTGGTTTTGGTGCAAGCATATGAATTGTTTGAATTGACTGGTTAGTTCTATAAACTATGGTGGATAACCGTTTGACATGTTTTTCAAGTTCTAGAATTTTGTCGATATCTTTGTCTTCAAGACTCTTTTGTTTTTCAACCAACTTTTCTTTTTCTTTTTCAAGATCAGATATAGTTGTTGAATGTTTGGAAATCTGAGTCGTGAGTTTTGAAATTTCATCTTTTAGATTTTGAGTGTTATAATGATGAAGAAAACTTTGGTCATCAAGATGCTTTTTCAATTTTGTTTCACGCTCGACAGTCTCAGCATACGCAATTTCAAGAACATTTTTCCTTTCATAGTCTAAATTAAAACTTTTGACTTGGTCTTTGTACCTCTCAAGCTCTTTGGTTAATACCTCATTCTTATCTTTGTGTTTTTGAATGACAGCAGTACAGTTGTGGATTTTAACATTCAATGCATCAACTAAGGAAAGAATCACAACACGATCTTGTTCATAAGCAGATATATCCTGTAGAAGCGTTTGTCCATTAGGATCCATATATGGCGTATCAGAAATGATATTACTACCATCCTGTTGCGTCACGTATGTGTCATTCATGGATTCTCGGTTCGCAGGATGTATTTGTTCATGATCAAACACATTATATACATTATCAGAAGTAGTTGGTACCTCAGCTATCTTCTCAGTGTCATAGACCGGTGGAGAGTCGTTCTCAGATGCGACTTCCTGAAGATTGGCCATGAAAATGCAGTGTGCAGTCAATTCCTCTTCATCATCAGTGTTCTCAGCTAAGAAATCATTTTCCTCAGTAGTCAACTGTGCTCCCGTTTCAGCTTTCTTGCACAACAACATCTTCTATTTGTGGTACTCAGAATCCCTTGGCCTTCTTGGCTCTTTGCAATCCTTTGCCACATGCCCAATACCCCTACAATTATAACACTTCACATTTGCACTACTACTCCTCTGCAAAGAATTCCCAACAACTACATTGTTCCCATTCAATCCAACATTCCCTTGATAGCTAACATTTTTGGAATACCCACTATTTCCTGAATACCCGTTGTTCTGTCCTGAAGACGCATAATTCCATTGTTGTACTGGAGCTCTGGGTGGTTGGAAATTTCCGACTGGGTTTCTCAGATTGGATGACATCCTTAGATTGTTGTTGGTGGGGGTTGTGTAGGTTCGAGTGATAGCTCGGGAAAGTAATGACATTGCAGTGTTCAGTTCTTGAATAGGATCAACCTCAACAGTGTGATGTGGCATGACACCCGTTGCTTCTGGTGTGGAATACTCTGGAGGTAGTGATGCATAGTCAACTGGTGAATAAGTCTATTCTGGTGATGTGTAAACTGTGGTAGGATAAGTAGGTGCGGGGGATACATATGCAGATGATTGGTATGTGGGAGTTTGTGCTACGAAAGCAGATGATTGTTGATGATAAGTGGTAGGTGGTGTTGGGGTTGGTGGTGGTGCATATGCAGTCTGTTGATGCCCCGTTTGCTTCTTAACTGGTGGTTGATCTTGTGCTTGGGATAAACGAGATGCCAATGATGTATCTGTCATTAGTGCCAATGGATCAAGCTTACGCCTTTCAAGCTCTTCTCGAACATCATTTGCTTCATCTTGATTCTGTTTCAAGATATCAAAAATCTGATGAAATGTTAATTCTTGAAGAATCTTAGTTTGCTTCACTTGTGTGATGAAACGTTTCCATTCAGGTTGTAGACGAAGCATGAACTTGACAGTTAAGATGAGTGGAGGTATAACAATGTTGTTTCTGTTTAGTCATTGAACACGGTCGAGTATCTCTGATAATATGATTCAATTGTCTCTCCCGGAACAGATGTAAACTTCTCATACTCCCATAAATACAATACTTCCTTCTCTTGTTTACCGACTTCGGTTCCCTGCATTAGACGCTCAACTGCTTCCCATAGTGCCTTTGCATTCGGATAGCTGTCTACAGATGCGAAAATTTCATTTGGTAGTCCCTGAAATACAAGATGCATGGCACGCTTGTCTGCTTTGACTTGAGCTCTTTGATCATCATTGAGATCAGTGTTGGTTTGTTCACGAATAATCTCAGCAGTTGGAGGTGTAGCATTCGGGTTAGCAGGAATGGTGACGACCTTTCGAATGTTGGGACCGTTCTCAATTGAGTTCCAGATAAGATCACCGTCGGGTTTGTCCTCGATAAAACGTCGCATCGATTTGCCCATTGAGTATACGAACCCTTAACAAGCATTGGTGGACGATTATCTGAACCGGCTTGAGCAACATCGGTTTGAGAGGATAGCTTTTGTAAATTGATTTGTGATGTGTTTTGTGAAGTCATGATGAATGATGTGTAAGTAAAGGAAAATGATAATGGATCTTGTAGACGATAAAGGAATGATTGTTTTGTGTTGTTTGTTGTTGTCTTGATTTAATTGTGTTTGAATTTGTGTTTTGATTTGTGTTTTGAATTGTGTTTTGATTTGTTGAAGTTGTTGAAGAGTCTTTGAATATATGTTGTGTCGTTATATCGTAAGAGATTTCTTAATGATAAGCTCAATTAAACTTTAGTCTCATAAGATTTTCTTGAAATTTTGCCAGAGTAACGTTTTAGGAAAACGTGGGTAACAAAAGTCTAGAATTAAACTTTAGTCTCATAAGATTTTCTTGAAATTTTGCCAGAGTAACGTTTTAGGAAAACGTGGGTAACAAAAGTCTAGCAATGAAGGTATCACAAGAAAAGTCTAGTACTAAGGTATCACAAGAAGTCTCACAAGAAAACTCTCTTAAGCAAGGTATCACAAGAAAGTCTCGTATCGCAAGAAAGTATCGTATCACAAGAAAGTCTCGTATCACAAGAAAGTCTCGTATCGCAAAATTTTCAAAATTTTTTGGCAGAGTTTTCTTTTGTAAAATAGTGGGTAACAAAAGTCTCTTAAGATTTGGTATCACAACAAAGTCTTGCAACTACTATCACAACAAAAAAACTTTGCTATCACAATAAAATTTTGCTAAGAAAAAGTCTTGCAAAATTTGCTATCACAACAAAACCCTCTTTTTGCTAACAAAATTCCAACTGTCGCAAGCTTCACAATATTTCAAAACACACTAAAAAACAAAAAAAATTCTTCGTAATAGCTCTTTACGAACAAAAACGTACGACCCAAAAAAAATATGCACACCTTTTTGTTTCTAATCGTAGGAGTAATAAAACAATAAAAGAGATGAGGTTTGAATATGTAGATAAGATCAATCACGTGATGAAACAAAAAAGAACCAATAACATCTCCTTTATTTTTTCTTCGTAACAGATCCTTCACTTTTAATATGATATAGTTTTAAATATTAAAAGTTGAGTTTTAAATATTAAAAGTGAAAGATGAGTTGCGAGCAAAAAGTCCAACGACGCCAAACTTTGTACGAATTTTATTTCTTCGCAAAACTAAAACAAGACGTACCAACAAAATATTTTAACTATTAAACTGGGCACACAAATAACTCCTAAATCATCTTTAGGCTCTTGATACCACTTGTAGATCCCAAAATATGATATAGTTTTAGAAAAAGAAAGAAGAAAGAGAGAAGGCGTATGGAGAAAAAGAGAGAGAAAGAGAGATGGAGAATGGTGATGAATGTTTATTTCTCACACAATGAAACACACACTCACACACCTCACAAATGAGGTGTTTTTAGTTATTTATACATGGGAAGAAGGCACTTGGGCCTTGGTAGGCTTGGGTTAGGATTGGACTTTACAAGACTTAATAACATAATAATAAGCCCAAACGCATAACCGGTTAGCTTAAACTATTTCCTAAGCCCACCATTAATCTATAACTATCTATTACAACGTACAAGGTTCTCGACATATGAATGACCATCACTTCATATAAAATATTAATGCTAATAGAATCCAAGTCATACTTGATTCTCTTATTATTGATGCTAAAGACAAAATTATTATTATTATCGTTCACAATATCATGCATATCAATTTCAAACACACCATTTACAAGAATTGCATTAAAATAAAAAAACATTATTTAAAGAAACATAAATTCCATAACTAGTAAATGTGTGAACAAAACCAATATCTTTCAACAAGGAAACAGAAACAACACCTCTAATTATAGAAGGTGCGTAATGAAAATTGTTCAAAACTAGTACTAAGACCGAAGGCAAAACTAAATCGAACGTTCCTATGGCTTCAACAACTGCATGTGCTCCATTGCCCACGTGCAGGTATTGCTCCCCATAGGCCAGCTTCCTTGCTCCTCTAAGTCCCTATAGTGTATTGCAAATATGAATACCACATACAGTGTCATACACCATGTTGTTCCAATAATATCACGTCTACTCTAATGATCTTAGTGAGATAAAGTGTGTGGAGATCGTTTAGAGCTCGAGATTGGTTAGATCTCATCTAGGTATAACAATAACAAAGACAATAAGATGCAAAGCGGAATAAGTAAGAACAATGTTATTGTATAAGGTTTTTCTTCATCATCATCTCTACTATAACACAATTACAAACACTATCAGCCCCAATACTACTTGATCAAGTGTAGTACGATTACTCAACAATAACAGGGATTAAACAATCCTTGAGGCTGAAAACAAACTAACCCTAGGCATTTTCCCATACCCTACCCCTAGGTTACACACACACCTTTGGTGTTTAACATCTTGACACACATAAAAACTAATAACTTGTATCTCTTTATATACTAGAGAATTAGGTTTACAAAGGACTAATAAGTAAAATCTTCTTTGTCTTCTAAGTCCCTCGTGTTTTGCATTGTCTTCATTCTTTACTTATTATTTTGTATTTATCAACTCAAATATAAATCCCAACAATCTTCCCCTAGTTGATAATTACAAAACCTTCATCTTGATCTTCCATGAATAAAACAATCTTCCCCTTAAGCCCACCACGTGAGCTTAAAATAACATGTACCACCAAGGATCTTCAAGTTGCAATTCTTCTTTGTAAATCTTCTTCCCCTTTTTGTATTATCCACTAGGGGACTCAAGTAAATGCAACTTTGATTTCTACAACCACAAACCACTATCATACTTCCAATCCAGTCTTCCAATGCCTCGAATTACCCTCCATGATGAACACCAAAAAGCTTACTATAAATGAACTCAAGACAAAAGAAACCTAAACCAGTAGTAATAATAACAACTAGCAGTTGTAAAAACCTTCCCCTCGAATGGTGCATGTAGTAACCATAAGAACTTTTCAAATAACTAACCACCATAGCAACGAACACCATGTAGTACCATCCATGAACGAACGTAGTAGCAGGAATACTAATAAAAAATGACTACAATTAGGTGAAGGTATCCCGAATACGGTCGTCAGCTCATCCCTAGTTATAGATAGAGCACTCGTTCTGTCTCTTTGACTGTGTTGCTTCGAATGATCGGGTTTCAACGGCTTCCCTAGCTGTGCTGATCTATCTGGCAGTTCACTATGCGCCGAATGATTCTTTGTTATTTCCTCTCTCTCTCTCTCCTCTCGGTCTGCCTGAAAAGAGTTCCCGGGACAGTCAGAACAAGATGATGATTTTCGGTTTCATCAGACGGGATTAAAGATTTCGAAATTCGCCGATCATAAGTAAGCGGGTCAAGCAAGGGTTGGTCGAGCTGACTTTTGTTTCCTCTATCCAATGGGAGGTATGGTATAGCAGCCTTTCCGAACGAGCCTCTGGGATCTCCTGTAAACCCCCATGATGTGGTAAAGGGAGGATATTAGGGGAAGCAGTGAGTGGAGATTCCCCTGCAGAGCCTATCAAATATTTCACATTTTCTATGATCATCTCTATTTCAGGTATTCGGGGAATCCTCCTTAATAGACGAAATATTCCTATTATGTCAATGCCAATTGAATCAATGTTATTAGCTGTGAATTCGAACTTTTTGGTATTTTCCGTTTCTTCGGATGATATGATGGGTCAATCATTTGCTTCATTGGTTCCAACGGTGGCAGCTGCGGAATATGCTATTGGGTTAGCCATTTTCGTTATTACTTTCCGAGTCCGAGGGACTATTGCTGTAGAATCTATTAATAGCATTCAAGGTTAAACATGACTCCTAGAGAGTTACCAAAATACGAAGTTCTCTTTTCGTTCTCTTCTTTCTTTTTTATTTTGACTTGGTTGGCAGGGTCAGGGCCTTTCTCGCTGGGCGAGCGCATCCGATTCTAAAGTCCTTTCCTAAACCACTTCCCGTTCAGTTGCTGAAAGATAGAGAGAAGGCTTTCTAAATGAGATTAAGTTCCACGAATATGCAGGCTAGAAAGATGCTATTTGCTTCCGGAGGAACTACTTCGTTAGGATTGAGGAATTGCTGTGATTCTTCCTGAATAGCCTGGATTCTCCCGTCGAGAGTCTGTTTGAAAGTCTTACCTAAACTCTTCCGACTGAATATGATAAAGCCTATAAAACAACGAGCTACTATCATTTCTTCATTATAGATTGAGATCTTCCCGGAAATAGAGAATCCAGCCCCCTTCTGATCCATTCTTTTCTGCAAGCAGGGGGGATCCAGAGCTAAGCCCCCTCCTATTCGAGGCCGGGTGGCCTTGCCCCACAAGCACCCAACCTTCTTTTTGCTCTTCCTTGGGGTTGCCTCCACGAACGCGCCACCTAGGAGCCCTACTCATATTCCAAAGGCGCTACTGAAATTCAAGCGCAAGCCCCCTTCTATTGCATAACCTAAAAAAGCTATAAACAAAGTACCAAAGTGGTTGCGGGAACGATACGCTTTGGTTACCAGCGAACGCTTCCAAAGGCGACCAGCTTTCAATACTAGTTGTTACCTTACGCTGCCATTTTTCTAATATTATTGAATAGCATGGCTGGGGGCTAAGATAACTCAAATGGGAGAGCCGTGTTATGGGTGACCTTATTGCACGGTTCAGAGAGCACTTGTGTATGTGATGCAAGTGAACGTGTACGAAAAAGCTGTCGTAAAGTTTCGTTGTTCGTTCCGTCGTCGACCCTATCTATGTTTCTACGATGGCCCAAGAACACGCTCATTCTTCAGCCGTAGAGAGACTTCTGAATTGCGAGGTACCATTATGAGCTCAATATATACGAGTGTTATTCCGTGAAATAACTCGAATTTCAAATCATTCACTTGCTTTAACTACTCATGCTATGGATGTGGGAGCATCAACTCCGTTCCTGTGGGCTTTTGAGGAGCTGGAAAATTGTTGGAATTCTATGGAAGAGAAACCAAGCAGTAGTAACAAGGAAGAATAGTTCTTTGGTTGATTAGTAGAAACCATGTAAAAAGCAACATATACTTCCAATTAGTATAGACATGATCACTACTTCAATAAATTTTCACACGAACTTGGACCCAATAATAATAATCATCATTAATGAACACCATGTCTTCAATCATTACCAACCTTGTGTGTGTTATCTAATTTCTCCAACTCATCCGAGAACCAAAAACATCTCTTACAAATCCAAAGCCAAACAATCTCCTGTGTGTGTGAAACATCTTCATACCTATCTGATATCGAACATAATGTTGTCCAAAACCAAACATGTCGCATAAATCTGTCCAAAACCAAACATGTCGCATAAATCTGTCCAAAACTAGGTTGTATCATGAACAATCTCAAATAACCTGTTATTATTATTGAACAATCAGATCCACAACCTGATCGTTAACCTTTAGTCAAACAGATCACCAAAACCAAGTACTTTCCAATATCAAACAAGACTCCATAGCGTAGCAGCATTAACGACCAGAGAACATGCTAGCAGTACTAAAATTTCAACAAGCAACACCAAGTATAAAGCCAGCTGTACAGAGAATGATAAGCAGCACTAACAATATATCAAGCAGTACTAACGACCATAGGCAGTAGTATGTCGGATCAAGAACCAACAATATTAAGTTGGATTAAAGACAGTAGTACAAACTTATAAGTAGCAATACTAATGAGGAAAACCATCAGTACTAACCTGATATCAAACAGTACTAATCACAACCAAGAGCAGTACAAACCTTTCAACCCATAAGTATTAATACGAAAAGCAGCAGAATCTGTTTTCTTCAATCATGCGACTTAGGGTTTAGTCTAAAAATTATTTTCATCAGAAGTCATGACAGAAACCATCTTCTTTAAACCCGAATTTATTCTTTTCAGATCCAACTTCACCAAAAACCACGTATAGCAGCAACATACAACCAATATCAATCAATATTAGGTTTATCAAATAAACCTTATTCAACTATCATATAGAAACCCTAACATAAACGACCCGCGTTTACAATAGAACAGTAGGGCTTTAATACACCAACACCTTGGTAATAATCTGTTAACCCTAATAGAATCGATCAAAGCTACTTTCTTCAATGATAATCAGACAGAATGATCTTTTAGGGTTTGTTATAACAGAATGCATCGAAACCAAAGAAACCCTAAAAATTCGTTTTGTACTTATATCTAAAGCTGCTTTTGATAACACGATTAGAGCATGAATTTTTTTTTGGGTAAAAGGGATTTTTCACCCTGGTAAAATTCATTACGCCAAAAACATTGAAGTACAAAGGATGAGGGTGACTTCCCTCATCTCAGTCCCTTAGGACACTTACATAACCACTATATAAGAATGACAGGCCATTCTTATAACTTACAAATCAAGATACATCTAATAATGACTAAAAAATAAAAATACAATAAATCGTAACACAAGTAAAAACTTGAGTCTTCTTAGTCATCAAAGCGATCCAGAACATGAGAATAGGGTACATAAAACCCCAACTTCCAAATATCCAAAGAACCTTGAGCTCATCTCCATACCATTCCGAAAAACCCATGAAGATAACTAAACAGCAAGGTATCACAAACACCAAAACGGCACCAAACATGAACCATAAAAAGAATAAGCCGCATCATAACCAAAGTCAAATTCAACTCCACCACCCCAACACAACACGAACAGCCATGTAGAAAGTAGTAGATCGAATTTAACACCAATCAAAGGGTTACTGAGATCACATGTGGGAATGTAGAAAGATTAAAACCCCACCAACCATAATGATCTAATGTAACCAGCACATCCAACTATGGTACTACATGCATCAAGAAGAGACACTACCATAAACTCTACCTTGGGTTTTTACGAGCCATCAAATTAAAGACCAGGTAACCACACAACCAACGACTAACGCAAATAAACCCTAACAACCTGCAAAACATTCCAAGATCCGTTAGAACAGATCGAAGAAGTAGTACTTATCAACGACCCAGCAGCAAATACACATGTACGTCCAATATCCAGGTCTCAATAAACATATTCATAGGGTGTAACAAAACCCTAACTTACCAAAGAACCAAAGCTGATACGATCCAAAGCATCAACAGAATTGAAACTACGAACACATTAGCAAGGATCCATCAGAATGTATAGTAGGGTTTACACGAAACCCTAACATCCCACATCAATCGTCCCATCAGGCCCCCACAACAAACCATGACGGAATGCACGCAACAGCACCATCCCTCTCTCAACCCACTTACACAAATACCACGACAAACCAGCAAACACGATTATGATCACCAGATCGACTTACAGTAATGAATGGATTAAAAAATCCAACTTGCATAACATAAGATATATATTTGAACGCGCATCATACCAAAACAGCATCAAAGACCGATCAAAACTAAAAATACTAAACCCAAAAACTAGGGTTTCGTTCATGAAAACCCTAACCCTAACGATATCACCAATATTACCGTCGGTTAGGGAAAGTCTTGATCGCCCATAATAACAAATCGACCCTTAGATAAGAACAATCGATTAAAAACCGACTAAGATAATCAGAATAAGAAAACCATTAAAGGGTGCGATTAAAAAACCCACATAACGATTCAAAACCCTAATAAAAACGATTCACCATACTTTTCTCCTAATGGATAGGGAAGATTTGATGAAGACGATTGAGAGTAGTAAGGGTTAAGAACAAGAAGAAATCCGTATAAATAAGAATTCTAACCAGCCGCCATCTGAAAATTAATAAAAAACACATCCCCAAACCACGTATTGCATACCCAAGAACCGATAATGATTAAAGGGTAGAGAGGACGTAGTGTGGAGGAGGATTTATGACCGGAGAAAGGATACATACTAACTTCCATGAAGAATAATTCCAGCAGAACAAGAAGTCAATTTTGTGAAACCCTTAAAAAACCCTAAAAACCGATTTTTTTCAATGTTTCTGCAGCAGAATTCGACGATCTATATCTTCCAAATGAACGCTAAGATTAAATATCCCTCCGGTGAGAATCTACCTTGATGTGCAAAGAACCTCCAATAAAAATTTCGTTACGATCCAATGGTTAACGAATGAGATATCGTCATTTGAAAACAGCACTGCAGAAAGTTACGAAAATAAAAACCAAAATCGATTTTCTTCTTCATTCTTCGACAAAAACCTTGTATAATTCCTAGATCACGAGCCCCCTGATCTCTAATATCAATTGTGGAGATCGTTTAGATCTCGAGATTGGTTAGATCTCATCTAGGGATAACAATAACAAAGACAATAAGATGCACAGCGGAATAAGTAAAAACAATGTTATTGTATAAGGTTTTTCTTCATCATCATCTCTACTATAACACAATTACAAACACTATCAGCCCCAATACTACTTGATCAAGTGTAGTACGGTTACTCAACAATAACAGGGATCAAACGATCCTTGAGGCTGAAAACAAACTACCCCTAGGCGTTTTTCCCATACCTTACGCCTAGGTTACACACACACACCTTTGGTGTTTTACATCTTGACACACATAAAAAATAATAACCTGTATCTCTTTATATACTAGAGAATTAGGTTTACAAAGGACTAATAAGTAAAATCTTCTTTGTCTTCTAAGTCCCTCGTTGTTTGCATTGTCTTCATTTTTCACTTATTGTTTTGTATTTATCAACTCAAATATAAATCCCAACAAAGTGGGTGTGGACACTTTAGTTTAGAGAGAGAAACGAGAGAAAAGATAGAAAGTCTCGCATTGAGATAAGATAGAACACACACCTCATAATCCATGTGGTAGGGGGTATTTATACCCATACATAGTCGAGCATCCCCTCGCAACTATACAAGTGTTGCGAGGGTATAATGTTGTCGCAAGCCACACAATATTACACAACATACCCTAGTCTATAACAAAAGATAAATAGAAGTCCCTGCTCTAATGATTTACACTTTTTGTTTTCCAACAATATCCCCCCTAAGGGTAGATCATGCAGGTCTTCTATTTATGGGCATCTTGTAGACTTCATCTTCGATATCCAACGCATTTTTCCATGAATCTCTAGATATTTCGAAGTCTGAGTCATTCTTTCACATACTGAGCAAGCAATCCACCTCACCCTTTGATCATCATCTAATCTGGTACGTGTCTCTTGGATATCTTGGTTTAACAAGTCACTTATTCCTTTCTGAACCCATTTCAACGTACCTGAGCTGAACTTAGGAATCTTGTTCGATATCATTAGCCTCTTTACCCTTGATGCATTTTCATAAACAATATCGAGCTCGAACAATGGACTCTGAATGCATGTCCAAGGGTCGTGTTCATCAATTCCAGGAAAGGTAATCATATGATGTGTGAGATTAACCTTTCTTTGTAGGCTTTCAACTCCCATTTGGAAGTCTTCAACAAGTACCAAAGCTAATTGTGATCTCATAAAGATTTTTAGGGAATCTTTTATGTCATCTTCATTCCGATGGTCATAGATTTAGCTGATGTTAGAAAGGTACATGTCTTGAATGTCTTGAGGATGGAGGTTGTGGTAATCAGCTTCACGGAAGACATAATCAAGATTGTCGTATCTTCTTACAGCGAAGTTGATGAAGCCATCAATTCTGAACTGGTCTGAGAAGACATACACATAATGAACAATCCGGTGCTTTGTGAAGACCTTGTGACGAGGAGCTGCATCTCTGTATCTGCTCATGAAAAATCTTTGAGCTGCCTCATTCATTCCGGTTATTCGCATGTAAGCTTCCACCTTGTATTCTTGTTGGTTTATCTTAGAAATGATGTGCTTATCTCTATGGATACCTTCCTCTAGGAATTCATCGCTCCATTCTTCAAACATTAGACTTGTGGAAGTTGAAGAATGATATTTATCATGTCCAGATAGTATAAATCGAAGTTCTCGTATGTTGATGGCTCAAGGAATTTTAGTAGCGGATGAGCTTCTAACGGAGCAGTGAATGTGATGGTCTTCTTAACAAGCTCATGATCATATACATCTCTGATTCGTGCATCCATCAAAATCTTGCCATATAGCTCATCCATTACGTGACTTGAGAACTCTGTAGTAAATGTTCCCTGTGAAGTAGCCTCAGGCTTTTCAATCGTTGGTTTCTTCGTCAGTTCATCTACTTTTGACTTTCCCGTAACAACATTCTTCTCACCCATTGTAGAAATAGTACCACTCACTTCTTCTCTTTATCTTTCGCTAGATTCATTGGTTTCAGCAACGTCTTGATCTTTTTGTGCGTTAGTAGATCTGGATTTGGAGGGTTGCTTGCTTGATCTAGAGGTAGTTGATGTTGTTTGTGATGATGAGGAAGTGTTTGTGGTGTGTCTCGATCTGTTAAAATGTCTCTCCCCCTTAGAATTATTCGAGTCAGGGTCATCCTAATGACGTTTGCGAGATCCACCTTTGCAGGTTTGTTCCAAAGAGAAGACTCGATCTGTTAGCTGTCCAATTTCCCCAATCAAGGCTTTGTGTGTTGCATTCATTGTTGCTCGTAGGGTAGCTATTTCTTGTGATTTTGATCCCGAGTCTTGTGTTTCAATGAGTGAGTAGTAGAGATTGGGTTTTTCTTGCTGTAGATGAGGTTGTTCTGTGAATATTTTCAACATCATATCTTTGAGTTGATCAAATGTTAGCTCCTCATCTCCAGTGACTTCTTCAGCAACTTCTTTTTGAATCTTTTGACGTCTTTCTTCAGCTTCAAGTTACTCTTTGTAGTCAGCATTTAACCCTTTTACTGCTCGTTTCAGATATCCCTCTGTTACATAACTTGGAGGTGCATCTGATTGAGGAGTGAATGTAGTTGTTGATGATGGTGGGATTGGTTTGTTTGCTTCAGTTTGTGATGGGATGGGTATTGTTGTACTTGTTGTTGTGGTTACTTAATAACATCAAATAGTTCCGATATTTAAGTGTTAATTTCCCCCTATTATGCTCATCTTTTGTGTCATTTTACTTGGATATGTACTCTTATTTGTTTATATTTCATTTTCAGGGCAAAGATGAGCATTGGAACGAAAAGATGCGGAATTCGAAGGTTATTAATGAAAATATTTGAAGTATGCTGATTTTGCACTAACAACGCCGTAGATGTCCTCTCTACCTACGCCGTAGCAACCTTTTAAACTTAAGACTAAATTCAACGCTGACTAAAGACCTACGACGTAGTCAACTTATTGACTACGGCATAGATGAGACTATGAGACTTCTACGGGCGTAGCTATCATTCAAGCTGTAGGTCCAAAGTTATGGATCTTATGAGCCTTTGTAAGACTATAGCAACTTGGATAAATCCAAATTAACTATGTGAGAAACTCTGCTAACAAACTCTTTGAGTGTTAATGCAGAATCTTAACACACAATAAGAAGAACACAATGAGATAACTAACTTTGTATTATTGACTAATAATGGTGTTTTCAGACTCTTGCTATCAAAACTATTCGACATATAACTCTATGCCGTAGGGTTCCTTTTATACACTAAAGAAACCCTAATACAAAACGTGTAAAGAGATACACACATATCTTTTCCTAAGATATCTAACCGTGTGCATATCATTTCCTAACATATAGCTAACTATTCTGTTTTATCTAATAAACAGACTTAACTAAAACACTAAATAGACTTAACTTACTTCTGCCCGACTGATGCGTGGTTTTGCAACCTTACAACAGGTTTTACCTCTCGAGGGATCTCAAGAGGCTTACAACCCCACCAGGCAGTGTACCTGACCGATGTAGTATAGTGTAGTGGTAAGTACGGGGGATTGATCGTTCTCTCACAGGGAATAGTGTTCGTTAGGAGTGAAAAACTACTTTAATAGGTCTAAAGGTGAGGGATGATTCTTTTTGTATTTTTATATTTTTATGGAAAGCAAGTAAAATCTCGGGTTTGAAGGATAGGGCGGAATTAGTTGCTAGTCAACTAACCCAAATAACTACGAATGCAAATAAAATAAATAACAAATAAAGTAAAGGTTGTGGAACTTATGTGAGGAGAGATGTGTTTACTTAGATTTCCTTACTCCCTAACTATCTTTTACCGGTTAATTAGTGTGTATTAATTGTGTGGATGACGGGTGTATTCCTTAATACCAGTCGTGGGGTGGCGTACGTACTTCCCCAACTCTATGAACTCCTACTTCACTCCTATGTCGAGCCGGCTAAGAAGCTCCTAACATGGGATCATTAGAATTCGTTCATGCATTAAATACAACCATAAAAACCTAGTACGCATTGGTTCATGCTTCTTAAGACGTTCAAGCAGATTACCGTATAGGAGGTTAGCCAGTTTTCTTAAGCCTAACATAGATAAACAATCATCCAATACAACCAATAACACACTAATAACCAATAATCAATAGTTAGGTTTCATTAGATCTAAGCAAACACAAGATAAATCTAGCCTAACATGTTAAACAAAAGACAAGAACAAGATAGAATCAAACAACACATAGACATATTGAATGATTAATTGGTTACTTATCTTCAATTGAACATGGAAGATCCAAGGGTATGAAAACCCTTAAAAGTGGCTGAAAATCGGAATTAGGGTTTCTCCTTACAAAGTGGCACACAATGAATGAAAATTGCAAAACTATATATAGGAAATTGGGTCTGACGGCGTCACGTTGTAGGGCTGACGCCGTCAGCTCGCCGTGTTTAGGGTTTCTTGATGGGCACCTTGACGCCGTCTCGTGCAAATCCCAGAAAATGCTCTCTGGCGCGTCTAGACCTGACGCTGTCAAGGATGATCCTGACGCCGTCTCGTGTAAGAATTCAGCTGGTTTTGAGACTTTGTCGTTTTCTTCACTTTTATGCTCCAAAAACGTCCAAAATGCTTCCTTTTCCAGATTTCTCCTTCAAAGTACCTAAAATGACAAAAGGAACGATTTAAGGCAATATATGATCAAATAAATACGATTTCGGGCTTAAATGACCCCCCAAAAGCGGTACATTTTTCGCTTCATCATATACCCTTACACTTGAGATTTGCTTGTCCTCAAGCAAATATGCTTTTATTCTAATCAAAATACAAGTTAGGGGTCATTTAATGCTAATATAAAAGTAATTACAACAAATAGTCGTTCCACTTTAAATCATAATAAGCACGGAGATTACACACTAGCACCTCACAAGTAGTGTTTAGATACTCACATCTCTCAAGTGTCATAAACGTAAATCTCATAAATGGAAACGGATAATATCTCTCACTACCTGTCATAGCAAATAGATTACCATAGGCTTGGGAAAGGATCAAAAACCTCCTCCACTAGGCGTAAGCACCTAAGATAAACTATCAAAGAGGGCTTTTAAACGGGTTATAATGTTAGGCGTAGGGATATGATAAACACGGTTTGGTTGGATAAAGGATATTTTACTGGTGGCGAGTTAAAGATCTTGATTAATTACATGTACAATATGGCGTTGCTAAGCCAAGACTAGACTCGACTTAAGCTAATGAAACAAACAAAAAAATAACAAAGACTTAAAATAAACATAAAATGAAACGGGATGGTAGTCCGTATGTTTTTTCTATTTTTCTTTTTCTCTTTTTTTTTTTTTTTTTTTTTTTTTTTTTTTTTTTTTTTTTTTTTTTTTTTGCATACACTCTTGCCCTACCATCCAAAATAATGCATCAAAGGGGTCTCGGTTCTCCCCTTACACTTGAACTTTTACATACTTTACAATTACTATTCTATCGACTCGAATCAAGATAATCAAAACACTTGGAGTACTTTTTAAAACATTTAGCACATATGGGGGTAATAATGACGTCTTCCCCATTACTCCATTATACTAGTACTTTACCCATGAGTCCCAATCGTCCCAAAACAATATGTACAAGGATATGACTCGACTTAGCAACCATGTAATCAATTAGATAGTTAACTTGGGTTTAAACAAATGTTGTCACAATAATGAACTAAAGATGAGTGCATACAAGGTAGGCTAAGGCGATTTGGGTGTACATTTAAGTGGGGTGTAAACAAATTCTTCCTTTAAGTAAAATGCTTAAAGGTCGAAACGAAAAGATAGGCTCTGAGGGGTGTACTAGGGGTATCGTGTACTAAAAATGAGTACAACGCAAAGGGTGTGGGAGAATTACTTGACCAATGTAGCCAATGTAATTATAACAAAAACACGGGTGTAAAACAATGGGTTAATCCTAATGCCTCTTATCATGTAGTAAATCTAACTACACGAGTGTAGTCTCACTTGTGGACTTGGAATGAATCACTAACGCAAGTTCTAGAATCTAAGTGCTACCGGTACACACATCATAGCATAAATGCTTTTCCTACCAATTCTAGGGGCGAACCTCACATATTTGGGGTGGAAAATTTTTTTAGTGGTACGGTTTTGTGCTAGTTATATAACTCCTATCCATGAGACGCTCATTAAGACCAAAGTTTCACTTCTATATGTCGTAAAAAATTTTAAATTTGGCACTAAAATTGCCCTAACAGGTATTTCTCTCAGTTTTATTACACATCTACCATTAAACAAACAAAAATCAAGCGCAATTGTATACTCTAAAGTATCGTATTTTTACCCCCCTTACACTTAAGATGAACATTGTCCCCAATGTTCAAATAACAAGATGTAAAAGTAAATAAGGTAAAAGAATGAAATCAAATACTCCCCTGATTCGTTCGATGTGGATAATTAGGTGACATGGTTAGATCCTCCTCCAAGGTAATGTTGAAGCTTCACGATTAGAGCATCGCCAAGAACTTGATGTGTACCAAAAACTTGATGCTACGTACATCTCCTTGTCCAATATAACCTGTTAAACCTGAGAAAACAAACACGAAAACCTGCATAACATCGGCGGTATAAATCTATATAAGGATATAATGCTTGTGGAATGAATATTTTGCAGATTCCTGGAGTTTATAAGTTATAGATTTAGTAAACCATTTTAAGAAAAACAAAACTTTCAAAAATTTCAGAAAAAATGCTCCTGACGCCGTCAGACTTGAGTCTGACGCCGTCAGGTATAACCTGACAGATTTTCATGTTAAGTTTTCGGAAAAATTTCTGGAAAAACTCAATCCTTAATTCCTGGAAATCCTGCAAAATATCATTATGACTCGATACAAGCATTTGACTCAAACAATTACTAATATGTATGTTAATTTAATATTGTTATGATTCATGTTCGTTTGTTCTAATAAACCGATTTGGATTTCCCTTACACTTATCTTTTGCAAAATACCTTTATATGTAGTTAAGACGAAGTTAAAAACAAAATAAAGCATTTTCACAAGTTAGTTATGAACATGAATCAATAATAATAAAAATTAAACATACATACGGAAACAAATAAAAACAAACAAACAAATAAATAAACACACAAAACATATAAAGCTTGGGTTGCCTCCCAAGAAGCGCTTTTCTTTATTAACGAGTCTTGTAGCTAGACTCAAAGTCACGGGCTCTACGTGACTCCATCATCGGTCACGGTTTCTAGGTTCCCCTCTTCATCAGAATCATTTTCATAGTAAAGATATCTCGGGTCCTTGAGATCAAAAGGATTGTTTTTGTATTTAGAACTAAGCTTCTTAACATCCTTAAAGAATCCACTTGACAGTTCAAAAGTGTCCTTACATCCTCTTCTCACATCATCATCACATAGCACGAGTTGGGAACCTAACCCATCGAGCCCTCCAAAATCAACATCCTTGAATTCTCTCATCTTATAAGGCGTTTGGTATGAGATTTCCCTAATCCCATCGGTGAAAGTCATGATCCCATTGAGCTTGTCCACAACCAAGTTTGTGGCCTTGCAAAAAGGTGTCCCAAGAACAACTTGTGATAACCTGGGATCGATGTACTTTTCGATATTATTGACGATTGCGAAACTCATAGTGAATGTCATATTTCCAACAAACACCTGTACATCATCATCAATACCAATGTCATCCTTTCCTTTATAGATCATTCCCCATCTACAAATGTTGTTATAATGAAACAAGGACATCACATTTTTGGGTAAACATGTGTCAATGTAAACATTATAGAAATGCTTGTGACCAATCATGCAAGGTATTTTGAGATTATTCGGATCACGTCGCTTAATCCGGCCGGGCCTTCTACCGTGTAGCCCCCATGTATTGCGAATTTCCGATGGTTGATACTCATACACTACAGCATTGCCATCTCGAAAAATTACTTTCCTGACACCATCGGTAAATAATGCACTACCGTCATCCTCATCGAGTATCACTCCCGTTGCTTTTACGAATGGCTTGCCAAGAACAAGGCTAGTTAAGGATGGGCTGATGATCGAGTTCATGTTATTAAATACAGTTAGCTCGATATGAAAGAGGAATTTTTCTACCACAATTGGTACCCTCCTTATCACCTCGATAATATTACACCCTTCATATGTGACTTGTTTGGTGAAGGCTTCGTTATATAGAGAAAGGGATATTGCATTCATAGAACAGTTGGGATCTATGTAGGCATCTTTTATAAACCTTTTCCTAGTGTTGCAGGATATCTTAAAGACCCCGGGAGTGCCGTCCTCTATTCTTTCTCCAAATTCCATTGTCAGCTTTGCTGTGCCCTTCTCAAGTTCCTCCATCAGGGGGCGGTCTAGCAGTCCTGGGAGCCCCCGAGGTATCTCGGATTTCTTTTCCATGCCCTCCTCATCACTCAACTCACTTGTACTAGAGTTCTTTGGTGAATCTAGATAACCTCCAGGCACTTCGGGGTTCTTCTCGGGAACTTCAACCTCCGTTTTGTTGTTCATATCCTCGGTTGAGTGTTGGTCCAAGCTGGGTTTAGGGATAGGTATTGTTGTAATGGTGTTCACGAAGTGGAGCGGCTTTGAAGGGGTGTGGGTGTCTCTAGTTTCTTTTCCGTTTTGTGATATGTGTTTGAAGAGTTTACTAGGGCTCTTGATCTTTACAGGAGGGGGTGTTTGGTGAGTCACTGCGACGGATTTGATCACTTCAACTCGTGCCAACTCACAAGTTGACCTGCTAGCAAGGCGATCATTGATAACCCTTAACAGGTTATCAACCTTGTTGTTCACATCAACTTGCTGTTGTCTGAATTGATTCTCAAGTTTGGAGAGCTGTGTTTCTTGAGAGAAAATGAATTTTTGCAGTGATTCCTCGTGATTTTGTTGTTTAGGCGTATTCTGATGAGGATAATGTTCAGACCAGGTGAGCGGGGGAGAGTCATTGAATGATACGCTTCGATTTTGGTTCCAACTAAAGTTTGGCTTACCCTTCCATGCCTCGTACCTATCTTCGGAATTCTCGGGCCCATAATTAGTGGAGAGCCACTTATCTCCCGCCTTATCGCTTCGCGAGGATGCGAACTCTTTGAAAGCTTGTTTGGGGAGTTCCATGCAATCATGAGTGTAGTGGGGACCTTTACATAATTTGCACGAAGAAGTGATTTTGTTCACTTGGCTTGAAGGTTTAGGGGCTTCGTAGGATTTCATAAGAAACTTGACTTGGTCTTCAAGTTCTATGATCCTACGGTCGGAAGTGCTTGAATTGTTCGAAGGCAAAGATATTGCCTTGACCGTTTTGTTCAAATCACGGGGGTCATTCCAACTTTCGTTGTCATAGAGAGCAAGGTCTTCTAGGAGAGCCCATGATTGTTCCGCACTTAGATCACGTAGCTTGCCACCGGCCGCTTGGTCAATGGTTTGCCTCGTGGAGAGATTGATGTGGTCATAGAAGATTTGGACTTGGAGCCAAAGTTCTATGCCATGGTGAGGGACTTTTTGGAGTAAGTCCTTGAATCGAGTCCATGCCTCATAAAGGGTTTCGCCTTGACGTTGTTGGAACATCAAGATATCGTTCCTTAGCTTGGTAGTTCTTCCCGGTGGGAAAAACTGAGCGAGGAAACGAGTGGTGAGATCATCCCAAGAGGTGATGGATCCTGCGGGTAGACGCTCTAGCCATTGACTAGCTTGGTCCCGCAGAGAGAATTGAAAGAGACGCAATCGGGTCGTCTCTCGAGTGGCAACATCAAGGTCTATAGAATCAACGATTTTGAGAAAGTCCTTGAGATGTTGATTAGGATCTTCGGAACGAAGTCCATGGAATGCGCATCCGCTTTGCACCAACCGGATGGTGTCGGATCGCAAGGGAGTGATATTGGCTCCTTGGGTGAGCTCAATGGTGTTTCGATAGCCATGGTGGCTAGGACGGGAGTAGTCTCCTAAGGTACGGGTTCTAGGAGGTGGTTGTTGTTGTGGTGGTGGGTTGTTGGGTCCAAGGATATCACCACCTTCCATGATGTTGGATGGTAATGATTACGAACAAAGAAACGAAGAAAAAAGATAGACTAAAGAAAACCTAGAAAAATAAAAAAAGAAAAATAAAAAAAAATTCTCACTAGAAAGGAATCTAGTGAGTAGACCTAATAAAATAAAAATTCAACCTAAACAATAACTATTCCCCGGCAGCGGCGCCAAAAACTTGATGCGTGGTTTTGCAACCTTACAACAGGTTTTACCTCTCGAGGGATCTCAAGAGGCTTACAACCCCACCAGGCAGTGTACCTGACCGATGTAGTATAGTGTAGTGGTAAGTACGGGGGATTGATCGTTCTCTCACAGGGAATAGTGTTCGTTAGGAGTGAAAAACTACTTTAATAGGTCTAAAGGTGAGGGATGATTCTTTTTGTATTTTTATATTTTTATGGAAAGCAAGTAAAATCTCGGGTTTGAAGGATAGGGCGGAATTAGTTGCTAGTCAACTAACCCAAATAACTACGAATGCAAATAAAATAAATAACAAATAAAGTAAAGGTTGTGGAACTTATGTGAGGAGAGATGTGTTTACTTAGATTTCCTTACTCCCTAACTATCTTTTACCGGTTAATTAGTGTGTATTAATTGTGTGGATGACGGGTGTATTCCTTAATACCAGTCGTGGGGTGGCGTACGTACTTCCCCAACTCTATGAACTCCTACTTCACTCCTATGTCGAGCCGGCTAAGAAGCTCCTAACATGGGATCATTAGAATTCGTTCATGCATTAAATACAACCATAAAAACCTAGTACGCATTGGTTCATGCTTCTTAAGACGTTCAAGCAGATTACCGTATAGGAGGTTAGCCAGTTTTCTTAAGCCTAACATAGATAAACAATCATCCAATACAACCAATAACACACTAATAACCAATAATCAATAGTTAGGTTTCATTAGATCTAAGCAAACACAAGATAAATCTAGCCTAACATGTTAAACAAAAGACAAGAACAAGATAGAATCAAACAACACATAGACATATTGAATGATTAATTGGTTACTTATCTTCAATTGAACATGGAAGATCCAAGGGTATGAAAACCCTTAAAAGTGGCTGAAAATCGGAATTAGGGTTTCTCCTTACAAAGTGGCACACAATGAATGAAAATTGCAAAACTATATATAGGAAATTGGGTCTGACGGCGTCACGTTGTAGGGCTGACGCCGTCAGCTCGCCGTGTTTAGGGTTTCTTGATGGGCACCTTGACGCCGTCTCGTGCAAATCCCAGAAAATGCTCTCTGGCGCGTCTAGACCTGACGCTGTCAAGGATGATCCTGACGCCGTCTCGTGTAAGAATTCAGCTGGTTTTGAGACTTTGTCGTTTTCTTCACTTTTATGCTCCAAAAACGTCCAAAATGCTTCCTTTTCCAGATTTCTCCTTCAAAGTACCTAAAATGACAAAAGGAACGATTTAAGGCAATATATGATCAAATAAATACGATTTCGGGCTTAAATGACCCCCCAAAAGCGGTACATTTTTCGCTTCATCACCGACTTAACTTTGAACTGGCAGACTTAACTATGACAAACATAACTAACAGACTTAACTACTAATACTACCAGACTTAAGTCTGTTTACAATAATTCCTAACAATCCTCCCCTAACTTGATCTTCATGCTTCATGATCTTCAAGTTTCTTTCTTTTCAATGTGTATGAGGATGCTGCAAGCTTTCTTCTTGGAATTATTCATTGACTGCAACTCTTTAAATCTTCCTTTTCTGATCTGTGCAGCATCATATATCAGCAAATCTCTGAACCATCTGATTTTTGCAGCAACAATCACTTTTGTACATCAATTCTTAAAGTTTCATACTATTCTCATCACTTCCAGGTGTGTGAACTCCTGTGAGAGGTGAATCATTGAAAATTAATGGATTTGATGTCTCTTTACCAGTAGCCATTACTTCTGGAGTAGCCAATGTTTTAGTGTAAGAACTATGGTACATTGACAACCATATGATTTTTAGCAAACCACCAACTATCAACGGATTTGACTTGTCTTTACCAAAGCCGTTTGCTTTGGACTAGCTAATTCTTTGGTCACAACCATGGTGAATTAGTAACCATATATGGATTTCCACAGCCTTTACCACAAGCCATACTCTTGTGGGCTAGTCAACTCTTTACTACCACAGATATGGTGAGTTGAATACCATATAATTTTTGGTAAATTGTCAACCATAAACGGATTTGAGATATATTTACCTAGAGCCGTTTGCTCTTGGATTAGCCAGTCCTTATGTGTGTTAGACATGGTGGACTGATAACCATTTGTTGTGTTGGTACAAAGCACCTTCACCAAGTATTATCTCCTCAAAACCATTTATACTGATCAGCACTTAGAAAATTCTGTCAAACATAGCCATGTGATCTTTGTAATCATACTATGATTTCTTGAAAACTGATAAGGATAAATTTGTTACGCTTTTAGGGGGTCATTTAAGCCCTAAATCGTGTTTTTATGATCAATTATTACCTCAAATCGTTCATTTTGTCAATTTAGGTATTTTGGACGAGAATTCTGGAAAATGGAGCATTTTGGACGTTTTTGGAGCAAAAACTGAAGAAAACGACAAAGTCAAGAATCCATGCTGGAAATTGTACCTGACGGCGTCAGATGTCACTACGTGACGCCGTCACTTGAAGACACAAGATGGATACATGTTTGTACTAGACGCTCCAGTGAAGAATTGAAGGGTTAACACCTGACGGCGTCATGTGTTACAAGGTGTAGGCCGTCACGTGTAATGCTAAAGAGAGATGGCCCAGATGACTTTAATAAGCGACGGCGTCAGACATGTGTGAAGGCGATCCAAGAACCCTAAATACGGCAATCTGACGGCGTCAGGATCTATAACCTGACGCCGTCAGCCTTGTAACTCTATATATAGTTATGGATTTTTCATTCATTAGTGTGCAACTTTGTGTAACCAAAACCACCCTAGCCGAACTTTGCAGCTATTGCAAGGGTTTCATACCCTTCTTTCATCCATGTTCAATTGAAGATAAGTTATCCTTTAATCATTCAATATGTCTATGTGTTGTTTGATTATCTTGTATGCTTTTCTTCCTTTTAACATGCTAGCTTAGGTTTATTAGTGTTTGCTTAGATCTAATGAAACCTAGTTGTTGATTATTGATTATTCATTTGTTATTGATTGTTGTGGGTGATTGATTTAGCATTAGGCTTAAGAAAACTGGCTAACTTCCTATTCGGTAACTTGCTTGAACATCTTAAGAAACATAATCGGATGTGTACTATGGTTTTATTGGTTGTGTTTAATGCATAAGTAACTATTAATGAGGCCATGATAGGATACTAAACGTGTCCTCATAGGAAGAGATAGGAGCTTATAGAGTTGGGGAAGGACGTACACGCCCCCACGAATGGTATTAAGGAATGCAACCCTTCATCCACACAATTGTGACAAATCAATCAATCAATAAAAGATAGCTAGGGAGTAGTGAAATCTAAGTAAAAAAGTTTTTATCACTATAAGAAGTTCACCATTTACTTTTCTTGTTATTTTATTTTATTAAGTAGTTAATTTGGGTTAGTTGGCTAGCAACTAATTCCGCCCACTCTTCCAATACCCGAGATTTTTACTTGCTTTCATAAAAACATAAAAATACAAAAAGAATCATCCCTCACCTTTAGACCTAGTTAGATTAGCTTCAATCCTAACGAACACTATTCCCCTAGAGAACGATCAATCCCCCGGTACTTACCACTCACTATACTACATCGGTCAGGTACACTGCCTGGTGGGGATTGCTAGCTTCTCAAGATCCCTTGAGAAGTAAAACCTTTTGCAAGGTTGCAAAACCACGCATCAAGTTTTTGGCGCCGCTGCCGGGGAATAGTTATTGCTTAGGTTGAATTTTATTTTGATTAGGTATACTCACTAGATTCCTTTCTAGTGAGATTTTTATTTTATTTTTATAGGATTTATTTAGTCTATCTTTTCCCCTTAATCCCCTGCTCAAATCTTCCTTGGCCATCATGGTAAACGAAGATCCCTCTAATCTTAGAATCACTAGGAGTCGTAGCTCCATCAAAACTCTCACCACACCATATGCAGAACCTGAAAGAGAAATGCGCAGGTTAAGACAGCACCCTCAAACATCCGAACCATTTGGTACTACCATCACCTTCTTTGGAGGATGTCCTTACGTTCCTTATTCCTTTATCTAAGGGGCGTTCTGTTGTTAGCATTCTTTCTCGGTTATTACTTGCGGCTACTACATATTACCTTTGGATGGAACGCAATTCTAGACTTTTTAATCGAAAGAAGTCTAATGTTGAGGAAGTGGTCCAAATTATTGTCTCTACCATTCGGTTGAAGCTGGTTACCTTCAAGTTTAAGAAGGTTGGCCCTCGGTCTCGTCTACTGCTGGATAAATGGAAGATTCCAAGTGCTTGTTATGTTCACGAGGGGAGTGCCAGGTAAGGGTTGTACTCTTTTTCCCTACTCCAAGGTTTTTCCCTCCGGGTTTTTCTTGGAAAGGGTTTTTAAGGAGGCAGACTTCCTGGGTTGCATTGCTCCCTTCGTGCTTATGGGTGGATGCGGGACGTTCGCTTGATTCAAGATTTTTCTTGTTTTTATACCTAGTTAGGTGCTTTGTATTATAACTAGGTTTGTTGTGTTTATAGCCTGTCATAAACACTAGTTTATCAAGCTTTTTGCTTGAGGTTAATGTGGTACTTCAGCCACATTCCATTTGTACTTAACGATTTTTTGGTTATATATTTACCGGGGTTAACCCCTTTACCAAAAAAAAAAAAACTTTGATGAAGCTCTTCTAGAAGAGGAATCCGATCACTACCCTACACCCCTTAGCCCCCAATCTCATCATAGTGAGGAAATCCCGGAGAATCCTACTCCTAAGTGCCTCAAGGATTACTCCTCCCCTACCCCTCGTGGTTTTTCTAATACTATCGTTTTTCCAAATGAACATACCAATGGGGTCTTGCATGCAAACGATGTTTGGCTCGTCCAAAGTGTATGCAAGTTTCATGGATTGAAAACAAAAGATCCAATCCAACATATCAAGGATTTCTTGAAGATAGTGGACACCATCCATGCGGATGGGGCCACTAGAGATACATCCCGGTTACGTTTCTTTCCTTTTTCCCTTCAAGAAAAAGCCAAAGAATGGTATGACAAACTTCCTTCTAAGTCCATCTTCACATGGGAACAACTTATCTCAAAATTCTATGAAAAGTTTTTTCCATCAGGAAGAACTTCAGCAATTAGAGACAAAATCCTCCGTTTCCGCATAGGAAAAGCTGAACCCATTCATAAATCTTGGATTAGATTTAAGGATCTCATAAGACAAGTTCCCCATCATGGCATTGAGCATTGGCTTCTTGTCCAAATCTTCTATGAAAATGTCTCTCAAAACGAACAGAATGGAATCAACAATTTAGTAAAAGGAAAGATAGCCAAGTTAAGCGCTGAGGAAGGGTGGAATAGGATTGAGGAATACACTCAAAATCAAGATGATACCTGGGATGAACAATTCGATCATAAGTATATCCGAGGTCATGCAAAAACCCTCTTATGAGAGCCGACTAAGAAAGTTGCAAGAAAAAGTGTCATATCTAACAGGGTCGCGAACAACTAAATGATTGTCAAACCCATACTTAATTTGCAACCACAGTGGGGGCCCGCATGAGGTGGAGGAATGCGGGGAAGAAACCACCACCGAACAAGCTTGCTTGTCAAGCCATGACATCTTTGATGACCCTTCCCTATTAACTTTTTATCAAAACAATGATTATACCCCATGGGGAAATCTTGTGAGAAGAAAGAAAGGGGAGAAAGGTCCTGACTTCAAGATCAGGAGCACTTTTGAGGATGACCTTGGGCATTTCACTCATGAAAAGAGTCTACTGCTGAAAGGCCTCAACAACCTCATTACTGATCAACAAAATGACTTGAGAACCAAGTTCGTGGAACTCAATGCAGCCCTCGATGGCAACAACAAACCTCAAGTGGATCGAAAAGACTCTTTGCTCGCCATTACCACTCGAGCCGGGACAACCACTAAGGATTCACCATACCCCACTCAGCATACCGTTGCCACTGAGCCTGAACCTTCCAACGAAAGAGGGGGCGACGAAGAAGTAGATGCACCTGAACCAAATCCTCGTACAACTTCCCCAGCTTCTACTCCACCCACGCAACCTGCAGAGGTTCAGTATCCATCTCGCCTCAAGAATCAGAAGGTTGAAAATGACAACAAAAGGTTTTTATCATATTTGAAAGATTCTGTTGTCACCATCCCACTCATCGATGCGTGCTACCATATGCCCAAGTATAGCACATATTTCAGGAGACTTCTCTCCAACAGAAAGAAACTTGAGGGCTTAGTAACTCTGGGGGAGGAATGTTTGGTTGTCACCCAAAGAGGCCTTCCAAAAAAGGTGGATGATCCGGGTAGTTTTACTCTACCTTGCTCCATAGGAAGCCTATCTGTGAAAAATGCTCTGGCAGACTTGGGAGCAAGCATAAACCTCATGCCATACTCTATGTTTATCAAACTTGGGTACTCAGGGTTGAAATCAACTCGTATGAACATTCAATTGGCTGACAGATCAGTCAAGTACCCTTTGGGAATATGCGAGAATGTGCTAGTCAAAATAGGGAAATTCAAGTTCCCAGTCGATTTTGTAATCCTAGAGGTGGAAGAGGATGACACAGTACCTATTATCCTTGGCAGACCATTTCTAGCCATTGCTCGCGCGGTCATTGATGTTCATGATGGCAAATTAACCTTGCGGGTTGGGACCAAAAGTCTAACCTTTGACATCGAGGATACGATGGATTTTTCTCCCGCACCAGATAACCGACTATACTTCATTGGAGAGGTCGATGAATTCACCGATATCATTGACAAAATGTGTTGATGAACACATTGAAGAAGGTTGGTTGCGAGACGATAATATCCCGACAATTCACGAAGAACAGAAAGGGACAGAGGTTATCAATGCAGTTTCCTTCTACCCTAGAAACGAAACCGTCAAACCGCTCGAGCTCCGTAAACCTGAGAACAAGTTAAAACCTTTCATTCTCGAGCCACCAAAGTTAGATTTAAAGGAGCTCCCGAATCACTTAGAATACGCCTTCCTTCAAGGGAAGGATCAACTCCCTGTGATCATACACTCCTCTCTGGATGATAGACAAAAAGATAAACTCCTAGGTGTCCTAAAAAAATATAAAGGGGTTATTGCATGGAGTGTAGCCGATATCAAGGGAACCGACTCGACCTTTTGCACACATAAAATCCTCATGGAGGAGGATTATAAACCAATCGTGGAACCTCAGAGGCGAGTAAATCCCAACATCAAGGAAGTCGTGAAGAAAGAAGTCATCAAACTCTTGAATGCAGGACTAATTTACCCCATTTCTGACAGTCCATGGGTTAGTCCTGTACAGGTTATACCAAAGAAGGGAGGAATGACGGTAGTGAAAAATGATAAAGATGAGTTAGTGCCCCAAAGAACAGTCACCGGCTAGCGTGTGTGCATCGATTATAGGAAATTGAATGATGCAACCCGAAAAGATCACTTTCCTCTTCCATTCATTGATCAAATGTTGGAAAGATTAGCTGGGCATGAATACTATTGTTTCCTAGATGGGTTCTCAGGGTACTTCCAGATCCCTATCGCCCCGGAAGACCAAGAAAAGACCACCTTTACATGTCCTTATGGGACATTCGCCTATAAGAGAATGCCCTTTGGACTTTGTAACGCCCCCGCCACCTTCCAGCGATGTATGACACCAATCTTTCATGAGTTAATGGAAGATAGCATGGAAGTCTTCATGGATGACTTTTCGGTCTTTGGAGACTCTTTCGACCGTTGCCTTGTTAATCTTGAGAAAATGCTCAAGCGTTGTGAAGAGACCAATCTGGTTCTGAATTGGGAAAAATGTCACTTCATGGTAAAAGAAGGGATTGTGCTCGGGCACAAAATTTCTGGGAATGGGATTGAGGTGGATAGAGCAAAAATTGAAGCTATATCCAAGCTACCTTATCCCACAACCGTCAAGGCAATACGTAGCTTCTTGGGTCATGCTGGCTTTTATAGAAGGTTTATCAAGGACTTTTCAAAAATAGCCCGGCCAATGACTCAATTACTTGTTAAAGATGCTCCGTTCGATTTTTCGCAAGAATGTAGGGAAGCATTCGATCGCTTGAAGCAAGATCTCACGCAAGCTCCAAATATGGTCACACCCAATTGGGAGTTTCCATTCGAGATCATATGTGATGCTAGCGATTATTCCGTTGGAGCTGTGCTAGGTCAAAGGATAAATAAACACTTTCAGCCCATCTACTATGCTAGCAAAACCATGAATACTGCGCAAGAAAACTACACCACCACAGAAAAGGAACTCTTGGCGGTAGTATTCGCTTTTGACAAATTCCGTCAATATCTGGTTTTATCGAAAACCATCGTCTTCACTGACCATTCAGCCCTTCGGTATCTTTTCTCTAAACAAGATCCTAGACCGCGATTAATTCGTTGGATATTGTTACTACAAGAATTTGATATCGAAATCCGTGACAAAAAGGGCGCTGAGAACCTAGCGGCTGATCATCTCTCTCGACTCAAAAACCCCAGCCTAAAAGAATCAGACAAGAGTGAAATTCGGGATTCATTTCCTCAAGAACAACTCATGTCAATAAATGATTTTGAACCATGGTACGCGGATTACGATAACTACCTGGCAAGCAGGGTTATTCCAGAATACATGAATAGACAAGAGAGAGAAAGGTTCTTCACTCAATTGAAATACTATTTCTGGGACGAACCTTTCTTGTTTCGTAGATGCCCTGACCAAGTGATCAGGCGTTGTGTTTTTGGAAGAGAGGTAATTAGAATCATGAAAGAATGTCATGCTGGTCCGTCTGGAGGGCATCATGGAATAAACACTACTGCACAAAAATTTTCGATGCAGGATTTTATTGGCCTACGATATTTCGCAATGTGAAGGGAATGATACAAGCTTGTGACGCATGTCAAAGAGCTGGGAATATTTCCAAGAGGGATGAAGCACCTCAGAATTTTATACAAGTTTGTGAGATTTTTGATGTTTGGGGAATAGATTTTATGGGACCCTTTCCATCATCCGGGGGAAATGAATACCTCTTAGTAGCCATTGATTACGTTTCAAAGTGGGTAGAAGCACAAGCCCTTAGGACTAATGATGCTAGGGTGGTTATTCATTTCTTAAAAAAATTGTTTGCTAGGTTTGGAATTCCAAAAGCTCTTATTAGTGATAGGGGAACCCATTTCTGTAATGCACAAATGGAAAAGGTTATGAAACTATATGGAGTCTCCCACCGATTCTCTACTGCTTACCATCCTCAGACCAATGGTCAAGTGGAAAACACCAACAGAGCAATAAAACGAATATTGGTGAAAACGGTTATCCAATATAGGAAGGATTGGTCCTTCAAGCTTGATGAAGCTTTGAGGGCATTCCGAACTGCCTATAAGATACCTATTGGAACAACCCCGTTCCGCCTGGTCTACGGAAAGGCATGCCACCTTACAGTCGAGCTGGAACACAAGGCGTATTGGGCGCTTAAGGCTTGCAATTTGAACTATACGGTCGCAGGGACAAATAGATTCTTGCAACTCCAAGAGCTTGATGAATTGAGACTGGAAGCTTATGAGTCCTCCATAACATACAAAGAAAGGGCTAAAAAATGGCACGACCAACGGATTAAAAGCCCAAAGGAGTTCTCAGAAGGAGATAAGGTTCTACTTTATAATTATCGTTTAAGGTTATTTCCCGGTAAACTAAAATCTAGATGGTATGGGCCTTTCACTGTGAAAAGCTCCTCAAAAACTGGGGCTGTTGTGTTGATAGATGAAGAGGATATGGAATTCACGGTAAACATACAACGCGTTAAGCATTATCAGGAGAATGGTAACGAAATGATTAATGAAGAAGACATAGCCTTTGATGACGATGTCACGTAATAGGGAATGACTTTGAGTCTAGCTACAAGACTCATAAATAAAGAAAAGCGCTTCTTGGGAGGCAACCCAAGTTTTATTTGTTTGTTTTTGTGTTTATTTGATTCTGTTTGATTCCGTATGTATGCTTTATTTATATTGTTTATTGATTCATGTTTCAAATATAAATTGTGAAAATGCTTTATTTTGTTTTTAACTTCATCTTAACTACATATAAAGGTATTTTGCAAAAGATAAGTGTAAGGGAAATCTAAATTTGTTTGAAAGAACAAGTTGAACATGAACAATAACAATATGAAATTAACATACATATTAGTACTTGTGTGAGTCAAATGCTTGTATCGAGTCATAATGAATATTTTGCAGGATTCCAGGAATTGAAACATAGGTTATTCTAGAAATTTTTCGGAAACAAAATATAAAATTTCTGTCAGATCAATTCTGACGGCGTCAGGTATTCCAACCTGATGACGCCAGGTGTAATTTTTCTGAAAATTTTCCAGGTTTTGTTTTTCTGCCGGAATTGTAAAGTTTTGTAAAATCTTTAACTTTTAAACTCCAGGAATCTGCAAATATTCATTCCACAAGCATTATATCTTTACTTGCTTTCTAGGATTTACTTTTATATAGAGTTTACCGCCGATTTTATGCGAGGTCTTTCGTGTTTGTTTTCTCAGTTATTTAACAGGTTATATTGGACAAGAAGATGATTTATATTTCTGAAGAGAAGCTTTTCTATGCTCATTTGCTTGGAGGAGGATCTAACCGTGTTACCACATTATCCACACCGAACGAATCAGGGGAGTATTTGTTTCATTCTTTCATTTTCTTTACTTTTACATCTTTTAATTGAACATTGGGGACAATGTTCGGCTTAAGTGTAAGGGGGTTAAATGAAGATTCCTTAGAGACTACAATTGCACTTGATTTTTGTTTGTTTAATAGTAGATGTGTAATAAAACTAAGAGAAATATTTGTTAGGGAAATTTTAGCACCAAATTTAAATTTTTTTGCAACATATAGGAGTGAAACTTTAGTCTTAATAAGCGTCTCATGGATAGGAGTTATATGACTAGCACAAAAACCGTACCACTCAAAAATTTCCACCCCAAAAATGTGAGGTTCGCCCCCTAGATCTTTAGGAAAAAGCATTTATCTTTAATGCTTGTGAGTGTACCGGTAGTACTTAGATTCTAGAACTTGCGTTAGTGATTCATCCCGAGACCGCTAGTGAGACTACATTCGTGTAGTTAGGATTTACTACGTGATAACAGGCATTAGGATAACCCTTGTTTTAAACCCGTATTATAATTACATTGACTTCATTGCTCAAGTAATTCTCCCACACCTTTGCGATGTACTCATTTTTAGTACACGATACCCCTAGTATACCCCTCAGAGCCTATCTTTTTCATTTTCTAACTTTAAGTGATTGGAAAGACCAAAAGGAAGACATTCTGAATAGCGTATTCCGGTTACTTAAAGGAAGAATTTGTTTACAATCCACCCCCAAATGTACACCCAAATCGCCTTAGCCTACCTTGTATGCACTCATCTTTAGTGCATTATTGTTACATGTTTAAACCCTTAGTTAATTGTCTAATTGATTACATGGTTGCTAAGTCGAGTCATATCTTGTATATATTGTTTTGGGACGATTGAGACTCATGGGTAAAGTACTAGTGTAATGGAATAATGGGGAAGAGAATTAATTATTACCCCCATATGCGCGTAAATGTTTTAAAGTACTCCAAGTGTTTTGATTATCTTAATTCGAGTCATTAGAATAGTTACATGTAAAGTATGTAAAAGTTCAAGTGTAAGGGGAATGTGAATTCCCAATGATGTATTATTTTGGATGGTAGGGCAAGAGTGTATGAAAAAAAAATTGAAAAAAAAAATCAAGAAAAATGAAAAAAAAGTAGAAAAAGAAAAGAGAAAAACATACGGACTACCATCCCGTTTCTTTTATTTATGTTAATATAGTGTCTTGAAAAAAATACCAAAAAGAGAGTCGTAGTAGTTTAAGTTGAGTCGAGTCTTGGCTTAGCAACGCCACATTATACATGTAATTGACCAAGACGATTGACTTGCCACCAGTAAAATATCGTTTATCCAACAAACCGTGTTTATCATATCCCTACACCTAACGTTACAACCCTTTAAAAGACCTCTTTGATAGTTTATCCTAGGTGCTTACGCCAAAATGGTGGAGGTTTTCGATCCTTTCCCAAGCCTATGGTAATCTATGTGCTATGACAGGTAGTGAGTGATATTTTTCCATTTTCATTTGTGATATATACATTTATAACACCCGAGAGATGAGAGTATCCAAACACTATTTGTGAGGTACTAGTGTATAATTTCCGTGCTTATTTCGACTAAGGTAGAACGATCATTTGTTGTAATTACTTTTATATTAATGTTAAATGACCCCTAACTTGTATTTTGATTGGAATAAAAGCTCATTTGCTTGAGGACAAGCAAATCTCAAGTGTAAGCGTATTTGATAAGGAGAAATTTGTTACACTTTTAGGGGGTCATTTAAGCCCTATATCGTGTTTTTATGATCAATTATTACCTCAAATCGTTCATTTTGTCAATTTAGGTACTTTGGACGAGAATTCTGGAAAATGGAGCATTTTAGACATTTTTGGAGCAAAAAGTGAAGAAAACGACAAAGTCAAGAATCCATGCTGAAAATTGTACCTGACGGCGTCAGATGTCACTACGTGACGCCGTCACTTGAAGACACAAGATGGATACATGTTTGTACTAGACGCTCCAGTGAAGAATTGAAGGGTTAACACCTGACGGCGTCAGGTGTTACAAGGTGTAGGCCGTCACGTGTAATGCTAAAGAGAGATGGCCCAGATGACTTTAATAAGCGACGGCGTCAGACATGTGTGAAGGCAATCCGAGAACCCTAAATACGGCGATCTGACGGCGTCAGGATCTATAACCTGACGCCGTCAGCCTTGTAACTCTATATATAGGTATGGATTTTTCATTCATTAGTGTGCAACTTTGTGTAACCAAAACCCTAGCCGAACTTTGCAGCTATTGCAAGGGTTGCATACCCTTCTTTCATCCATGTTCAATTGAAGATAAGTTATCCTTTAATCATTCAATATGTCTATGTGTTGTTTGATTATCTTGTATGCTTTTCTTCCTTTTAACATGCTAGCTTAGGTTTATTAGTGTTTGCTTAAATCTAATGATACCTAGTTGTTGATTATTGATTATTGATTTGTTATTGATTGTTGTGGGTGATTGATTTAGCGTTAGGCTTAAGAAAACTGGCTAACTTCCTATTCGGTAACTTGCTTGAACGTCTTAAGAAACGTAATCGGATGTGTACTATGGTTTTATTGGTTGTGTTTAATGCATAAGTAACTATCAATGAGGCCATGATAGGATACTAAACGTGTCGTCATAGGAAGAGATAGGAGCTTATAGAGTTGGGGAAGGACGTACACGCCCCCACGAATAGTATTAAGGAATGCAACCCTTCATCCACATAATTGTGACAAATCAATCAATCAATAAAAGATAGTTAGGGAGTAGTGAAATCTAAGTAAACACGTTTTTATCACTATAAGAAGTTCACCATTTACTTTTCTTGTTATTTTATTTTATTAAGTAGTTAATTTGGGTTAGTTGGCTAGCAACTAATTCCGCCTACTCTTCCAATACCCGAGATTTTTACTTGCTTTCATAAAAACATAAAAATACAAAAAGAATCATCCCTAACCTTTAGACCTAGTTAGATTAGCTTCAATCCTAACGAACACCCCGGTACTTGCCACTCACTATACTACATCGGTCAGGTACACTGCCTGGTGGGGATTGCAAGCTTCTCAAGATCCCTTGAGAAGTAAAACCTTTTGCAAGGTTGCAAAACCACGCATCAAAAACTTGCTTTGTCATTCTATTTTTCTTCTTAGGCATGTCAGCTATTGTTGCTTCTTCAGCTAAAATTCTTTCAATCTCAACCAAACTAGCTTTCTCTTCTTGGAGTTGCCTTTTAGTCTTCTTTGGTTGAGAAGTTTCCTGAAGAATCTGCTTGCCTTTCCTTTGACCACCAGAACTACCACCAGACTTAAGTTGATCAGCAGAATTAACTTCTTCATTTGCAGACTTCTTCATTTGTAGAATTAATTCTGCTGCTTCTAATTCTTGAGGACTGATGGTTGTTTCTTGATTCAAATACCCCCTTGTTTGGATGAATTTTCTGACTTGTCACTCTCTGAATCAATGAAAAATACCCCATTCTTCTTCAGAATCATTTCCAGCTTCTGAACCTTCTGTTTGGTGTTTGTCAGTTCATTTTCCAAAGCATTGATCCTTGTAAGCAAAGTAGGAACTAATTTAAGAACATCATCCATAGTCATGGTTGATGGTTCTTCCTGAGGTGTTGGTGGTGATGCAGAGGAGCTGAGCTCAAGAGTATCAACTGGTGTAAACTTAGCCTCAGCTGTAGCTGATGTACATGCATCAAGATTAGAAGAAACAAGCAGCATAGCAGCCGATAAAGGCTGATGAACCCCTCTAAATCCCCTTGACATATTGTTGAAAACTTTGTCAGTAAAAGGCACGGCTAAAAAAGGGATTTTGCTTTTAGTTTCAATATTCAAAACCATTTGTAAGAAGCGAGGGTACATCAAAAACTTGTATACACTTGTCACATTACCCACCATCCCATCAAATATGAGTTTAGAAAAATTGAAAGTTTTGCCAAGTGAAAGACAAACTATGGCAGAAGCAATGTGTTTGCCAAATTGATCCCATCCCCCACTTTTGGAACTTAAACAATGAAGTAAATAGTGGACTAAGAGTCTCCACTAAGGTAGAAAATGGCTTTTCCAAAAAGTGAATGTACCATCAGTAGGATATCCTAGATGATTCATACCTGCTAAAATCATTTTATTTGGCAACATATATTCCCCTGAAGCATCATTCAAGTGAAGACTACTTCTAATAGATGCTTCAGTGATGGAATACTCAATATTATCAATGATTGCCCTTAATTCTAGGTTCCCATCAGCAAGAGTGTTGGAAGTAGTAGTCTCCCAAAACTGTTTGACTAGAGAATCATAGATAGTGGGATTGTGAGTTAAGGCAAACCCGATGGAAGAGCCATTCAAAAAATCCACTATCTGTTCAAAACCTTTGCTTTTTGTAGATTTCAGCAAGAAACCCACTTGATTGTGTCTATTATTGTATGTGAGTTGAGCCATGTATAAGAAGATATTGGTTGTTGATACTGGTGGTGAGAACAGAGTAAGTGTAGCCGAAAACAACAAGTTTTAGTGGTATTTTAAAAATAAAAGTAAAAATATGGATGAAGATGAAAAATGAATCAAAGTGTATCCATATATACCATTTGGCGCCTGAAAAATAGTAACGGTACTATTTAAACAGTAAAAATCATTAAGCGTATGGCCAGACTTAACGGTTAAAAATTAATTGCATGTTAACACCATCAGACTTAAAATTAAGTCAACCAGTATTAATAGTGAATCACTAGACTTAACTCATGGTCAACCAGTCATTAGATACTTACAACTCAACGAAATTAGCAAAGCTTTCATTGAACTTCAGTCCATGTTGTTCCTGTAAGGTTAGTCGAAAACCAAGAAAATAATACCAAATATAGATATAACCAGAATTTACACAATCTAACTACCCGAATTAACTCTAAAGGTACCAGATTTAACTTCTACCAGAATTAAATCTACTTAGTACTTGATCTAAAATACAAACTATACATTTAACCTCCCCTTAAATGTAGCTATGAGTTTATCATTCCAATTAACCACTAAATAATTGAACCTTGGTCCATCAAAAGCTTTGGTTAATAGGTCTGCTACATTAAAATCTGTGTGTATCTTTTCCACTCGAATCAATTTCTTTTCAAAGCAATCTCTTATAAAATGATGCCTTATTTCTATGTGTTTTGTTTTCGAGTGATAAACTGGATTCTTCACTATGCAAATTGTGCTTTCATTATCAATGAAGATTTTGGTATTCATGAAGTTCAAACCAGAATCCAACATTTGATTCTGAATCCATAATACCTGACCACAGTAATTTGCAGCTGCTACATACTCAGCTTCAGTTGTAGATGTAGCTACAATAGTCTGCTTCCTGCATTGCCATGAAATCAATCTTCTGCCAAGAAATTGACAACCTCCTGTTGTGGATTTCCTGTCTAGACTTGCTCCAGCATAGTCACTATCAGAATAGGCTTCCAGGTCAAATAATGACTCCCTAGGATACCAAAGACCCAAATTGGGTTTGCCCTTTAGGTATCTAAAGATTCTCTTTACAGCATGAAGATGTGAAGTCTTCGGAGTAACCTGAAAACGAGAACAAGCACATACAACATACATAATATCAGGCCTAGAGGCTGTTAGATACATAAGAGATCCTATCATGGATCTGTACAAGTGTACATCCACATCATGAGCCTCTTCATCTTTTGTTAATGGCACTTTGGTCTCTATTGGAGTGACTGCACTCTTCACACTTACAAAATCAAACTTTTTCAACATCTCAGCAACATACTTTTCTTGAGAGATAAAAAGTCCATCTTCCTTTTGTTTCACTTGCAGTCCTAGAAAGAATGTGAGTTCACCCATTGAGCTCATCTGAAATCTGCCTTTCATCAAAGCTTCAAACTCTTCACACCAAGACCTTCTTGTAGAACCAAAGATGATATCATCCACATATACCTGCACAAGAATAATATCCTTCTTGTTCCTTTTAATAAACAAGGTCTTGTCAATAACACCCCTCTTGTATCCATGCTCTTCAAAGAATGATGATCGAGTAGCATACCAAGCTCTAGGAGCTTGATGTAAACCATATAGAGCTTTGATCACCTTGTAAACTTTCTTAGGATGAGCTGGATCAACAAAACCAGGAGGCTGTGAAACATACACCTCCTCTTCAATAGTACCATATAGAAAGGCACTCTTGACATCCATCTGATAGACTATGAATCCCATATATGAGGCAAAAGCCAAAAATAGCCTAATGTCTTCAATCCTAGCCACAGGAGCAAACACCTTATCATAGTCTATCCCTTCTTCATGTCTGTAACCTTGTGCCACTAACCTTGCTTTATTTCTGACAACCACACCTCTTTCATCCTTCTTGTTCCTGTAGACCCATTTTGTACCAATAACTTTTGCTCCAGAAGGTAGATCTACAAGAATCCACACCTTTTGTAGCTTAAATTGCAGCAACTCTTCTTGCATAGCCTCAACCCAACTTTCATCATCTAAAGCTTCAGAAGTCTTTGTAGGTTCCTTTTGAGAAAGGAAACAAGTAAACAGACAATGTTGTTGATCTTTGTGATTGTTCCTTTGCTGCTTCTTCACAAAGCTAATAAGTGCATGGGCTCCTAAGTAATTCTGCACTTTACTTCTTGTCTGAACAGCTGACTGAGGATCACCAAGAATTTGACTTTTTGGATGAATGCTATGTAACCTGTGAGTAGGAGTAGGACTGACATCAATTTCTGTTGGAAGGTTATTGAATTCAGTAACCACACCTTCTTCATCATAAGAAGCTTTATCAAAGATCCCTTCATCTGGTTTGTCAAAAATTTCATTATCTGGTAAGTCTGAATCATCAAAATCATCTGAAAGAATTTGATCATCATTGCCAGAATGAACTGGTTTAGTAGCAGAATTAGCTGCCACTACCAGAATTAACTTCTGCACTACCAGTATTAACTGGTTCTGGTTCTGGTCTAAGATGTTTCTGAGCAATTTCATCCAAATCCTTTCGGAAAGCTTTAATCTTCTCTGAATCACCAGTAAGGGAAGCCTCTTTTTCATGTAGCACAGGCTTTGCAACAGTCTCATTCTTCTTTGAAGCAGTAGAAGATTTCTTTGTTCCATTGTTGACTACATGTTGCTTAATTGTTGTGGGTACAACAATAAGCTCTTCTGATTCTTCTTCCTTCTCAGTAGCATCTCTATTGGAAGATTGTGGTGTACCTGCATTATAAGTGACTTCTTTTGTGCTTGCATTGTTAGTCACCTCTGTGGAACCTGCATTTGGGTTAGCTTGATTCTCCATTGAGACATGAATATAGTTCATAAAGTCAGTGAGATAATCAAGATCAAACATCCATCTATAACCTATTCCTTTCACATTAGGTTTCTCCTCAAGAAAGTTAACATGGAGAGTCACTTCTACTTTATTGGTTACCAAATTATATACCCTATAGGCTTTACTGTTTAGTGAGTAACCTACCAAGAAACCTTCATCAGACTTGCCATCAAACTTCCCAAGCACACTAGGAGTATCTAGAATGGTAACATGGCACCCAAAAGGTCTTAGATACTTTATAATTGGTTTGTGGCCAAATAAAATGTGGAAAACTAGAGGGGGGGGGTTGAATAGTTTTACCTCTTTTTCAAATTTATAAAAACTTTGTTTCAAAAATGTAGATTCAAGTTTATTCAATTTGTATGTTTGAGAAACCTTTGATTAGAGTATGTACTTTTAGGTTGATTATTAGGAAATTAGTTTTATGAATGGAACTACGTTTAATCTTTATGTGAAATCAATATATGCACAATATAAGCAATTATAACTATGTACAAAATGTAAGTACGTAAGAAAGTAAAGAGTTAGAGATGGAAAGATCGAACCGCGAGACAAAGGGTTTATAGTGGTTCGGATACAAGGACACATTCCTTGCCCTACTCCACTCCCCTAGCACCAAACTCGAGAGTTTTCTTCACTAAGTCAACAAGCTCCCTTATGGCGGAGAAAACCTTACACACCTTAGCTTACACCAATTTAACGGCACAAAGCTAGATGTCGAGTTCTAATTGTATCTAGAACCAATCTCACGACTTCAATCATACCACAACTTCTTCACACCTTCTTCACTTCTTCACAACTCTTGTTTCTTCACTACTTGATGTCTTCTATCTTTTCACTACTTCACAACTTCTATCTTATCACTACTTCACTACTTCTATTTCTCTACTTCTTCAAGGCTTCTATGGCTTCACTACTTCAAGGCTTCTATGGCTTGACTACTTCAAGACTTCTATGGCTTCACTACTTCAAGACTTCTATTGCTTCACTACTCCAAGGCTTCTATAGTATGTTACGGCTTCTATATCTTCACTACTTCAAGACTTCTATTGCTTCACTACTCCAAGGCTTCTATAGTATGTTATGGCTTCTATATCTTCACTACTAGCCACTACTTCTATACACCTCCACTTCTTCACTTCTTATACAACCTTACAATTTTAACTAATCTAGTTCCTATGTCTAAATCTAGCTAACAAATATACACACCTTAAACACCAATCAATGAATAATTTACAAGTTGGAATGAACTAAAAACTTAGGTAACAATATGATACTAAGTTGTAATACTTCTAGTCTTGATTAGTATAAGTATTCTTCTCTTTGCACTTGAGTGTTGAAGCTTGAATCACTTGGAAACAAAACTTATGATTATATGATCAAAGAATTGATTTAGAGAGATTTGGACAGAAAGCTTTTGTGCAAAAAGGCAAGGAAAAAATGCAGGAATGAACCAGTATTTATAGGCAAAGCTGGGGGGTTCAGGAGCGTGCCGGTCCCCTTAATTAAGGTGTCGGTCCCCTTAATTATTAAGGGGGCCGCCTTTATAATTAAGGGGGCCGCCCAATCTGAACGTTGCCCAGCTTTGTCTTTTTGTGCGGAAGGTTTTTCTGGAACATTTTTGCCATCTTTGGTTGAAAATTTGAATTTATATATTTATGGTTAATTAAACATTTTTATTTAATTCCAAAAATGATTTTCTAAAAGATATAAAATGTTTGTAACATTTTATAAAAAATCTAGTGATTAAGAAAATGTTCCTTTGATCATATAATGCAATAAACATTTTGTTTATTCATACCTTAAGTGATTAGGTGGTTAAGATGAATATTTAGTACTAAATACTTGTTTACGTCATAATCTTTGGTTTAATGAGTTTTCATTTTGTGATTATCAAAACATAGAGATATCGAAAAATATGAATAATGTTTTTAGGCATTATTTATATCAACATAAAAGCTCATAAGGAGTTTTGTTCTGAGGTTTAGTCACCCTTACCCTATTAAAAATATAGCAAGCAGTATTAACTGCTTCAGCCCAAAAAGTTGTGGGTAAAAGTGAGTCTGCTAGCATAGTCCTAGCTGCCTCAATTAGGGTTCTGTTCATTCTCTCAGCAACTCCATTTTGTTGTGGAGTTCTAGCACTACTATACTCTTGTTTTATGCCCTTATCACCACAAAATTCAAGCATACTCCTGTTCTTAAACTCAGTGCCATTATCTGATCTAATTATCTTGACCTTATGATTTAGCTGGTTTTCTATCTGCTTAATAAAGGTCTGAAGGATGTCACTAGTTTCATCCTTAGAAGATAAAAAGAAAACCCAACACCTGGTGCAATCATCAATAATAACAAGGCAATAACATGCATGATTTATACTTTTAACAGAAGTAGGCCCAAAAAGATCCATATGCAAGGTATGTAAAGGTTGATTGATAGATCTTTCTAACTTTGCCTTGCAGGAGGCGCTATGTTGCTTGCCTTTATTACAGGCAACACATGCATGGTCATTCTTGAAAACCTTGGGAGGTAAACCTTTGACAAGGTTTCCCTTCACAAGTTTATTTAAGTTTTTGAAATTTATATGACCAAGCCTTCTGTGCCACAATTTAGATTCATCAAGTGAGGCTTTTGCAATCAAACAGGCAAAACCTTTTGCAGGAGAAGGTGTCTTCATATCAAAACTGCACATGTTGTGTTGTCTAGGGACCTTGAGAAGAATCTGATGTTCCTTAGGCATCTTAAAGTCAGAAGACAACACAAAACATTCAGTTTTAGTAAAAAGAACCTTGTGCTGCTTATCACAAATTTGTGATATTGAGAAAAGGTTGAAATGCCCTAGTTCTTTTACAAAAGACACATTATCAAATTCTAAATTGCCAACTCTAATAATACCTCTACCAGTAATGTAGCCTTTGCTACCTCCAAAGGTAACAGATCCTCCTTTGAAATCTTCAAATTCTTTAAAGTTATCCTTGTTACCAGACATGTGCCCTCAGCATCCACTATCAAATATGCCTCTATCTTCCATGGTCTTGAGTGGATGATCATGCACATAAAGAAGAGAAATTAGTTTCTCTTGAGGACCCATGCCTGTGCAGGCTTAGGTCTGCCTTGTGGATCAACATATTTGTATGTCTTATATGAACATGATCCACTGTTGCTTTGGGACTTATATGTAAGCTCATTCTTAAATGGATCCCAAGCCCAACATGCTGAGGACTTTACAGCATTTCCCCCATTCCCCTTGACAGCATGAGATATTGGCATTTTTGCTGTATTATTTACAATGGGTCTTCTAACAGGTGAATGTGAATTTGTAAAATTATTTCTATGATTAAACTTGTTCACCTGTAGTTTGAAATTATATGGTGTTCTGCTATGAGCTGGTTGTTTAGGTCTAGCAGAATTAACCTGAGATCCAGCAGAATTAAAATTTTATCTACCAGAATTAAATGGTCTACTAGTACTAACATTTGGCCTACCAGTGTTCATGAGTACTGGTCTAGGTACAAATTGATTTGCTTTTTTACCCTGTTAGCACTAGTCCAAGCTGGTTTAACCATCCCATCACCAGCATTAAAAACTCTTTGTTTCTTTGACTCAGCTTCTCTAGCCATTCTTTTCTCATGATAATCACAATTTTTGATTAAATGACTAGAACTATTACATACAAAACATCTTTTCTTACTCCAATTCTGTCTCTTTACCCTAGGTGACTCTGGTTTCTTAAACTGTTGCCTAGGAGTTTCAACTGTTTTTGGCATAGATGTTGACACACTAGGTTTGTTAACCAGAACATGTTTAGGCTTGGACTCTTCTTTAGGTGTATGTTCAGGTTCTGTTTCAGAGAGATCAGAGATGTTTCAAATGGACCCTTCATTGTCATTAGATTGACAAGAAGAATATACCCTAGATTTGTCTTCTGAAATATTTGTTTTTGGTTTTTGAGGTCCCCTTTTTCCATACACATATAAAGAGTCATCAAATTCTATTTCACTTTCTGGTTTAGGTGTATTGATGGTCCTTTAGAACTACTCGACACAAGATGTAATGAACTCAATACTCACGTTAACTACTATACTAGTATACGTAACAACTAACTTACGATGTAAACAAGTGAAGAGATGAATAAGATGAAGAATAGAAATGGAAGATTCATTCATATAATAAATGGACAAAGGTTTGACACAATATGAAATAAACCAACAATAGAAATGAACACACTAGCTCCCTATTTATAGAAACAATCTAGGGCAACACTAGCTAGTGTGTTATGTGTGTAATGCGTATGGGCTTCTCGGCCCATGGACCACTAATAGGCCGTGCCTTTTAATCACGATACATGGTCCTCTATTATGCAACATATAACAACATGAACAAGACTTGTAATAACGTAAATACGTATTCCTAACAATCTCCCCCTAAGTCTTGGTCGTCAATGTTGCTTGACGTCATCTTTGCTTCATTGGCTTTTGACGTCTTTATAATCTTTGGTTCTTTGTTCTTGATATGAAGTAGTGTGGTATGGTAATGATCTGCCATGCTCCAATGGTCTTTGGTACTGGTGTCTTTACGTCGTTTCCATCATGCTCACATGTCTTTTGACTTTTCTTTAACAGTGTTGAACTTTTGAAATTTCTGAGCCGTCATGAGAATACATCTCCAGGATATGAGCATGATGGAGTCTTTGTGGATCTCCAGATTATGAATCTTCATGATTACCTGCAGTAAAACAGTTAGCAATAAATCTTCCGGTACTTACAGGTTTGGACTTCGAGATTGTCAACAGCATAGTGTGAAGACTTTCTCTAATCCTTACCCAGACCGTTCTGAATCAGATACCCCCGGAGGGTTATACACGGACACACCGAAGTGCACCAAATGATTCAGTGAGTCGCTGGAGATCACCCCACGACTGTAGACCATTTTGGAGCAAAACACTAAGCGTAACCCCCAAGGAGTTACCGAAGTGACCTGCTGTCAAGGCTGTTAGATGTTGACCCTGGCAGGATTTCCATTCTATCACTGAGAATCCCAATTGTGAATTCTCTCAAGAATGTTCTCGGCAGATTGCTAAGATCTGCGAAGGACTCTATCTTAATTTTACAACTGATGCCCATGATGTAGAACAACAGTGTAATACTAAGTGTTCCTAAGAGATCTTTGATGTTATCTCTTGGCTCTAGACTCAATTTCAAGTGCATATTGGTTTTAGTCATCGGAGGCATGGAGCAGATTGCCTCCTTTTCAATATCAACACATCTCGGAATGAGAGGTCGATAGATGATGAAGGGTTCTCCGTGTGAAATGAAACAAGTGCCTTTTGAGAGACACCTGAGTGGTTAAGAAGGTTTGTGTAGTGCGTCACTGGGTCCATGACGACTTTTGTCTTCAATACCGGTGATGCTCAGTCAACCAGTAGATTATGTAGTGAACCCGGTGTCTGCCCTAAGGTTGAACAATCTGGAGGGCTATTTCTTTTCACCCTTTTCGTTTGCTTTTCTTTTTAATTCTTCAACCCCTTCTTTCTCCGTACATTTCATTTTCCTTTTACAATCATACCTAGGACTTTCTAGTACTAGACTATTGGTATTGTCCTTGGGTAGATCCCTCCGGCTCTGGCGGATCATAGGACGTTTTCCTAAACCTTAGTCACCTTATAACTCCATGACTATCCTATTGTTGCCATAAACCAAACTTTGAAAATCTCTCAAAGTGTTTTGATTATGAAAAACATATTTTGTTAACACTTTTGAGAGTTTGGTGTTTTTCAGAAGTACTCCCCCTTAACATGTGCTCATAAGTGTTTTAATTTAAATTTGCACACGTCGGGTAGAGTTGGCACTTTTAGAATTGATTGATTTTCAGTGACTATGACCTTTGCGAGACACGCTTACATCACTAGTTAGACTAGCTTGAAGTTATTACCCGTCCAGGTCATATTCAAAGAAAGATCGCTCGAAATCGGTACATTCTACTCAGACTCATCCTTTGCGAGACACGCTTACATCACCAGATAAACTGGCTTGAAGTTATTACCCGTCCAGGACATGTCTTTTCGACTACTGACTTAAGTTACCGTCAATTCGAGGGTTAATTCTTGAGTCGAGCTCTTGTGAGATTTCAATGTTAGATTTACCATATTTTAATCATCACTTATTCTCCCCCTCAAAAATAGCATACCTATGTTGTTTTTGGTAAACTTTGATTAAAATATGCTCTTTTTGAGGTTTGTGGGAAGAATATCAAGATCTTTTTCAAAGATTATGTTTTACAAATACTCCCCCTTAACAAGGGAATACTTGTACTTATGAGCAGAATTTTGTGAAAACAAAAATTCTGGTTTAATTCTACTCATAAGTAAGAAGCTTTCGCTCCTTTGATTAGGATTGAGGCACTGAAGCGTACCTCAGGGTCCTTTCTTTACAGGAACGGGTTGTGCACTGTTATGTGTACACAAGCCATTATATCACACACATATATGTAAGAATATTGAATAATGATGAATTATGAATTTGACTTCTTACATCAACCTCCTGTGCCAAAGGTTGTGAATGCAGGGTCCGTCCTTTGAAATGTTCTGATGGCGAAGGGTGGACGGCCTCCAACATAACTCTCTAATCTCCTCATCTGATCTCTGTGATACAATCTCCGTTCAATCTTCCAGACAAATTGCTTGACCTCCTTTAACTGCGGACTGTTCCATCTTTTAGATTTCTTCAGTTCTTGATCACGAACCCGAATTACCAACCCGTCTCGGACCTTCTTCAGTGTGTCGTCGCAGAACTTGTGGATTTCGTGGAAAGACATGAAGCAGTTTAAGGATGCTTCACTCTTGTAGACGAATCCAAAAGTTGGTTGGTGTCTCATGGTGTATTGAGCTTCATTGTTGACACCTTCCGGATGCAATATAGGCTTGATCAGATTTAACTTGAGCTGATAACTTTCGACACCTAGCTGAAGATCTTCTACTCGTTCTTTAATGATCATCCTTCTTATGAAATGGCAGATTGCGGTACTGAAGGCGTATTGAATCTCTGTAGTGAGGTGTTGCAGCTTTCCTTGAACTTTGATGAGGTACATGTCTTCAATATCATTAAGACTGAGATCTGGAAAGTCTGCCTCAGAGAACGAGTAGATTTGTTGGTCGTGTCTGCGGACGGTGATCTCAGACAGAAACGTGTAATCATATCTCTTCGCCCCCTTTATGCTAACCACTGCCACAATCCTCAGGTTACTTTGAACTGATTCACGAGATTTCTCCGTAAGTTTACTCTTGTACCACGTCTTTCTTTTCTCGAACCAGTGAAAAATTCCCAATTCAGCGTCACGATCATACTTTACCAAGTGTTGGATGTAGAGGTGATGGTGACTGGCAGTTTCTTCAATTGCTGGTTGTGGATAGTCTGCTGCTGGGGTGAAGGTGATAGATGTGGCATACTTAGTTTTGCATGACGCTCCGTGCTTGAGTAATTCGAGATCGTTGTTGAAGAAGAATTGGTAAGGGATCTCTGACTGATGGTGTTTCCTGATCACAGGTAGTGTCTTGGTCCAATCAGTGATGTAAGGACGATTTTTGCTATCACGGCCACCAACCCTGAAGACGTCTGGGTTAGTCCAGTCAAATTCACTTGACATTGCTCGGGCAATGTTTTCAAGATGATATTCAAGCTCAGCAGCACTTGTTGATTTGTCTTTGAGAAGATTGAACGCATCATTCTTAATCTTTCGAAGCTCTCTCTTAGTCATTTTCTTGATGTTCATAGTACGCTTGAGTTGTTGAGTGAACTCAAACGAACTATCTTCAACCTTGAATGCTTCGTCTGTATGGATTTGAGCACTTGCCAGTTGATCAAACCATTCGTTTCCTTGTGTGTCATCCGCCTCAAGCCATGAGACTACTGTAGGTTTCTTTGACGGTTGCTTGCTTGATGTAGCTTTGGCTTTTGGAGGTGACTCGGGTTGATCATCTTGTTGTTGATAGTCCGTGTTCTCGGTGGTGAAGTGCTCATAGTGATGCTCGGTGGAAGTTGGACCAGATTCAGGATTTTTTGGAGTTGGAGTTGTGGTAGTGGTAGATGGGCCGGTAGGGATTTTGAATTGTAGACCAGAGCTGTCTGAACCTTTGTGTTTCTTGGTTTTGGTTTCAGGATCTTGGTCTTCTTCGTCACGAGGACGTTTACCCTTATCCGCCTCTTCTTTGCAGGATTTTTTATTTGCCTGGATGGCGTCGAGGATGGCCATTTGAGTGTAGGACACGGTTGGCAAAGCAGTGATTTTGGTGAGAAGGGCTTCCTGGAGTTCATCAACGGAGTAGTCAAGAAGATTCTTTTGTTGAACAACTGTGACAGGGAGATCCTTAACTTTTTCCGCAACTTGGGTGTCGACATACTCTTCAATGCTTGGCATTACCTTGGGTAGGTATTTCTTGACGTAAGCTTTTGTTTTTCCTTTGATTTCTTTGAGTAGTCGTTCTTGCACATCTTCATCCAGAAAGTCATCCATCTTTTGCTTGACTTGTTCAGTTTCTGCTTTACTTGCCTTTGTGTCTTGTAAATGCTTTACCTGTTCAGAGAGATTCTTGACCAGATTCTGCATTTCAACCATCTGATCTCCCAACTTGCTTTCCTTCTTGGCATGGGCAAGTTTGGCAGCTTTCTTCAATCTTTTTGCTGTGGGAGATATGACCTCGATTCTTGTAATCCGTGCAATCTTTCTCACATGCTTTCCCTTGATAAGTTCTTTTGTTGTTGCCTTTTTCTTGTGTGTTGGTTTTGATGATCGTGATGAGGATTCAGGATGAGTGGATTCATGGGATGGTGAGTCAGGAGGTGTGGGATCCTTGGGAGGAGTTGGTGCTTTGGGTGGTGATGCTGGAGGAGTAGACATTTTAGGTGGTGACTTGGGAGGGGATGGTGGAGTTTTAGGTGGAGACTTGGGAGGTGTTTTGGGTTTGGGAGAAGTTTGAGCCGTTGATAGTGGTTCTGCCTCATGTGAAGTAATACGAGGTGGAGTGATTGGTGGTGTATTAATGTATCTGTCAGCTTCCTTTTCAGCCTCTTCTTTCTCCTTCTTCTCGCGTTCTTCTTCCAACCTTTTTTCTGCTGCAGCCTTGTGTTCTGCTTCAAGTTCATTGGCTGCAGCAATTGACTTTTCCCCAATGATTTCTTCTTCCCCTTCTGATGAGGTCCAATCAATAGGTGAGTCAAGGTGTGGTACCTCCTTGTCTTTTTCAAGGTTGCTGTCATCCATTTCCTCATCAGTCTGTGTGGTTTGAGCAACTGAGCTTGGTGGTGGAGGTCCATCTTTCGCAGTGCTTGATCCTCCAGCTCCCTTTGCTGTTTCGAGCTTTTTCATTTCCTCCATTCTTATCTGTGCTGGTCTATCCTCATCCTCCTTTAGTGACTTTCTGCTAATTTTCATTGCCTCAATGGTATTCAAGTCAGCTTCTAAATCATCATCATCTTTGTAAACTGACCCCACAACTTCTTCAGATTCTGTATCCTCTGACTCAGCTTCATCTTCATCATGAATCACAGTTTCTTCTGCTTTAGGTTTAGTTTTTGTCTTAATGGTTCTCTTGAGTGTTCTGGGATGTGGTTTCTTTGCAGCACTTGATGCACTTCCTGTCTTTTTGCTTTTCGACCGGGTTTTAGTGGATCCTGTGCCTTCTGAGTGTTTTGTGAACCCCACTCTGCCATTTCTGAATGCCCAATCATAATCCCGATATGCTTGAGTTTCTTTCACTGTTTCAGTCAGCAGAAATTCTGGTAGTCTGACTCCTTGCTTGTGTGTGCTATCCTTGGGGAAGTAGACAAAACTGATAGTTTTATCCATCTTGTACAAGTGCATGTCACGATCTTCAGGGCGTGGATTAATCTCTGGGTTCTCGTCAGTAAGTAGACCAATTAGCAGTTTTGTGTAACGAACGAATGGGATTTTGGTGAAATCTTTACGCATTTGATATATCATGTCTTCCCAGATAATTGCAGCGTAGTCGATCTTTTCCTGATGGAGCAAACCCCAGAACATTTGAAGGTGAAGTAGTCGTGGATGTTCGTGTCCACTATCCCTTCCTGATATTGATCGGATCACGATGTAGTAGATGGTTTTCCATGGTTGTGGGATGCATTTGGCATTAACATTTGAAATTTTGTTCAGTGGTTGTGGAGCATCATACCCAATATCGGATAGAAATTGTAGGACTTCAGGTTCAGATGGGGTAGGATAGAATTGGTTAGCTGGTTCAGGTGCTTGTGGAAGACCCAGGGCTCTACGAAGGTGATCAGGAGTGACTTTGATTCTTTTGCGATCCAATGTGCATGTGAAAAACCTATCACTTTCGTCCACCTTCACTGTATTCCAGAGTTGATGAATGTACAGCTCGGGAATGCTATCAGAACTGTCTAGAATATTTCTGCAACTGTGTTCCTTAAGCACTTCAATGGCAATCTGACAGCTTGGTTCAGGGCACTTGATCTTCTCAAATTCTACCCGCGCATTGTTGCTGCCTATCTCTAGGTTATACCCTTGTGGAAGAACATCAGCTCTTGTGAGTAATGGAAGTGGATGTTGTGGATTTGCAGCCATTGGAAATTTCTGAGACATCAATCAAACACAAATTTGGAGGATACATGATAGTTAGCATTAGTTAAACTTGAGGTTGCACATGAGATCCTTTTATTTGTAATGATAGATTTAACATGCTTTTTCACAGAAAAATATCTAAGGACTTTTTCACATTTGCGATAAATCACTTTGCGATAAATCACTTTGCGATAAATCACTTTGCGATAAAAATCACTTTGCGATAAAAATCACTTTGCGATAAAAAATCACCTTTTCGATAAACTCTTATACAAGAGATTTCGATAAAAACTGAAGACGTTTAAATCCATGTTAACCGTATGGTAGATTTTATTCCAATGTTATCTAATGATGTTTAACAGTTATCTGACCAAGTTATAACATTAATTATCCACAAAATCCTAGGATTCAAACTGAACATGCCTACGTGTTCTTCTTAAACCCTATCAATCAATTGACCCACTTGTGATGTTTCTGGGAACAAACCAAAGGTACAATAACTCAATTCAATGCCTAATAACATCATATCTACGCATTAATTACACTAAGACATCCACAGATGGTTTTCCCCAATTCAATCACATAAACCCTAAATCACGAACAGTTATGATTAGTGTATCTGGGTACAATTAAGCATGCAAACAATGTTCGTTGACATATTCTAAGCATAATCGTTCCAACAAACATGTCAATAACACTTAAAATTGATTCATTCAGATTTTACGCAAACCCTAGATCTTAGATGCAAGATAGTAAAAAATCTAGCCGTTGGATTGAGAAATCCTTTAAAACCGTATCATATAATCATGTATACAATCTTTCTATACTCACAGATTTGATGATACTTGAACGGATTAGCAGGATGATTCTCAGCCGTGGATCTTGGTTGTTGTGTTTAATAAATTCGGTGGGTGAAAGTATTGTCAGTGAATTAACTGCGTTGTATTGAATGTTTTATTTCAATTTTGGCATATTTACGCTAATGGTCCTCTAACTCTTAGTGTCAAATCAAGCAAAGTCCTTTTAACCACTCTTAACATATTTAGACATGCCAATATCAGATCCTAAAGAGATATCATCACCAAACACATGAAGCAACAACATTTTGACGAATTCATGCAAGTACAAATGTTGAAAAAATTATAAAGAGTTGATTCTCCCCCTCAACACTTGTTCCATGAAAATTGAAAATGGTTTAGAATGAACAAAGTGTTGAATCAGGGTATGTACTTGCATGTTTTTTTTTTTTTTTTTTTTTTTTTTTTTTTTTTTTTTTTTTTTTTAAGAATAGAGTTTGATGTTTGACTCAGTTTTTGAGAAAATTTTCCAAATCGTTTGGAGTCAAACATCTCATACCAATCTGGTGAACTAGTTCAACAAATCTTGCATGTGGCAAGGCTTTGGTGAATAAGTCCGCCAATTGGTGTTCCGTTCCCACAAAGTATAATTCAACGGTACCCTGTTCCACATGCTCTTTGATGAAATGATAGCGGAGAGCAATATGCTTCGATTTTGAATGCTGAACGGTGTTGCATGAAATGGCAATGGCACTCTTGGAGTCGCAGTACATTGGAATCTTGTTGAACACGCATCCGTAGTCCATCAACTGAGATCTCATCCAGACGATTTGAGCACAGCATGCTGACATGGTGACGTATTCTGATTCTGTAGAAGATAGTGATGTACAGTCCTGCTTCTTTGACTGCCAAGATACAAGCTTGTCACCTAGAAATTGAACTCCCCCGGACGTACTTTTTCTTGTGTCTAAACACCCTGCATGGTCAGCGTCTGAAAATGCAACAAGTTCAAATCCCGAGTCCTTCGGATACCAGATCCCCAAATGGATGGTTCCCTTTATGTATCGAAGGATTCGTTTAACGGCTGACAAATGCCGTTCAGTCGGTCTTGACTGATATCGGGAGCATAGATATGTGGCAAATACAACATCCGGTCTGCTGGCGGTGAGATACATGATCGACCCAATGATGCTCCGATATTTTGTCGGATCAATGGGTGTCCCATGTAAATCAGCATCCAGCTTCGGGGATGAGGAAGACATAGGGGTGTTATAGGTGTCACAGCTGGTCATGCCATGCTTTTTCAGGATTTCCTGAGCATATTTGGACTGACTTAGGAATATACCACGGGGCGATTGATGAACTTGCAATCCTAAAAAGAATTTCAGTTCACCCATCATAGACATCTCAAAGTTTGTTTTCATAAGTTTAGCGAAAGCGTTTGAATATTTTTTATGGGTTGAACCAAAAATAATATCATCGACGTAAATTTGAACAATGAGAATGTCGTCCCCGTGTGTTTGTATAAACAAAGTCGGGTCAACAGAGCCAATAGTGAAATGATTAGCAAGCAGAAATGCTGACAGTTTATCGTACCATGCCCTCGGGGCTTGTTTAAGGCCGTAGAGGGCTTTCTTAAGCCGATATACGTGATTCGGATGTTCTGGGTCCACGAAGCCGTCAGGTTGTGACACGTACACCTCTTCCCGGAGTTGACCGTTGAGAAACGCCGTCTTCACGTCCATTTGGTAAACCGTGATATTTTTGTGAGCCGCGTATGCCAGAAACATTCGAACAGCCTCAAGCCTTGCAACTGGAGCAAAAGATTCCTCGAAGTCGATTCCTTCTTGTTGACTGAATCCTTTTGCTACCAACCGGGACTTATTACGAATTACTGTGCCATCAGCATCTATCTTGTTTTTCCAGATCCACTTTAATCCAACAACATAAACCCCGTCTGGTCTTTCTACCAATTCCCATACTTCAGATTGACAACCGGTGAGTGCATAAATGCAGTTTTCACCGTCTGAATGGAGTCGATGTCGTGTCATGACTGGGTTTTCTGGATTGCCAATAATATTCACTAAGGGGTGTTCCTTAGTCCATTTGTGAGTGGATGGGTAATGTTGATAGTTATGGTGCAGATTTGACGGTTCCAAGTTGCTCGTGGATGATTCTCCAATGTCCGGAATGGTGGGTATGGGAGCAAATGGGTTAAAGAAAGCGTTTCCGTCATAATCTTGCGGTGTGGGAACTTCAGAAGAATTGTGAGGGAGATCTTCAGCTGCAGGTGTTGATGAGGAAGTTGTTTGATCTACTGATGATGATGTTTCTGGTGGAGGTGCTTCTTCAGCAACTGCTGTGGTAGTAGTTGCGGATGTATGAGGTGTGTCATTGTTAATGTTTTGTGCAGCGGAACTGGTGGATACATCAGAGGCACCCTGAACGAGAGTGTCATCAAAGAGGGGAGCAAACAAATCTTCTAAATCTTTGCGGTTAAACGGTAAGGTTGCAGCTGAAGGATCAGGGAAGTTAAGACGGTTGTGTTCGGGTTCCAAGCGATTTTGCTCAGAAGCCATTTCGGTGAGCTCATCGAAATTTGCGTGAATAGTTTCTTGAATTTCCTTGGTCCGACGGTTCCAAATTCGAAAACCCTTAGAGTTTTCACAATAGCCAACGAATATCCCAATATCTGCTCTGGCCTTTAATTTACCGAGATCATCTCTATCATTCTTCGGGTAGCATAGTGCTCCAAAGACGTGAAAGTAGTTGATGTTTGGTTTTCTGCCATGTATAAGTTCATATGGTGTTTTGTTATGGCGTTTGTTGATCATGCATCGGTTCTGGGTATGGCAAGCAGTGTTGACAGCTTCAGCCCAAAGGTAATCTGGTAATTGGGCATTGATCAACATTGTCCTTGCTGCTTCCACGAGTGTACGGTTTCGTCTTTCAACTACACCATTCTGTTCGGGAGTGCGAGCAATTGATGTTTGATGAACAATCCCATTTTTCTCTGTGTAATCCCGAATGGTTTGATTCTTAAATTCAGTCCCGTTGTCTGTCCTGATTATCCTGACTGTGTTGCGGACTTGAACTTGAATCTTTGTGAGAAACATGATGATCATTGAAGGAGCTTGATCTTTTGTCCGAAGAAAGTAGACCCATGTCCATCTTGAGTAGTCATCCACTATTACCAAAATATACCGTTTCCCATGAATGGTTTGAACCCGCATTGGACCACATAAATCCATATGAAGCAGCTGTAAGGCATGATCTGTGCTGTGTTCTGTTTTGGGAGGAAAATGAGCTCGGTGACTTTTCCCTTGTTCACATGCAGGACACAGATGGTCTTTGGCATATCTGAATTTTGGTAAACCGTTAACCAATTTATTCTTTGCAAGGTCTGTCATTGTTTTGAAGTTGAGATGGGACAATCTTTTATGCCATAGCCAAGCCTTTGTGGGATGAGCCTTGGAAAGTAGGCAGATGGGAGAGGATGCTGTCATGCCTTCAAAGGATATGTTGTAAAGACTGGTTCCTCGGTTTCCTTTCATTAAATCATTGCCTTGAAGATCCCGAATGAAGCAAGTTTTCTCCCGGAATGCTACTTCTAAGTCTCCGTCACAGAATTGTCCCACGGAGAATAAATTGTGACCAAGACCTTCAACATAGTATACACGACTAATCTCGATATTCCCATGAACATAATCTCCATAGCCCATTATTGCAGCGAAGTGATCATTCCCGAATCTGACCGTTCCTATGAACTTTGCGATAAAGTTTGTGAGAAGCTTGAGATTGCCGGTCATGTGTCGGGAACATCCGCTATCAACAATCCAGAGGACGATTTGTATCACCTGCATCACAAATATTTGGAACAGGTGGAGAGTTGGTAACGGTTGGACCCGTTGGGTTAGTAGCACAAGATTCAAATATTTTAGGTACCCATTTAAAGATTGATGTGTTTTGGAGCCAACGTTGCCATGTCCAACTAGTTTCAGCCTTGTTCCTAATAAATGCACTAGGTGATTTGGTTGGTTTGGATCTGGGCTTTTCCATGGTGTTCTCAGAAACTGCTAGTGGTGGTTTTCCTAAGATGGACTTGGCAACAGATTTTATCCTAGAACCACTAGTTCGTTTCTTTTTACGATTCAACAGAGTTTTAGCAACGCATTGCTGATGATTACCAGTTAATATACTAGCATGACAGAACACACAAGAAGCATCAACAATAACATCATTCATATCATTCAAGGATTCAGCATTCATTACATCTTTCATAGAATTACACTTAGATAAGCTAGATTCTATATTAGACATAACATGCGTCTTATTCACACTACGAGCATTAACTTCTTTTTCTGCATTCTTAGGTAATCCACTCTTAGGTTGCCAGATACTAGACTTCTTTGGACGTTTTGTTGTCTTGGATCTGCTACTCTTAGGAGTGTTGACTAATCCTGTGGAAGTGGAAGTTTTAGCATTAGTGGTGTGTAATGATGCTTCCTTAGATTCCTTTTCTAAAACTCTGAGTTTCTTGTTCATTTCAGCAATTACTTTGACGTGTTCAACAATGATGTGTTTGGAGTCAACAATTTTTGCTTCCAAAATTCTGTTTGTTCGAATGGTGTCATTTCTGTTTTTAATAACTTCATCAAGATCTTTTTCATATTCAAACAGTTTGTGTCTTAAGACAGCATTTTCATCTTGATTTTCAGAAGCATGACTGTTTTGAAATGACACAGATTCTTTTATATGTTGAAACTTTAATTCAGATTCATTACTCTGATGTTGACACCAATCAAGTCTTTTTCGAAGGTTGAAAATTTCATTTTCACATTTTGTTTGCACATCAAAGTTGAACTGTCTAAGATCCTCATTCTCTTCTACCAGATTATCTATCTCTTTTTGTAACATCTCAATATTATCAGCATTATCATCAACAATCAAGTTATTGCATGACAAATATATAGCATTCATAAGCACAGAAACCACATCATCACTTAAGACACGTTCCAAGAGTCGATCAACATCTTTTTCTAAAGCTTTCTTTTGACCCTTTTGTTTTGCAATTTTGGCATCTTTAGCTTTGAAAATACTTTTGAATGATGCAACTTCAGTAAAGAGTTCCTGTTCCCACATTGTTGCACAAAGTCTTAGGTGCTTAACATGTGGTAAAAGTTGTTTCTGAAGAATTTCTCGCTTTTCTTTTTCAAGAGGCGAGAAACAATTAGAAACTTTGATTTCAGAATTTACCTCAATCACATGTTCCAAAAAGGTAATGTCATCCAAAAATGTCTTGAAATATCGTAGAATGCGACATTCTTTAGGCATTGGAGGATCATCATTAGTTTCTGGTAAAGAACCATTGATTTGTGGAAAATTTGTGGTTACAGGTTCAATTTTAGAAGCAGCACTTTGATTAGAAAACAACAGTGTTTGTTCTGGTTTGTCCATTGGAGGAACAAAAGATTCACTGATATGTGGTCTTTTTGAATAATCATATGGAATGTTATAACGGACACAACTCATTTTAGATCGACTCTCGGCTTCATGTTCCTGTTCTTCATCAGTATCATATACAGTAACACGTTGGAAAGTATCATCAAACAAGTAATCTGCACTGTATAACTTAGGATTTCCACTGAGTGCTTTTTGTGAAACACGAGGTTGATTGTATCCAAGTGCAAAGCCATATCCTTTAGGATTAGGTTTCACAGTTAGATTTTGAATCGTTGTTACAGATTTACCCGTTTTATAAACCACGTTTTGAAAGTCTTTCAGCTTGGATTCCAACTCCACAATCTCCTCAAGATATGAGTCAACGCGTTTCTTAGTGATCTGTTTTTCTTCAATAAGATTGTTTTGAGATTTTAAAAGCTCTGATTGAGTTTTCAATAGCTCATCATTTAATATGTCAATTTGTTTTTTGAATTCAAATTGCTCTTGTTCTTTTTGAGACAGCAAATCACTTTTAGAAACCGTTAGCTCAAAAACTTGATGCTCTAAATCCTGTACTTGAACGTATGTCTGTTGGAATGCAACCTCAAAGCCTTTCTCACGTTTTGCCAAATTTTCATAATTTGAAAGTTGTAGTTTATAGCACTCATTGTCCTTTGTTAACAATGCAATTTTGGCTTTTTGGGACTTGTTAATTTCATTGCATTTATCAATCTGAGACTTTTGAGCATGCAACTGGTTTTGGGTGGTCAGCAATAAGGTCATAAGCTCTGGATCTTGATCAATCATAAGATCATTTTGTTCAAGATGAGCCAGATTCTCATCTTCAATAAGATCATCAAATGAAACTACGGTGTTTATTTGATCATCCTCGTGAGATGAGAATAATGAATCATTTGGAACAAAATCTTCTTGTGTAGATGAAGATGCAGACGGTGAGGCAATCTCATGAATAAGACATTGAGACTCATGTACCTGAGATAAGCCATCGGTATCATAAACCGGGCCTGTCTCGTTCACGTTCATTTCCTGCATGTTTGCCATGAGCATCACTGCAGCATTTGCCTCCAGATCTTCCATCTCATCATCAGAGTAGGCATTTGCCATGAAACTTTGCTCCTTTGCATTCATAGATCCACCGGCTTCATCTTTCAGTGCCATTAGAAGAGCTTCTTTGTGATAAGCACTACCCATAGTACGAGGCTTTGAGCATGCATTTGCCATATGACCAGATCCTCCACAGTTGTAGCAAGTGATTGAAGTATTTGCAATTCCTTTCCCTTCTGTACTAGTCATCTGAGTTCTCCTTCTTTCAGTCCCCATGCTGTTTCTATTTCCCCCTGCTGCATTGAACCTCTGTCCTCCCGAGTTAAACCTTTGAGTGCCCGAATTCCCCATGTTTCCAGACCCAAATCGTCCTGAAGACCGATTCTGAATTTCAACCCGTCCATCATTAACAATTGCCTGATTCCTGGTGTTAGATGAAGATCGAAGACGATTGTTTGACTTGTTCGAGAATTTGCTGAATGCTCTTGCAATTAATGCAAATCCTTCATTGAGAGAGTTGAATGCATCGTCTTCTTCATCATAATCAGCATTGGAATAGAACATTGAGTCGGTGTTGTTATATGAACCAAGGTTGTTATCAGAAATCTGAGAAGGTGCTTCATAAGGAACAAGTTGATTTGATGGTTGTGGTTGGAAACTTGGTTGATAAGATGATGGAGCAAATTCTGGGTTTTGTGGTAGAATGTGTGATTTGGCTATTAAAGCAAGAGAGTTTGAAGTTGGTGCTGGTGAAAAGCCTCCTCTTGCAGTAATGTCTTTGTCAACTTCAGATTGATGTTGCTTGAGGTAATCATACAACAGTCCGTATGAAACATCATTGATCTTCTTGGCTTGTCTGACGAATGTCACATACTTCTGCCAATCTGGTCCAAGACATCCTAAAAACTTAGAGTTGATAGCAATCTTTGGTAGTTGTATGTTGTGACGATCCAAATCATTGATGATGTTTGTGAAACGGTGATAGTATGATTCTAAGGATTCCCCTTGTTCAATCATGAAATGAGTGTATTCCATGTAAAGCTTTGATTCAAGATCTTCTTGATTCAACTCTGTTCCTTCCATGAGAAGATGCACATGCTCCCACATGTCTTTGGCTGTCTTCTGAGCATCGATACTTCTGAAAATAGGGTTTGGAATTCCTTGAAGTATATAAGACATAGCCAACTCATTTGCCTCTTGCTGCAATGTTTGTTCAACCGTATACTGAGTGATAGCAATAGGAGTTGTAGATGCTTCTCGTGGTGGTATAGCAGTTGGATCTCCTGGAACCGTAACTGAGGGAGCAGGATAAGGTCCTTCAATGATGACCTTCTTGAGATACTTACCATGAGGTTTCCTTAGTTCAACAAATCGAAGAAAACGACTGGACCATTGCACATAGTTTCCAGGTGTTAGCATTGGTGGAATGTCTAGAGATCCAGCTTCATGTCTAGATTGCTGACTGCTGATAGCTTCACACATCTTTGTGAACCAGTGAGGTTCTCGTGAGGAAGGTTGATTATGCTGCATTGATGGTTGAATCATGTTTTGTTGCTGAGGTACTGATTGGTGAGGGAAAAACTGATGCTGTTGCACAAAAGCATGTTGTTGTTGATATTGATGATGAAGTTGTTGTTGCTGATGATTTTGTTGTTGTTGCTGATGATGTTGTTGTTGTAGTTGTTGATTGTAATAATAGTTTGGGTATGGTGGTTGAGACATCTTGTGTTTTTGTTGATCGTGTAGGTAATTAAGATATGTGTTTTGAGTTATAGAGTATGGTTTTTGTTACTGATGGTTTTTGTCAAATTGCGATAATTACTGTTCACACAATTGCGATAAATACTGTTCACTAATTGCGATAAGTACTGTTCACACACTTTGCGATAAAAGCAACAATTCCGATAAATTTCACCATTTCGATAAATCACACACTTTGCGATAAAATCAACAATTCCGATAAATTTCACAATTTCGATAATTTACCAGAATTGCGATAAATTTTGCAATTTCGATAAATTTATCTAAATTTGAATTTCGATAACCTTCTCAACTCTTATACAAGAGATGAGAATAACAGCCAAGTCGAAGTATTTTCACTTTCTTATACAAGAAAGTAAAATACTGAGTTCCAATTCCGATAAATGCTGAAGTTTGCGATAAGATGACAGGTTTGCGATAAACCCTCTTTTGTCGAAATCTAGTTTGCGATAAACCCTCTTTTATCGAAATCTAGTTTGCGATAAACCCTCTTTTATCGAAAATGACCAGTTGCCAAAAAAACTCACTTTTTACCACTTTTCCAATGACGTTAACCTCCGGAAATCACTAAGACGCCTAGAAAACGATTTCTAACGACTAGTAATCCAAGAATATGAGTAAAGTAGTGAAATTTAACGTGAAAAATAACGGAAATTTGATGATGTATGTGGAGCTAGCAACGTGATGAAACTTAAACAAAAAACCAATACAAATCGTACATTTTTGAGATGAAAGACTAAACTTTTACCAACTAAAAAACAACCGTACGATAATACTACTCAAAAACCAATAAAACCAAACCTATAGAACGATTGATACGACTCAAAAACACAAACTTAAGAACCCTTTGGCGTATGATACCACTTGATGGTCCTTTAGAACTACTCGACACAAGATGTAATGAACTCAATACTCACGTTAACTACTATACTAGTATACGTAACAACTAACTTACGATGTAAACAAGTGAAGAGATGAATAAGATGAAGAATAGAAATGGAAGATTCATTCATATAATAAATGGACAAAGGTTTGACACAATATGAAATAAACCAACAATAGAAATGAACACACTAGCTCCCTATTTATAGAAACAATCTAGGGCAACACTAGCTAGTGTGTTATGTGTGTAATGCGTATGGGCTTCTCGGCCCATGGACCACTAATAGGCCGTGCCTTTTAATCACGATACATGGTCCTCTATTATGCAACATATAACAACATGAACAAGACTTGTAATAACGTAAATACGTATTCCTAACATGTATAATCTTCATTAAGAGGTGGTGCAACACCTTTATAGTTATCAGTTTTCACAAATCTGTTATACACAGGTTTTCCAACACAAGCTACGCTGTAGATCTTCATGAAGTTACGGCGTAGTTCCTCATTTGGCTACGCCGTAGATGGGTGTACGAGAGTTCTACGCCCGTAGCAGATCATCAAGCTAAGGCGTAGCAACGTATTACAAAGGCTACGGTGTAGTTTAACCATTAGCTACGCCGTAGTTGGTTCGAACCCTATAAATAGAGGCCGAATTCTGCACTATTCATGATCTCTTTTCCTCCCTTTTTAAGGGGCGATTAGGGCACCATCTCAGAGTATTTTTCAGCTGCAATCAACCACTTTCTAAGGGAGAATTCACGTGCAATCATCATCATTATTAGATCTACATCAAGTAAATTGTATCACACATTATGTCTAATTCAATTCATGATTTATGCATCATTGTTGGTTTAATTTTTTGTATGTTTGGATAAACACCTTTAGTGTTAGCCTTTTTATGAAATTGTTATGATTATGATTTAGTTTTCTCAAATTCGTATCATTTTATTTGCATACTTTCTTAGCATGTCTTAGGACACCCTTGTTTTGGTAGCATTAAGGTTTGATAGTTCCATTGAAGCTAGGAGAATTGACCATAGGACCCATAGTGGATGAGGGTGTGTTTAGTGATAAGAATTGACCATAGAACTATCACTATTCGTGTGGGAATTTCAACGAACGACCACCTATCAAACTGATTTGCTTAAGGAATTTGGGGGGATCTAAGTTTCGACCGGCCGGATCCCATTAGACAAGTCTTAGTTAGTAGAGGCACTTAAAGATTCTTGCATCTTGTATTGCCAGCGAACTCTTGTAATCATTAGGTTACGGAATAGGGCAAGGTGGAAGATAGGATAGACGATTTGACCATCTGAGTCTATCGACTTGAATCCCCAGATGAAACGATAGGATGCATTTAATAGAAAACTAGTCATTTGAATAACAAGAATAGTAATTAGGCTGACACTTCTCTCCCAACTGATTTTTCTTTGTTATTTTATTATTGTCTTGTTTATTTCATTTCATTAGTTTAATTAATAAATTACAAAACCCCTTTAAAACCAGTGACACTAGACTTAGATATTATCCGCACTCATAGCTCTTGGGACGACCTCGGCTTTACCGTTTGCTATACATACATGATCGGGTACACTGCCCGATAGTGCATTAGGTAGACCATAGGTAGACAAGCAATTTATAAATTTAAAACCTGGTCGGTAAATCCTACATCAAGTTTTTGGCGCCGCTGCCGGAGAGCTATATTAGGATTTTAATTTAAGTTTTGTAAATATTTTTGCTTTTATTTTAAGTGTTTGCTTGTTAGAATTTTTGTTTTTAGTTTTCTTTCTCCCGTCTTTTCTGTTTGGTTTGTTTTTGGAATTTCAGGTATGGGTGATTTGGAATTTGATATGCTCACTATGGAGCAATACATGGCTTTGACTCAAGGTAGCGAAAGATCGGGCGTGGTAAGACCCGAAATTGATAATAATGTGAACTTTGAGATCAGTAGCCAATTTATGAAGGAACTAAGACATAAGCTTTTCGCGGGAGCTGAGGATGAAGATGCCCACCTACATGTACGAAGAGTATTAGAGATAGCAGATCTTTTCTACACTCCTGGCGTCACTCATGATGCACTAATTCTTAGGGTATTTCCAATCACACTCACGGGGGCATCCAGATGGTGGTTAGACATGGGATCTTCTAGAGAAAGCATTTATTCGAAGATATTGTCCCTCTTCAAAGACTGCCAAGAAGATGGAAGAGATAAGGAATTTCAGACAGAAGATGGATGAGACATTATATGAAGCTTGGGAAAGGTATAATGACCTTCTTTACAGGTGCCCAACGCATGATCTCAACAAACATCAGAAAGTCCTTACTTTCTACAAAGGTTTAAGCATCCCTTCCCGCTGAATGCTTGACTCTCAAGGGCCGATCCCTAAGATGCCACCGGCATAAGCCCTTAGATCAATACAAATAATGGCAGACTGTTCACAAATTTAGTATGATGGAGCAACCACGTGGCAAAAGTGTAACAATAGCTTGGATGATATTGGTATCATTACCAATAGACTTAATGGGCTTAGAAATGATATGAAGAGGCTTAGAGAAAATATTCACACTATACAATTAGGTTGCGGGATTTGTGAAGGGATGCACATTACACAGAAGTGCCCTCTCCAAGAAGAACACAAGGAAGTTGAACATGTAAAGTATATAGAATCATTGGAGAAAACCATCAACAAATACCGTGAAATATTAAAAAGGATGCACGACTCGAATGATGAATGGATTAGGAAATTCAAGGAAGGCACGGACTTGAGCTTATGGAAGGTCGACGCAAGGAAAAAGAATGTGGAGGTGAAGCTTGATGAGTTAACTAAGACAATCCTGGAAGATAAAAAGATTATGGTTGGAAATGTCAAAGCAACAGTGGGAAAGATCGAAGGAGTCGTCGAGGAGCCGGTTCCTCATGATTTACCTATTGTCAGACCATATGTACCACCTATCCCATTTACAGGACGTTTGAAGGTTGTGAGAAAGGAAGAAACGAGCAAAGATCAATTGATGAAGATGGAAGCAAGGAGCTTACAGGGTGAAGAAGAAATTCCAAAAGCTAATGTGGAAACAACTACAACACAGAATGGTAACACTTTGATAACGCTCATTTTGTCTATGATAGAGTCGCGTTATTTGTATATTTTTGTATATTATTTAGTTGTGTTTATGAGCATTTTACTCTTATTTGGTATTAAGATGTGTTCAAGTTTAGGTACAAGGAAATATCGATTGACGAAGAAAAGCCAAAAGATTAAGAGAATATTTAAGAAAAGATTGTCGTCAAAGATATTGATTCATGATATGATTATTTCCAATGTACAAGAGTAGGTTGTGAAGATTTTCAATGAAAGATGGAGTCATGATTTGATGCTAAAAAGATTGTTAAAGTATGGAGTTATATGCCAACCCAAGGTTGAAATTCATGTGCAAGATAGTTCCCAACCAAAGGTTGAAGTTGTGGTTCAAACCCAAGGTTCAAAAGTCCAAATTTAAGATGCGCAGTCATCTGAACGGCCGGTTCTGGTATTCCCTTATACTCTGTTATAATTAACTAAAAAGTTAATCTAACCAAGTTCCATGGATTAGCAATGCAATGATTAATAACTAAATAAATTTACAAGATTAAAAGACAATATTTTTCAACGTTTAATTCTTATTAGAAATCAATCAAAGAATTATACCCAAGTGTTTGCGGAAATAACACTTGGGATTGAAATGACAAGTATGGTGTACTACTCCTCACTAACCTTAAGCAAAGCTTAAGTAGCAACAAATGAACCAACTAAGCTATCTTAGGGACAATTGCTATTTGGAGAGAGTAAAGGGTTGTTTTTGAATGTCTAAGCATTTAGTGCACAAACTTAACAAACTTTACTTCTCCTTATGACTCCTATTTATACACAAGTATAACTTAACATTTACCTAAAAGACAAAGCTGACATAAGCCTACATTGGACAAAATGCATAGGCATTTTGTCAATGTTACATTTGGCTATAAGTAGGAAAAGACAAGGCTGCTTTCCAACCTTCAGTGTTGACAACACTCTTGGTTTTATACTCATTCAGGGTAAGTTGACCTTTGCCTGATAAGGATCCTTCCTTCTCAGTTCAAACTTATCCCGCCTAATCCTGCCTTTACTTCAGTCTTTAAGTCTTCAGTCATTTGTTGATTCAGTGATCAGAACTTGGGGATTCAGTGAGCTATTGTCATTACTCACTGAATCCATCACCTTCTTCTTTGGCTTAGGTGCCACTCACTGAGATTCTGCCTCACTGAATGGAGAACCTTTCTTCATAGGTTCGTCCTGAGCATCTTGAGGGTGACTCACTGAATGACTATGCATTCAGTGACTTGATTACGTTAAAGGTTATCAGGCACTTAGGTTATTTTATGTTCAAATCCTAATTTAAAGAAGTTTGGGAATTCAGTGACCCAACAGTCTCCCCCTATTTGGATATACAAATAGCCTAAGTGATTCTTAATTCAGTGTGAGTGAGCAAAGGTCTTCTTCTCACACTGAGTAGTAGAGTAATTTATAGGACACTGATTAAACATAAAAACATAATTGTTTATTCATCATTATTACAATCCTAAAATTACACAAGGAAATAAAGATAGATGTGGTATTGCAGATTCATCAGTTGAAAGAGTAACCCAGGGCTTCCAGCTTAGCTTTCTTTGACTCCAGTTCATGCTGATCAGGATTGATTTTCAGGTCAAGGCAAAACCTCTGATTTTCAGACCTTTGGATTGGGGCTGCCATCATGAAGAAACCGAGCATGGACTTGATTCCTGCTTTGTCAATGTCACTCCATCTCTGGAATTCCTGATCACCATAACCATTAGTAAAAAAGAGTCCTCTCTCAGGTTGCTCTATGACCAAGTTGTTCACAAATTTAACTCCTTCAGGGAGGGCTCTGTTGCAGTCTAGGCCAGGAACCTTAATTTCAGGCTTAGCTTCAATTTTCTTCCTTTTCCTTTTGGAGGATTTGGAAGGAGCAGGCAATTATGCTGGAGCAGGAAGAAGAGAGGTAATTCCAAGTTCAGTATGCACCTTCTCCATTTTGTCATATCTTTGCTTGAGCGATTGCATCAGGGTCGGGACAACTTTGTTCTGCTTCTTAGCAATGATAGGACCCAACTCATCCAGTTCAGTGATCCCAAAGTCAGAGAAAGTGAAGGGATCATGAACTTCAAAATGCCTGTTGTCAGGACCCCTGAAGACACTAAGGACAGCAGGCTTGGTGTTCTGATGGATCTTGACATCAGTGATAGGGGCAAGGTTCAGCCTGTTTGTAATGACCCATTAGTACCTCTCAGTTTTCTTTTCCCTTTGCTCAGCAGCCTTTTTCAGCTTTTCATCCCTTTTTCTTCTGAGAGCCTCCATTTCAGCATCCTGAGCCTTTTTGAAGGCTTCCCCACCTTTTCTTTTGGCAAGAGCAAGTGGCTTTAATCCAAGCTTCTCAGCCTCTTCATTTACCACCTCAATGAGAGCAGTTTTATTCAGCTTTTCATCCTCAGCAGCCTTCTTTAATAAATCATCTTTTTCAAGATGAGCTTGAATTTCTGCTTCAGTAAGCTCAAACATGACTCCATTTATTTTACAAGGGACCTTGACTTGTGCATCAGGGTCAGGCCTTATAACCGAGGAAGCAGGTACCAGCTTAGTGAATGGCTCAGGCTCAGATGTTGTGAGAATGCCTTTGCCTTTGTCCTACTGGGTTGATGAAGATGTGGTTGTCTCAGGAGCCTGATATGAAGATATTGGAACAACCTCAGTAGGTGGAATCTCCCCCTCAGTGTGAGAAAGAGGTTGATGGCTTGATGAAGTTCCAGCTTCAGTGACTCTCTCCCCCTCAACTATTGATGGAGCCATAGTGAGAGCAAGAGTTGGAACATGCTCTGAAGCTGAGGGAGCAGCAGGGTCCTTGAAGGCTTGATAACTCTCAGTCATCATAGATTTGATGTCTGAGGTATCCTTCTGAATTGTAGTCACTTTTTCTTCAAGGGAAGCCTGAGAGGCCTCAATAGCGGTCATTCTAGGCCCGAGATTCCAGGCCATAGAATTTGAATACTTGGCCCAAGCTGCCAAATTCTTCTCCATGGGAACCAAAGAAGAGCTGATGGAGGTCACTGATGAGCTGAGACCCTGAAGGTTTGCAGACTTGAGCATGTCAACAAGCTCAGTGAATTGGGCAGAGTTCTGCTGATAGGTTTGAGCAGCCTGAAGAATCTTATGGTTGAGCTCAGGGTCATTCTTGATTGATTCTTGAATAGTTGCAACGCTCTTAGTAATGTTGCCAAGCTGAGCATTGAACTTATTAAGATGAGTGTTAAGAGCTGTCAAGGAGTGGGAAATTTCAACTTGTTGCTCAAAGGAGTCATCATGGTAAGCTTCAACTGATTCCTTGAGGTTGACATAATGAACAGCTTACTCAGTGTGCTGATCAAAGAAATCATCAGTGATTCCTCGATAAAGAGCATTTGTGGCCTTCTGCAAGAACCTGATCATTTTTCTTTCAGTGAGAGGAAGAGTGTCATCATACTTCCTTAGTATGGCTGGGCAAGAGGATTCAAAATCAGATGAGTGAGCATCCCGAGGTTTTGATTCTTCAGCCTGTTGTGCTGGAGGTGACTGATGCATTTGTTCAGTGGTTTGAGCATCAGTGTCCATGTCATCCCCACCCTCAAACACTTCCTTCTCACTTTCCTGACTAAGCTCATCATCAGAAAATAGAACAGCCTAAAAGTCCGCCATTGAATGAATCTGCAAAAAAGGGTTAGCCGGCTCCTCTTCATAAGAAGACTTGCCTTGGTTGTGGTCAGGGCCTGACCCCTCAAATCCAGCAAAGTGGGTTTTTTCTGCCTGGTCCTTAGGGTCAGTCCTTGAGGAATGCGCAACTCCGTGAGGGGGTGTTGATTCCATATCAGCGGGTGGTTTTGATCCCTCTGAGTCTTTGTCCCCAAGTGTCCCTTCAAACACTGGTGGGTTTGTGCCAGTGCTATCCTTAGGAACGGTGGAAGGTGCTCCCCTACCAGCGGGTTGTATATTTCCCTCTGGATCTTGGGGAGTAGTAGTTGGGACCAAGGGCACTGACTGTGATGTATCAGTGTCCTTCGTTGTCACGGGGGGTGGTGGAGCCTGGTCCTTGGGTGTCTGCTTGGTCAAGGTCTTTTTGTGCCCTTTAGGCTGTGTCCCTGAAGCCCCAGGGCCCTGTGTCTTGGGTTTGGTTTTAGACACAGTCTGAGACTTCCCTTTTCTCCTAGAAGGAGGAGGTAGAGACACTGAGTCCCTCTGGTTGTTTACAGCAACCATATGGGCCGTTAATTCGATGTTAGAGACCGAGGATGGGTCTTTTGATAAATTTTGTGAACTCAGGATGGCAGGTAAAGAGCCAAGATGAAAATCCTGAGTGTAGTCACAACCCAGTAACCTTTGTAGAGCACTTGAAAGGAATCTAGGATATGAAACGTAGTCCACCCTAGAGTCTTTTAGTAGCTTGGTTACGAGATCACTGTAAATGATCTCTCCAATGTCGACATTAACCCCTGACATCAAGCAGTATGCCATCATCAACTGAATAGAGTTAATCTGTTCAGTGATGAGTGGTTCCTGCCGAGGACCTGAATCACAAAAGTGAAAAAGATCTTCCAAGCCGCGGGAAAAGAATTCTTGGTGACAGGAGTTTTGTCCAAGTTCTCAGGTTTCAAAGCAATTTGTTTCAGCCCAGTTTTAACAAATTCTGAGTCTGGGGCTTCCACATAAATTTCATTGTTATAATCAAGCCCTGTTGAAGAGCAAAAAGTTTGAAAATCAAGAGTGTATTTTCTTTCCCCATTTAATACCAAAAAGCTGATAAGATATTCCCTGAGGGGTCTAAGTTCCTTCTTATCAGTGGGAGGTGACGGGTCAGTGGCCACAGCAGTTGCCCAAAACTCCCTGAGGTAGTTATGGTACTAAAAGTAGGGTGTACTTGTAAAGGCATTTTTCAAGGGACAATTATACAAAAATTTTATAATGTCTTTGTAGGCAGGGACATTGGTTGGGTAGTTAAAATTGCCCACAACATTATTGGTTTTGAATTGTACATCACCCGGAGTCAAAGGTGCCCATTGAGGTGCAATTTTGAGTCCTTGGTCGGCTGCCATTTTAAGTCAAAAGGATTTAAAAGTTTTTATGGCAGATATAAGATATCAGATGGTCACAAGTTGAAATCAACAAGATCACTGTCTTATATGTTATCAAGAAGGTTGTAATAAGATGGATATCTTGTTAGCAATCTTCTTAACCAAGAAAAATATTTTGAAAAGCCTTTTTGAGAAGTAGAATACACACAACTTTGCTATGAGAAAAATTTTAGCAGAGTTTGATTAAGATTTTCTTGTGTGTGTTTTTTTTTGATGTTTTGGGGGGGTATTTATAGAGTGGTGAGTAGGGTTTGGGGGATATCAAGGGTTTGGAGATTTTGAGAATCAAAATTCAATAACCGTTTGAAGTCCGCATTTAATGCCACCACTTCACTTCCCCATTTTTCCGCACCTGTCATTTTGAACAGTTGCGCAGTCCTACAAAAGTGTTCTTTTGCAGGCATGATCTCACATATTAATATCCCAAGATATTATGTGTGAGTGAAGGCAATTAAAGCCAAGTGGGATATGTGGTGATGATGTGGGGGCCCAAGACATGGATGCCAGAAAGGTAAAGAAACATATATTCCAATACTAAATATGATTCAGTTACCAACCTAGGACATTTACTAACTAATACTTAGAGCATTTAGTTTTGCATTGAATGTCATTAAGATGTCTTGAGGCCCCTGATGAATTGTCATTCAGTGTATTGAAGTTTTGGGTCTGGTTGGTTTTGGAAAGGAGGTGAGTGAATTGTTTGTGAACTCACTGAGGAATGTTGCTGATCAGGGACCTTAGAGAGAATTTACACCAAGTTGTACATATTTAATCAGTGACCAGATTGTCAATGTCCAACATGCCTAATTCAGCTTTCAGCCTTGTGAAAGTAGGTTCATCTAGGGGTTTTGTGAAGATATCAGCTAACTGATACTCAGTGGGGATGAAGTGTAATTCAATGTCTCCTTTCATGATCTGGTCCCTGATAAAATGATATCTAATATCAATATGTTTGGTTCTTTGATGAAGAACCGGGTTGTTTGAGATTGCAATGGCACTTGTGTTATCACCAAAGATGGGTGCCATCTTGTAATGGATATCATAGTCACTGAGTTGACTTTTCACCCATAATACATTTGCACAACAACTAGCTGCAGCAACATATTCAGCTTCAGCTGAGGACATGGCAACTGATTGTTGCTTCTTAGCACTCCAACAGACTAGTTTTTCTCCAAGAAATTGGCAGGAGCCTGAGGTGCTTTTTCTGTCCATGTTGCATCCATCATAGTCAGAGTCTGAGTATCCTTTGAGATCAAAGCCTGAACATTTGGGGTAATACAGTCCAAGATTGGGAGTACCCTTCAGGTATCTGAGAATCCTTTTCACAGCAGTGAGATGAGATTCTTTTGGGTCAGACTGATATCTGGCACATAAATAGACTGAAAATTGGATGTCAGGCCTTGAGGCAAGTAGATACATCAGTGATCCAATCATTCCTCTGAATAGAGTTTGATTGACTGGTTTACCAGTTAGGTCAGGACTAAGATTGTTTGGAGGAACCATAGGAGTCTTTACTGAAGCACAATCACTAAGCTCATATTTTTTCAGTATGTTTTTAGTGTACTTCTCTTGACTGATGGATGTACCTGTATCAGTCTGTTTGATCTGAAGTCTAAGGAAGTATGTGAGTTCACCCATCATGCTCATCTCAAATTTCTTTGTCATCAGTTTCTCAAATTGTTTGCAAAGCTTGAAGCTTGTTGAGCCAAATATGATGTCATCCACATACACCTGGACAAGGATTATATCCTCTTTTGTCCTATAGATAAACAAGGTGTTGTCTATCTTTCCTCTGACAAATTTGTTTTGGATTAGAAAGGCTGAGAGAGTTTCATACCATGCCCTGGGAGCTTGTTTTAGTCCATAAAGAGCCTTGTCAAGCTTGCATACATGGTTAGGGAACTCATGGCTTTCAAATCCTGGAGGTTGTTGAACATAAACTTCTTCCTTAAGTTTGCCATTCAGGAATGCACTCTTGACATCCATTTGGTAAACTTTGAAGTTTATGTAAGTTGCATAGGCAAGGAAGAACCTGATGGCTTCTATTCTAGCAACAGGAGCAAAGATTTCTTCATAGTCAATGCCTTCCTGTTGATTGTATCCTTTAGCAACAAGTCTGGCCTTGTTTTTAATAACAATGCCATTTTCATCAGTTTTGTTCTTGAACACCCATTTCATGCCAATGATGTATGCATTTTCAGGACATTCGACCAAAGTCATTACTTTGTTTCTGTCGAATTGTTCAAGTTCATCACGCATGGCCTGAACCCAACTTGGATGTTTCAGTGCTTCTTTGACACTTTTGGGTTCAATTTGGGATAGGAAGTCAACAAAAAGGCATTCATTAGCTGACGCTGCTGTGAGTTTAGCAGCCATGCTTCTTGTGAGCATACCCTCAGTGGGTTCACCAATGATGTTGACAAGTTCAATATCCTAAGATTTTGACCATTTTTATTGGGGTGTTGGATAATAGCTTGTTGAAGCCTGATTTGGAGACGGAATAAGTTCAAGAACAGGGACATGAGGATCCTCAAGGTTTTGGTTCTCAGTGAGTTCAATCTGAGTGTTATGATCATGTTCCTGAACATTTGATTCAGTCTGGATTTCTTCATTTTGGACTTGTTCAGTTTCAATGAACTCACTGATGGTTGGACATGGGAGATTGTGAGGGATGATATAGTATGAGAAGTCACCATTAGCCTGATATTGTGTGGAAGGATTAATTTCAGGAAGATACTCATCAGGAGGATATCTTGATGAGTCATCAATTCCAATCTCTTCCACTGAGGTGTTTGAGAATCTGATGGCTTCAGTACTCTTATCAAAGGTGACATGAAAGGTTTCCTCTGTTTGTTGTCTCCTTGTATTGAACACCCTGAAGGCTTTAGAGACAAGGGAGTACCCTAGAAAGTATCCATCATCAGCTTTGGCATCAAATTTTCCAAGGTGGTCCTTGTGGTTATGAATAAACACAGGACACCCAAATACATGGAAGTAGCTGATGTCAGGGATTCTTCCTTTAAAAAACTCATAGGGATTTTTGCTATGTCTCTTGACAATGATGGATCTGTTTTGTGTGTAACAGGCAGTTTTAACTGCTTCAGTCCAAAAATGTTTGGAGAGTGCAGATCCATTAAGCATTGTTCTGGCAGCCTCAATGAAGGTTCCATTTTTCCTTTCGGCAACACCATTTTGTTCAGGTGTATAAGGAGAGGAGAAGTTTTGAGAAATCCCTCTTTCATCGCAGAAGCATTCAAGGTCATGATTTCTAAACTCAGTCCCATTGTCAGTCCTGAGTTGCTTGACCCTGATGTCATTTTGGTTTTCAATGTTTCTGATGAAGGACATGATTTTTTCAGCTGCCTGACTCTTTTTGGTCAGGAAGTAAACCCAAGTGTATCTTGAGTATTCATCCACAATAACTAGAGTGTATTTCTCATGGTGGATTGACATTGGACTGATGGGTCCAAAGAGATCCATATGGAGCAAATGAAGGCAGCTTTTGATGGAGAAATTTTGTTTGGTTCCTAAAAGATGCCCTGTGATGTTTTCCCTTTTCACAGGCAGGGCAAGGTTTATCCTTTGAGAACACAAGTGATGGTAGTCTAAGGACTTTGTTTTGTTTGGCAAGATTGTTTATGTTTTTGAAGTTCAGGTGGGAAAGTCTTTTATGCCAAAGCCAGTTGAGGGTTTCAGTGGCTTTTGAAAAAAGACATGTTCCATTTTGAGTGAGTGTGGACCTATCTAACACATACACATCTTGCCTTCTAGGAGCAATGAGAAGAACTTCTTTGTTAGCATTGAAAATGGTGCCTTTCCTATCATCAAACTGAACTATGTACTTAGCATCACATAGTTGACTAACACTGATCAGATTATACTTGAGGCCATTAACATAAGCTATTCTAGTAAAAACTATTCTACTACAGTTTACTGAACCATAACCTTCAGTGAGACAAGATGAATTATCAGCAAATACCACCTTAGGTCCTGGTTCCTTCACATATTTGTGTAGATATTCCTTCACACCAGTCATGCTTCTTGAACATCCATTGTCTAGATGCCAAACAGGCTCCCTGGCATGTCTCTGCATAAATGTAAACTGAGTTAGTTTTTCTTGTGAACCCACTTCTTAGTGGGCTTGGTTATGTTGGTCTTTTTGAACAGTGCAATTGATTCATGATCAGTGGTGGAGTGAACACTGCTTCCACAGACTTTACATCTGGAGGATGATGTGGGTTGAGAAGATGGTTTGGTGATGCGTCTTCTAGACTGAATGACTTTTTCATGTTCGGAAGTGTCATGAGAAGGATCTCCAGAGATTTCACAGCATGAATACATTAAACAATCATCAGGGAGATGGTCATTAAATCCACAATGAGGACAAGGTGAAAAGGGCTTTGCCTTTTGCCTTTTTATCTGTTTAGATCCTGAGGCATACTCAAAGGACTGAGCTTTGAAATTGGTAGCTACATTTAATGTGACAGTGTAGGATAGATGATTAGATGTTCTGTGATCTTCCTTTTTGCATATCATGCAGAAAAGGATTCTATAACAGTCATCAGTGGAATGAGTATTATAGTTACACAGTTCACATCTTGGTTTAGGTTTTGATGTAGCTTTTGATTTGGTGGTACTTGAGGAAGCTGGTTTGATTTCCTTACCCTTAGGTTGAGGAGGTTTCTCAGATGTTTCAATATTTTCACTCAGCTTCCTAACAAGTTCAGCCAACTGATCAATTTTAGAATTAGGGCTTTCAGTGATAGCCTCAGTGGAGACTAAAAGTGTTGAGTTATCAGTGGAAACTGAGACTTTAGGGGTTGGTCTCTTAAGGACTGTTCTACCTAATCCAGATTTCTCTCTTGGAGAATGTTAAGAGTACACTAAAGGTGTTAGGTCAGAGCTTGGTGCAGCTCCCTGAAGGATTTTTAGAGGTGGGAGTGGAGATTGAGATTCTGATTCAGACTCTGTAATGGACTCAGTGTGGTTGGGTTCATCAGTGACACCAAGCATATTTTTGATAGCCTGACTTTCAGGTTCCAAAATTTTCCCAGTGTCGAAATTAGGTAATTTGCTGTCAGGATTGACCTTTTCAATCCAATCACTGGTTTTTGGGTTCAGTTCCTTACTGGAAAGTATGCCAGCAGACAAAAAGGTTGTTCCATGGTTACTCTCCCCTGAGGATTCAGTGAGTTGGTTCTCTCCCAGTACAACTTTCTTGGTACTGGGCGTGAGACTCACTGAGTCAAAAACCTTGGGGTTCTTCTGAGTCCATTTTTCAATGACAGCTTTTTCTTTCTTAAGTTCTTCTTGAAGAGCATGATTTTGTTTCAAAATTTTAGTGTTTTGAATTTGAAGTGTAACAGCTTCTAGTTTGGCTTGTTTTAGGACAAGTTGTTCATCTCTACACTTATTTAACTCAAAAACTAACTTGTTGTATTTTGAAAACAGATTAAGTCTTTGCTCTTCAATAAACTTAAGATCGACATTTAAATAGTTCAAATAAGATTGCCAATCAGAATCATCATCCATAGATAGTAAAAGGTTTACCTTCTTCATGGTGATGTTGACCCACTCTCCATTTCTAGCATGGCTTTTTCCAACAGCCAGCTTGTCATCTTCTGAAAGTGCCATCAGTGCACTGACTCTAACTTCTTCATCATCTGAGGAGACAGCTTCCTCATCCCAATCAAAGGCTTCAGCGACAAGTACTTTGTTCTTAGTTTGAAAAGGTTTTGTAGCAGCCTGAGGTATTGAGGGTGTGGCCTCAAGAAGAGCAAGTTTAGCTTTAGCTTTTCTGTACTTAACTTCAAAATCTTTTTGATCATTTTGTACATTTTTGCTTTCAAAATGTTGAGAGGACTGAAGCATTTTAGGTTGAAACTTGCTAGGTCCTGAAGAAGAACTATTTCCAGAAAATTTGTATGAGGGCTCAGAGGTTGTTTTAGAAAAAGCAGTCTTTTGTAAAATGACCCTTTTTACCACATTTGTAACATTCAGTGGACTCATTTGCCTTGGATTTTTGAAAATTTGACTGGTTTCTTTTAACAAAACGTTTAGAATTAGCTAGGAGTGCCCTTTCTTGAAATTCATTTTGTAAATCATTAAGGTACTCTTCACTAGTTCTTTCATCAGCCTCATCATCAGAATTTTCTTGGAAATCCTGCACAACACCATTAGAGTAGAAAGCAGTGGATATGGGTGAAATGGTAAGGGACTTTTTGGTCTCTTGAACTTGCTTTGAGTCAGGGTATCTTCTTGAGATTAAGTTGTCCTCATAGACAAACTTCCCATAAATCTGAGGAAGCTCAAGGTTCTGAATGTGATTAGCATTCCTGAGACCCTGAGAGAAGTTTAACCACTTTTCAGGTAGACTATTGACAAAGCCAACATTGATCTCATGCTTAGACAAAACTACACCATCATTTGATAGCTCATTGAGCAAGGTTTTGTACCGTGTATAGGTCTGAGAGAGACTTTTAGAGTCTTTGGCCCTGAAGGTGTTATACTCAAGTTTCAGGTCCATTATCTTGTTTTCCTTGGTATCTGAGGGACCTTCAAAGCTGTGAACCAAGTCAAGCCAAGTTTGTTTGGTTGTTGAACAGTTAATGACTGATTTCATTGTATCGTCAGGGAGACAAGATATAATGATGCTTTTCAGGCGTTGGTCTTGGTTAACCACCCTTCTCTCGTCAATAGTCCACTGAGCTTCAGGCTTTGGTAGGCCTTCAGCTGTTTTTGAGACAAAGGGACCTTCATTGATGCATTTGATGTAGTATGGTTCCATACCAGTCAAGTAGCAAAGCATGCGCTTTTTCCACTTGCTAAATTTTCCAGCTTCTAGTCTGGGAGCTACAGCTGAATAGCCACCTCCCTTTTTATCAACTAGCTGGGGTACATTGCTTTCAGCCATGGTAGGATCTTGATTTTAAAAACTTTGAGCACTCTTTTTTTGAAAAAGTTTTGAAAACGTTTTACAAACCAGAGGCTCTGATACCACTTGTTATTCCCTTATACTCTGTTATAATTAACTAGAAAGTTAATCTAACCAAGTTCCATGGATTAGTAATGCAATGATTAATAACTAAATAAACGTACAAGATTAAAAGACAATATTTTTCAACGTTTAATTCTTATTAGAAATCAATCAAAGAATTATACCCAAGTGTTTGCGGAAATAACACTTGGGATTGAAATGACAAGTATGGTGTGTTACTCCTCACTGAACTTAAGCAAAGCTTAAGTAGCAACAAATGAACCAACTAAGCTATCTTAGGGATAGTTTCTATTTGGAGAGAGTAAAGGGTTCTTTGTGAATGTCTAAGCATTTAGTGCACAAACTTAACAAACTTTACTTCTCCTTATGACTCCTATTTATACACAAGTATAACTTAACATTTACCTAAAAGACAAAGCTGACATAAGCCTACATTGGACAAAATGCATAGGCATTTTGTCACTGTTACATTTGGCTATAAGTAGTAAAAGACAAGGCTGCTTTCCAATCTTCAGTGTTGACAACACTCTTGGTTTTATACTCATTCAGGGTAAGTTGACCTTTGCCTGATAAGGACCCTTCCTTCTTAGTTCAAACTTATCCCGCCTAATCGCGCCTTTACTTCAGTCTTTATGTCTTCAGTCATTTGTTGCTTCAGTGAGGAGAACTTGGGGATTCAGTGAGCTATTGTCATTACTCACTGAATCCATCACCTTCTTCTTTGGCTTAGGTGCCACTCACTGTGATTCCGCCTCACTGAATGGAGAACCTTTCTTTATAGGTTTGTCCTGAGCATCTTGAGGGTGACTCACTGAATGACTATGCATTTAGTGACTTGATTACGTTAAAGGTTATCAGGCACTTAGGTTATTTTATGTTCAAATTCTAGTTTAAGGAAGTTTGGGAATTTAGTGACCCAACAGGTTCATTTCTGAACCGCGGGTTGAGAACGAAGCTGAGATGAAAAGTTGCATTAAATCAAGGTTTTTATTACCATAATGACTCAAGTCCGATCATTACCTCTCCATTATGATTATTTGGGGTTTGTAACAGCATTTTAACTAGAATTCAAGCATAAATAGACCCTATAATCATCATATGAGAGACACACAAGATAGACAATTCATCATACAACATAATAAGTAGAGGAGATACTTGATTCCTAATCAAGCCTTCCAACCTAAGGACTTGATCATATTTTATACAACCCGAAAAAGCTCAATAATTCCTGTCATTCTCAAGGAGATACCAAAGTGTTGGTGATACTTGTAAGAAGAGGTGGAGAATTCCCTTGTTCGATTGGAGGCATTAAGGAGTGCTATAACTCTTTACTTTATTTACTCATTGTAGTCTTGCTTTGGGTAAATTTTCTCTTACTTATTATGTTGAACAATTTGATGTTGAATGAAATGTTACGTTTGTTGATGAAACTTGTTATGGAGTAATTTGTGATACTTGTTTGGGAATTATGTAGACTTTCGTTTGAATGTTGAATGGTTAGTCGGTTAGAAAAAGTGATTGTTCTCATAAGTTTGTTTAAATATAATTCGTGTTCTAAAACTTGTTAATTTAACATTGTTGGATTTAAAGGCCGAAAGGATTTCTAATATTGTTTAATTCCTAGAAATTGGTGCACAAATGGATTGGTACTTGATAATTGACAACTATTAAGTATTCAAGTTTTTAAATGAATTCGGGAATATTTAATCACGAGATTGGGACGAAAGGACTCGTAAGAACTAATGTTACTAATCATCTTTTTCATACATTTGATAACACAAAGGGCTAGCGTAATGGGATGATGTATAGGCCGAAAGGACTCACCCATGAAACTAGTAAAAACATGGTTTTTCTTGATATTAACCATTGACTAGAAAACCTTGTGAAAATTGGTATGTACCTTCTACATATATGTTTTACCCAAACATGTTCAGCATTTTATCACGATTAGTTATTATTCCTAAACAAGTATTTGTTTGTTTGATTGATTGGATTTGAAACCATTGTTTGTTTGTTTATTTACGGTGCTTTAGAGTGTGACAATATTTAGTACTATTTCTTGTGCTACATAAATTGCTAAGCTTAAACTACATAGTCTCGTGGGACGATCCATATTTACCAAAAACCATATTACACGCGGACGAGTATACTTGCTCGTATGCGTTTTCTTAATAATCGGTAAAAAGGTATTTATAAATTTAAAATTTTAGTGAAACTTAGGATATTATATATACACTCGGTACACACATCAAGTTTTTGGCGCCGCTTTCGGGGACATAGATTAGTTTAGTTTAGTTTAGATTAGATTAGTTGTAAATAGTAGCATAGAATTTGTTCTTGTTTTTGTATGAATTTTAGAGTAATTTCATTTTATTCTTGTGATTGTTTGATTTTATTTGATTGATGATTTGTTAAGTGTTTGGATTGATAATTTTCTTGTTTAGATTGTTCTTTTCATTTTATTTAAGTTCACGTTTATTTGTTAAGTATTAAGTTTTGATATATATATATATAAAAAAAAAAGTTTTTGAAAAAAATTGCTGTGAACCGCCGGTTCAATGTTGAACCGCGGCGGCTCACAACATTCTGAGGAAAACGCCAAAGCACCAACCGCCGGTTCAGTTCTGAGCCGCGGCGGTTGGGACTTTTCTGTGACACCGAACCGCCGGTTCAGTTCTGAAAAGCGGTTTGCTGTCAATTTCTGTAAAAAATGTTTTATTTTTTATTTTGTTAGTTTACTTTAATTTGCTTAAGTTTGTTTAAATCTTAGTTTCTTTAATAAGTTTTAGATGTTTATTTATGTTTTCTTGCTTAGAATAGTATAGTTTTTGTTAACTAACCCCTAATGTTTGTTTTGGATTTGTTTATGAATGTTTTAGTTTATTTTTAGTTATGGATTCGTCTAGTGAAGTTTCGGCCTATTTGGATAACTTGGAAATGGAATTGATGGACATTGGAGATGTCATGGATAGGATGGAGAAAATGGTTGATGTGGAGAAATTGGAATTGCAAGCTAAAGGAAAAGATGTTGAGCTTATGGAATGTGAACCGGAAAAGCCACGAGTGATCACTTTCACTCGAGCTAAGTTGAGAGAATATGATGAGCCTAGTATGAGGTATTCCATGCCTTGTGGAATTAAAGGTTTTGGAGCTTGGGATGCGGAGTGCAATATTGGACAAAGTAATAGTTATGTGACTTATGCATTTTATAAGAAATTTGGAGATGGAAAGTATGAAGTGGACAAGTACAATAGAAGGATAGCAAGGGATGTTAAGATTGATATCCATGGTTACACTTTTACTATGGACTTGATTGTGGATGAATATGAAGACACTACGAACCCTTCCGTTGTGTTTGGAAGGAATTTCTTGGTAGCAACTAAGTGTACTATAGATTTTGGTTTAGGAGAAATGCAACTTAAGATTGGAGAATTGCAAGATGATAAGGATGTTGACTGGTTGATTGAGCAAATGGAAGAGGCTTGTGAAAATGAAGATGGTAATTTAGGGAACACGGAGATAGTCAAGATGGGAAAAGCTTCTCGTCTAAAACAAAAATTTTCACCATTCAAAGGTCTTATACCTTCAGCATCGTCACTACCACACCCTACTACACTACTCAAGGGAGAAAGTTCTTCCAATCCAACACCTTCACCAAAAGAAACACCACCCAAAGGAACCATTGATGAAGCCAAATGTGTGGAAGAAATCACCACAAAATTCAAGGAATTACTTAATGAGAAACCCATACTCCATGTTTTGGAGCACTATGCTCATTATAGGAAACTCCTTGATGAGATTTTGGTTGAAAAGATGAAGTTAGACAAGAAAAGTGTGATTGAGGAAGAGGAAGAAGAAAAGGTTATGGAGAAAGGTTTACCTAATAAGAAGGAAGATGCGGGGAACTATCTTATCCCACTCAAAGTGAATGGAAATACCGCAATTAACGCCTTGGCGGATACCGGGGCAAGTGTGAGTATAATGCCTTACAAACTTTATAAGCATTTGGAGTTAGGGAGAGCTTATCCCTCGAATGATGTTTTGTTGATGGCGGATAATACCATGGCTAAGGCTTATGGTAAAGTTAAGAATGTGAGACTTCAAATAGGTTTCCAAACCTACTTGTGTGACTTTTTGATCTTACATGTGCCTATTGATAAGGAGATGCCTATGTTGGTTGGTCGTCCATTTTTGAGCACATGTGGTGCTATTATTGACAATGGTAAAGGGACGATGGAGTTGCTAGGAGAATTTATTATGCTAAGAAGAGGAACAAGATCCTAGCGGATGAGGAATCGGATGAGGAAGATTGGTTGGACATGTTTGATATTGGCCATGATAGTGAAGGAAACCCGAAATATGGAATAACCGCACCATCGTTTGAACATATTAAGGATGATATGGAACGTGCATTGGCTATGGAAAATATTTCAACCCGTTTAAAATCATAATTGTGTACAAGAAGATGGTTGAATTCCTTGGTTCTTTACCTATCCAACTCAAGCATATTGAGTGGACATCCGATGGCTATAGCAAGTACCAAAAAGTTGAAGGAGATAAGGTATGGCATACCAAGATTGAGATAACGAGCCCAAGTAGACGTCGTTTTACTCGTGCTTTTAAGACAAAGGAAACCGATAGGATACTTTCGGGGAAGTTCAATTCGGAAGATATTCTACGTTTCGGGAACTACTTTGATTGAAGGAGAAGTTGGATGAATAAAGAAGCTTATTGTTAAGCTTCCGCTCATTTTGTTTTTGATGAGTTCCTTTATGATTGTTTGCATTATGTCATTTTAATTATCTTGTTATGATTTTCATTTCTATGTTTTGTTTAAGTGTGTTTTAGTTTTTATGAGCTTTATAAGCTTTTATATGAAGTATTTGAATTATGAATAAATTGTGTTCTTAGTATTTTAGTGTTTTAGTTTGTAGTGTTAAAATTATTGGAAATGTTTGAAGTGTTTATGAGTTGTGGTAATCATTTTAAGTTATCGAGAAATTGAGGAACGATTTTGCTTAAGTCGGGTTTTGTTAAAAAGTTTTACCAACCCACGGTTGACACCCAACCCACGGTTGAAATACCAACCCACGGTTTAAGTCCTCATTTTACCAAAAGAAAAAAAAAACCACAAACCACCAACACTCTCAACATCAATCCAATTGATTGGGAGATTGAAGTTTAATTCTTACATTGAGTTTCTAAGGATTCAATGGCATCAAAAAGAGTAAGTAACACCATCCAATTACTTTAATTTGTTCTTAATTCGAATTTGATTTCTAGGGTTTTGAATTGGGTGAATTTTATAAAGTTTGAATTGATTGAATTTCTTTGATGGGGTTACTAGAGGAATGATAATAGGATTGATTGTAAGTGGAATTAGATGAATTGGTTGAGTATTGTATGAGAATTTGAGGTTTTGAAATTTCGGTTTCATGAATGTCGAATTTTTGAGAATTAGAATCAAGATTGATTGGATTTCTTGTGCTATATGGTTATGAATTAGTGTTTAGATGCTATTTGACTAATTATATGGATCACTTCTTTGTTTGATTTTGATTTTATTCAAGGTTTTTGAGGTTTAGAAGTTAAGAGGATAAGGAGAGTTAAGATATTAGAATAAGCACTAATAAGCCTAAATGGAGGAAGGTAGTAACTTGTTAGGAAGTGGGGATGAGCTAGAAAACCCGTTTTTGATGTTGATGTGCAGCAAAACATGGCTGGGAGCCCAACCGCACGGCTGAGAATTCCCTGAGGCACCTGAACCGCCGGCTGAGGTTTGAGCCGCGGCGGCTCAGACTTTCTGTCCCAAAAATATTTTTGAACCGCCGGTTCAAAATTGAACCGCGGCGGTTTGGAATTTCTGTATAAAAAAAAAGTTGAGGATGAATGTGGCTTGGACATTGGCAGTTTATTTGTCCAAGAGAGCAACCCTTATGTCGGATCATGGTTTTATCAATGGAGGCCATTATGTGTCCAAGATTGGAAGAAGTTTGGGGTATGCTACACAAAGTGAGTTGAATAGGATTACGGTAATGAAAGAATGTGAAAGGCTTGATAAGAAGAGTTTGCAAGGTTTGCTTGATCATGATAAGATGTGTTTGGTTGAAACTATTAAAAGTATAGTTCGTAACCAACCACCACCACAACGTATGGGAGAACCTGTTGATCCCAGTTGAGCAATTGATCTAGTTTGTTATCTTAGATAAATCTAAAACAACAAGTATAGAAGCTGACTTGACTTGCAATAAACTTAAACACTACGCGGAATATAATGTTTAACTTAAGAAGAACAATGAATAACAAATAGTAGAATTCACTAAACACTTCAATATATTGATATACGAATACTCAAAAGTATTAGGGTTTTACATCCTTGAAGTGATTCGACTCTAACTTGATACTTTTTTAAACTCTAACCCTAGGAACCCCTTTTATAGACTAAGGAGTCCTACACGGTTTACAATACCTTTCTATACAAGATAATATCTTTTCTATAATTACAAAACGCGTATACAATATTATCCTTTAAGCAGCAGAATCCATATCTCTAGCAGCAGGAACTCTATCTCTTCAGCAGTAGAATCATCCAGCAGTAGTATTATATAACTAGCAGCAGTATTATCTGACTAGCAGCAGAATGATACTTAGACGAATTTCAAGCAGCTAAATCTCAAAACCCAACAATCCTTCCCTAAACTTGATATTTACTCTCAAATCATCAAGTTTCTTTTAAGTACACATTAACACCAGGAGGATGCTTTCAAACACTTTAAACATACCCTTCAAGAAGCTTTTCATATTTTCTTAACAAGTTATATGCTTGATCCTGATACCTATAATGCTTCTGCAACCTTAGCATTCCAGGCTTAAACATGTCAGTAATAACTTCTTTAGACCAATTTAAAGCATGATAGTCTTTCTCAACCAACATGTAAATGATGACTCTGCCATTAGATAAAGAATGCACACCACAAGACTGATACAAACACCATTGTTTGATTGGTTTCTGCCTCAAGTCTCTCCATTCAAGATCATTATTACTTGGTTCAAACATGATCTTCAGATTGTAGCATATCACTCTCTCAAACACATCTTTTGGACTTTCATCACCATATTTGTCCTTGTAAAGCTTCCAGACAGCAACTATATAATCTCTATCCATATTATAATCCATTTGACTAAAACTAAGAAATCCATAGTATAACCCATTGGTTCTCTTAAATTCCCAATATCCTTCACTTCCATCTCTGACTTTAAAATTATATGATATGATAGGATGTTTTGCTGCAAGAGGAACTGCATCTATGACCTCTGACTCTTTATTAGTTGAAAGTACTATAAGAGCCATCAATCTTTCTTTATCTGCTTCAGTACCCTCCTTCTTATCATCATGCTCTGACTCATCATCATCATATGATGAACTGTTTTGCACTATTCCTTTTCTTTTCTTTACTCCAACTCTTTTCTGAATTGTTCCTTGTCTCTTAGCCCCAAGAGTTGTAGTCTCTTTCTTCCCCTCTTCTACCTTTTCTTGCTCATCAATCTTCTCCATAACACCTTCAGACACTATCTTAGAAGATTCTGGATTCATATAAAAATTTGATGCCACATGCCTAGTGAGTTTTGCAATATCTACATCAGTCTTTTGTTCAATAGGCCTGTTTAATCTTGCATAAGTCTCATAGTATGCCTTTTCAACAGCAGCATAAGTCATTCCTTTGAGAGTGCTAGCTTTCCAGTAGGCTTGATTCTTTAGATAGCTCTTCATATAACTTATCTGTTCAGCTCTTGAAGGCATTTTCTTCTTATACACTCCTTTCTTTTGATTTTGCTTCTTCCTAAACTCTCCTAGCAAATCATCAATAGCATTTTGTTGCTCTTCAGGAGTATATCTTTCTCTATCTTCTTTTTGAGTTTTCATAGCCAGATCCCAATCAGCTTTTTCTTGCTTTTTCCTGGCCTCTTCCTCATCTGCATAAAGTTGTGCTTGTACCCTTCTGGCAACTTCTTCATTATGTAGCTTTTGTCTTTCTCTTGCATCAGCATCTAAGAACTTGAACTTCTGCTTAGGTTCTTCTACTAAGATGCCTTTGCCTTTGTCTTTTGATGAAGTAGTTGATTTTGTAAGTTGTGTTGGTACATTAGCAGTCTCTCTAATCACAATTCCTTTGACTGGTTGTCTTGGAGTTGGTGTTGGTATTGTTTGAGATTGTTGTAATGATGATTGTGATTGTGTATCTGGTGCTTTCTTCAATAGTATCATTGCCTCAACCAATGAGGTATCATCATCCATAACTTTTGAAACAGCAGCATCTTCTTTTACCCCAGCAGCAGAATCCTGTGCAGCAGCAGAATGAACTTTTTCACTAGCAGCAGAATCCTGTGTACTAGCAGCATTAACAACTTTATCACCAGCAATATTAACAACTTTGTCACCAGCAGCATTAACACCATCATCCACATCCATATTGTCACTAACATTACCAGCAGCAGCATCACTTTGAACATTTTGTTTTTCAACCTCCCTTGAATCTTCTGATTCTTTCCTCCCCTGTTTGGAAGCATCCTCTCCCAAACTAGTAGCAATATCATCAAGAGAACTAACCACTTGGGATGTGCCCACCTTTTTTAGCCTTTTGAAAGTTGAAGTTCTTGACCTCTTTTTAGCGTGTAAAGATTTCACCTACTTCTTTAACTTTGCAATCACCTTGGCTTGAGCAGTTGATACTGATTGAAGAGCAAGAACTTTAGTCTCCAAAGATTGACATTTTGTTTCCAAAGTGGTACATTTTCCCATCAATTCATCAATTTGTTTCAGTCTATCCTCATCACTTCGACATGTGTAACCTGGTCCGAGAGGTGAATCATAGGAATTGTCATATTGTACATATTCAGTATCCGTCAATTCATGTGTATCATGGCTACCCTCATCACTTTGGGATGTGTTACCTTCCCTGAGAGGTGAATCTTTGGATGAATTAAGCTCAGCATCAGACCTAGTCTGATCATCTAAGCCCCCCAATGTTTCCATTTGGCTGGGGTATCCAACACTTGTTTCAGGTTCATTTGAACCTTCCACATTAGTTGTTGCCAAGGTTGGGGTCTTACTTATGTTATCCCTGGCCTGCTCTGCATCTAAGCTAGTAGCAGTAGGAATAGCCCCTTCCCTCATGTCACCTACATCACCTGTGACAGCCTCATCTGGTCCAAACATCCTAGTACTAGCCTGAGGTAGCTGAGTACCCTTTTTGGTTTTCCTACGGGTATAGGTCTTTTCAGGTTGTGAAGATGATGCTTGAAAAGTGGGTGTGTGATGGGATTCAGTGGGAGTTCCTGATCCTTCACCCTGAGTTTGTTGTTGTACAAGTTCTACCATATATGGCAAAAGTGGTGTAACTGTACCTGAAAAACCTTTTCCATCCTTTTGGATCATTCCCAAAAGCAACATATCCACCATTTATTGGTACAAAATCTTCAAGTTGGGATATGTCTCCTGTCATATGTCCAGAGCATCCACTGTCCACTATTCCTTTATCTTTTAGCTCATCTTGGATATTGCCCTGCACATGAAAAATAGAGAAATTAGTTTCTCTTGGGGACCCAAGCCATCACTGACTTGGATCTGCCTTGTGCATCAACATAGTCATATTTAGTAAGATCCATTGATGCCCTACTGTTATTGGAAACTTCATTTAAAGCTTTTGATTTTGGTTTCCAACTCTAGCAAGCTGAGGCCTTTACAGCATAAAAATGGTTTCCAACAACTGTATTTGTTATCACTTTTGGTACAGCAGTAGAATCTTTTGCCTTAGCAGCAGAATCTACTTTTGAACTAGCAGTAGTACCAGTTGTATTTTTATGAAAAAGCTTTTGAGTTTGAGTAGTAAAAATTGACCTAGTTGCACCAGATCTCATCAATACTGCTCTGGGAACCATGTTTCTTTTAGAAGGAGAGTGAGCCCTTTTTGAAAAGTTTTGATGGTTCACTCTTGTATGTTGGTTCCAAACAGGTTTTTGGTAGTCATTACAGTTAATCAAAAGATGCTCAAAACTACCACACTTATAACATGCCTTCTTTCTTATCTGAAATTCATTACCTAATTTATGTGAAACTAGATTATTGAAATTTCTCTGATTTCCCCTAGGCCTGTTATTAAACCTTTTCATATGATGTCTAGGTACTTCTTTGTATTCAACTACTTTCCTAGACATAGCATGACTTAGTACAGGTTTCATAAAATTGACCTGATTGTTTCTAGACTCAACAACTTTAGGAATTTCTTCTTTTTTAGCACACTTTGTTGACGCAACCTGATCATCCTCACTATCTGACACCCAATATTCAATAATTGGTGCATCTGAAAACTTTTTATCATCAACCTTAGTTGTTACAGTATTTGTATTACTGGTTTCTCCTACAGGTTTGACAATATTCATCTCACTCATGAATGACAACTCTTTAGCAGGTGGTGCAAATGCACTTTTTACTGGAGGAGCTACTTCATTATAACCTATGCCACTGCCTCTTCTCATTAATTGACACTGAATGGTTTTATCTATGACAGTAGTAGCAAATTTTTGTTTCTCAACTCTTACAATATGATTATCTTTTTCTGCAAGAGCTGCATCTCTAGCATGTTCTGCTTCTTCTAACTTTTTCTTAAGCACCTCAATTTTGTTATTTTTAATCAAAAGCTCACCATCCTGTATATTTATCCTATCAATATATTCAATCTCACACACTTTAAGATATTCAAGTCTTCTTTCTACATTTTGAATTCCTACTTTATAAGCTAAGTTATCAAGTTTTAGAGATTCAACTTCTTGTCTAAGACTTTCATTCCTAGCTTTAAGTTCTTCTATATTGTCTAAACATGATTTAAAAGAACAAGTAGAATCATTAGACTCATTGGATACCTTAGAGTCAGAACCAGATGATGATGAAGCATAGGCCATAAGAGCAAAGTTATGCCCTTTTCTTACTTCAGTAGCCACAAAAGCATGATTTGGCTCTTCCTCTGCCATACCACTCCAGTCATATTCACCCAAGCCATCACAAGACACCAAAGCTGTAGAGGGCTTTGATTCTTCTGCAACCTTCTTTGAGTTGTCACTATTCTTCTTTGGAGCTCTACATTCCCTGGCAAAGTGACCCTTCCTGTTGTAATTGTAACATTCCATCTTTGACTTATCAAATCCAAGTTATTATGTGGCTTGTACTTGATCTCTCTTCCAGTCTTTCTCAAGAACCTTCTAGCCTTCAAAGTCAGCATAGCCATCTGCCACTTTAAGTCAATTTCTTCCAAATCATCATGATCAATGTGATCCAGATCCTGATTGAGTATTTGTGAGTTTGAGGTGAGATCAGCCAAGAACGCACAAATAGCAGCATCACTTATGGTATCACTATTAGAAGATCCAGCAGCAGAATCCTTTGTACCAGTAGCAGAAACTCCATAAGCAGCAGAATGAGTTTCTTGAGAACCTTTGTTATTTGAGGACACAAAAGCAAGATTCTGAGTAGTTGAGGATGAAGTAGATGAAGCACTCATCTCAGATTCATATACCTTCAAATTGTTGTAGAGATTATCTAAGCTCATTGTATCAAAATTAGCCTTGTTTCTCCACACAACTGTATGCATACTCCATTCTGGTGCTAAGCTTCTAAGGAATTTGAGATTGATATCTTCTTGAGGAACTGCATATCCAACAAGCTTTAGATGGCTTACAAGCTTTTGAAGCCTGTTGTAGGTACCATCAAGGCTTTCTCCACTTAAAGAAGTGAAGTTTTCAAACTGGTGCTTCAGAACATTCTTCCTTGATTTCTTGGTAGCATCATTACCTCCAAATCTTGTTTCAACAGCATCCATTAGCTCCTTAGCAGTTTCACAACTTTCAAAGTCTAACTGAAATTCATTAGGTATTCCCATCATGAGAATACTATGAGTCTTGATCTCTAACTTCCTCTGAGCCTCGTCATCCTTAGATTTAATGGGCACTTCCTTCCCATCAACTAGCTGTGGAAGTTTATCACCATTAATGACAACATTCCACATGTTGTAGTCAATCATTCTCATGTATTGCCTGATCCTCATCTTCCAAAGCTCATATTCTCCTTGCTTGAGCATCGGCACCTTTGATGCAGTAACCATGTATGTTTCATCACCCATGACTTCAGATGTGGTTATGAACAGATCTTGAGTGTACTTGAGTTCTTCTTGATCACAGCTTCTAGATCACAAGCTTTGATACCACTTGTTGATCCCAGTTGAGCAATTGATCTAGTTTGTTATCTTAGATAAATCTAAAACAACAAGTATAGAAGCTAACTTGACTTGCAATAAACTTAAACACTACGCGGAATATAATGTTTAACTTAAGAAGAACAATGAATAACAAACAGTAGAATTCACTAAACACTTCAATATATTGATATACGAATACTCAAAAGTATTAGGGTTTTACAACCTTGAAGTGATTCGACTCTAACTTGATACTTTTTTAAACTCTAACCCTAGGAACCCCTTTTATAGACTAAGGAGTCCTACACGGTTTACAATACCTTTCTATACAAGATAATATCTTTTCTATAATTACAAAATGCGTATACAATATTATCCTTTAAGTTGCAGAATCCATATCTCTAGCAGCAGGAACTCTATCTCTTCAGCAGTAGAATCATCCAGCAGTAGTATTATATAACTAGCAGTAGTATTATCTGACTAGTAGCAGAATGATACTTAGACGAATTTCAAGCAGCTAAATCTCAAAACCCAACAGAACCTTCAGGACTTGATTCTGGCTGGGGTGAATGGCATGCCAACTTGCCACAAGTTGATAAGAGAGAAGTTTGGAGAGATATGTCTATGATAAGGATTGGACATCAAATGGATTATTGTGCACCAATTCTCACACACCTTGGTCACCAAAGTGTTCCGCCATATTCTTTTCCAATGGCTTATGACCCGCCTAGTGTTCCACCTTACCCATACCCGTATACACCATACCCATTGCAACATGTACCTTATCCAACATCATCTAGTGCATTTCAAGGAAGTGAAGGGTACAATGTTAATCATGAGGGGTTCATGGGTTATTATTCTTCTGATGTGGGGACTGGAGGTTATGAAGCAGGTGCGTCGTCTGGTGATGTTGGCGTTGGAGCATTGGTTGATTATCAAGAAGATGACTATGAGGATATGGATGACGAATGATTTTGACTATCATTCGAGGTTTTTTTTTGGGTAAAAGGGTTAATTCACCCCGGTAAAATTCATTACTCCAAAAAACGTTGAGGTACAATGGATGAGGGTGACATCCCTCATCTCAGTCCCTTAGGACACTTACAGACACTTATATAAGAATGACAAACCATTCTTATAACTGACAAAATGAACCTACCAATAATGACAAAAGTAAATAAAACATTACAATACTACTCAAGAAAAGTACTTGAGCCATCTACATCTTTATAGCAGTCCATTTACTTCCATGAAGAATCCTTCAACTTGCCCAATCAAACCCATTTGCAGCTTCTATTAGTATTATGCATGGGGCATAATCTAATAACCTAATAAGAGTGGTATCCGTAGCAAATGAAATTTGAAACTTAACCAGGGTATAATCAACCCTAACTTCCAGCATTTGATGACTTGACCCAATCTTCAAACCAATTCGAATGGAGCACAAGAAGACACCCTGAAGCAAGTCACAATGACACACCACACTGATCACAAACCCCTGAGGTACAAATCCATAGGCATGTGATCACATCAACACTATGACAAGATTGTTAGTACCACTTAGCTGCCCAATGCAACCAAGATGAGAGTGCAAGACGATGGTAACAAATCTGCCATAGACTAACACAAGAAAACTTCCAGCAAATACGAACCAAAGACCCAAGTAGAATCAGTAAACATGTCCATGATGGTTCGAATAGCACTTGACAAATCATCACCACTAGGGTTAAGCAACCCTAACTTCCAATTAACCAATCCACACCGACCTCATGATCAGAATTGTGTTCCAAGAAGTAGATCGGTCCCAAGCAGAAAAACACTATGTAACGATCCAATGCAACCAGCAGCATATAGAAATCATGACAAGATAGTCGACCATAGACTTGAATAAGGTTTGAGCAAACCTTAACATACAGCAGCAGCCTCGAATCCCAACAGCAAGGAATCGAAACCCTAACTTCCACTATATCCAAACTAGCCACTCTCCCAAAACCCACGATCAGAATACAATCATCCAAACGGAACTTACCATGACCAAAACCCTAACAAAGGGTAACTTGCATGTAGATAGTATCGAACCCAGGAAGGAATCGAATAAACAATACAGGATAATCAAAATCGAAACCCTAAAAAATTATAACACAAAAGCATATTAGGGTTTCGACACCAACATCTTGATCGCACCATAAAATAAGCCAAGTATAATCCATATGCGATCCCAAAACCACCCAGAATAATAGATATAGCAATTAAGGACAGGCCAGTAACCGACTTTAAATAGCAAATAGGTATGTCGGTTGTATGACCAGATCTAAACCAGAATAACGAAACCCTAAATAGTATAATATACCGATTAGAAAAACTAAGTCGGTTTAGGAGTGGATAGATCAAACCCTAAACGATTACACGATTAGGGATTTAGGGTTAATAAATCAGGGACGATTTGTAGTATAATCAAGAATTTAACCAGCCCTCCACCCTTGCAAACCAGATTCAATATTGTTAGATCAGTAATCCCAGCAAAGATTAAAGAAAAAACATAAAAGATTGGACGAATTATGGCCAGATTTGCAAGGGTGGGAGAGGAGGCTGGAAATCCTTCGAGGGATTTAGGGTTAATAAATCATTCGAGGTTTTATGTGATGTGTAATGGATAATTATTCTACGTTCTCCCTAGTACTTTATTTCTGAATTATTATTATTATGTGATGTAGGATTTATTATTTTAATTATCTAGGATTTTATTAAGCATTCTATTATTATTATTTTTGTGTGTTTGTTTTTGTATGTTTTGTGCATGTGTTTATTTTTCAGGTTTGAGATACCATGGAATTATTGCTCATTCATATGGTTGGTACATTTTGGAGTTTGGAGTGACCAACTCATGCGTTAAATACCAAATATGGATCTCGCATGATTTCTCGGTGATATAATTTACTATTTTATTTTCCCTGTTTCATTTGCTTTGAAGTTAATTTTTCACATTGAGGACAATGCAAAACTTAAGTGTGGGGGAGGGAAGTCAATAGTGAAAATGATTTTGTTTTTAATTTTTGTGATTATTTTGGAGTTTGTTTTATTGCCCTTAAGGAAATTAGTTGTTTTTACACCTAAAGATTATATAAAACAACTTTGAATTTTCCAATAGCATAAAATGGCAATTTGAAATAACAACTTATTGATTGATTTAAAAAACAAACTTCTCAATTTCTCCCACTCAAAAATAGCTTAATATTTTAAACTATTTTTGATCTATTATTGAGGTGGGTAGCATTGTTTTTGAAATTTTTATTCTTACTTGAGCTAAAAAAGATTATATTAATAATCAGAAAAACATGCTCAAGATTTGTTTATCATGAGCAAAAAATTTTAGAAAAAAGTTTTATAAAAAGCTTTTTGAAAAATCTTGTATAAATTTTGCTCACGATAATCAATAAGATTTCTCTCCTTTTCTGAAGGATTGACACACTGAATCGTACGTTTAGGGTCATTTATTTAAAAAACAGGTGTTGATATGTGATTTAACCAACAACCATAATGAGTAATAAATTACCCGATTGTTTTACCAGATGTACTTGTACACGTGTGATGAGACGAAAAGTGTTACGCTTTTAAGGGGTCATTTAAGCCCTAAATCGTGATTATATGATCAAATATTATCTCAAAACGTTTCTTTTGTCAATTTAGGTACTTTGGAGAGGAATTCTGGAAAAGGAAGCATTTTGGACGTTTTTGGAGCATAAAAGTGAAGAAAACGACAAAGTCAAGAATCCAAGCTGGAAACAGTACCTGACGGCGTCAAGCACCAAAAGGTGACGCCGTCGCTCATTGATAAAGAGGTGGATAGTTACTTTACACTTGACGGGCCAGAAAGATTTTGAGACATTTACACGTGACGGCGTCACGTGTTATTTCACCAAGAGCGTCACGTATTAAGTTAAAGAGAGACGGCCCAGAGCACAAACCAACCAGACGGCGTCAAGAGTGGATCTAGGCAATCAAGAAACCCTAAACACGGCGAGTTGACGGCGTCACATCCCAAAAGGTGACGCCGTAAGATTGTAAATTCTATATATATTCTTGGATTTTTTATTCATTAAGAGAGGACTTTTAGTAGGGAACTTAGGGTACGAACCCTAGTCGACCTTTGCAGCAATTTTAGGGTTTCAAACCCTCTTTTCTTCCATGGTCAAGTAAAGATAAGTTATCCATCAATCATTCAATATGTCTATGTGTTGTTTGATTATATCTTATGCTTGTCTTTCCTTTAACATGTTAGGCTAGGTTTGTTTGTGTTTGCTTAGGTCTAATGAAACCTAGTTATTGATTATTTATTGATTGGTTTGTTATTAATTGTTGTGGGTGGATGTTTATCGATATTAGGCTTAAGAAAACTGGCAATACTCCAAATGGTAATATGCTTGAACGTCTTAAGAAACATGAATCGGATGTGTACTACGGTTAATTGGTTGTATTTAATGCATAAGCCACTGTTTATAATCCCTAGGATTGGGTGCTTTACGTGTCGTCTTAGGAGGAGATAAGAGCTTATAGAGTTGGGGAAGATCGTACACGGCCCCACGAATGGTATTAAGGAATACAATCCGGCATCCACGCAATTGTAACAAACTTAGCAATCAATAAAAGATAACTATGGAGTAATGAAATCTAAGTAAACACGTTTGTCTCCATATTAGAAGTCTCTCACATTTAATTTCTTGTTATTTTTATTTTTATTACATTTGTAGTTACTTGGGTTAGTTGACTAGCAACTAATTCCGCCCACTCTTCCAAATACCTGAGATTTTTACTTGCTTTCCGTAAAATATAAAAATACAAAATGAATCATCCCTCACCTCTAGACCTAGTTAGATTAATTTCAATCCTAACGAACACTATTCCCCGAGAGAACGATCAATCCCCCAGTACTTGCCACTACACTATACTACATCGGTCAGGTACACTGCCTGGTGGGGATTGCAAGCTTCTCAAGATCCCTTGAGAGGTAAAACCTTTTGCAAGGTTGCAAAACCATGCATCAAGTTTTTGGCGCGAGTTATTGCTTAGGTTGAGATTTCTTTTTATTAGGTCTACTCACTAGATTCCTTTCTATTGAGATTTTTTATTTTCTTTTTATAGGTTTTCTTTAGTCTATCTTTTTCTTCGTTTCTTTGTTCGTAACCATTACCATCCGCCATCATGGAAGGTGGTAATATCCTTGATCCCAACAACCCACCACAACCAAACCAACCTCCTAGAGCCCGCACTTTAGGAGAGTACTCCCGTCCTAGCCACCAAGGCTATCGAAACACCATTGAGCTCACTCAAAGAGCCAATGTGTCTCCCTTGCGATCCGACACCATCCGATTGGTGCAAAGCGGATGTGCATTCCATGGACTTCGCTCCGAATATCCAAATCAACACCTCAAGGACTTTCTCAAAATTGTAGATTCCATAGACCTTGATGTTGAAACTCGAGAGACGACCCGATTGCGTCTCTTCCAATTCTTTCTACGTGAGCAAGCTAGTCAATGGCTTGAGCGTTTACCCGCGGGATCCATCACATCTTGGGATGATCTCACCTCTCGTTTCCTTGCTCTATTTTTCCCACCGGGAAGAACCACCAAGTTAAGGAATGACATCTTGATGTTTCAACAACGTCAAGGCGAAACCCTTTATGAGGCATGGACTCGATTCAAGGATTTACTTCAAAAAGTCCCTCATCATGGCATAGATCTTTGGCTCCAAGTCCAAATCTTCTATGACCATATCAATCTCTCCACGAGGCAAACCATTGACCAAGCGGCCGGTGGTAAGCTACGTGATCGAAGTGCAGAAGAATCATGGGAACTCATAGAAGATATTGCTCTCTATGACAACGAAAGTTGGAATGATCCCCGTGATTTGAACAAAACGGTCAAGGCAATATCTTTGCCTTCGAATAATTCAAGCACTCCCAACCGTAGGATCATGGAACTTGAGGACCAAGTCAAGTTTCTCATGAAATCCTACGAAGCTCCTAAACCTTCAAGCCAAGTGAACAAAATCACTTCTTCATGTGAGTATTGTAGTGGTCCCCACGACACTCGTGATTGCATGGAACTCCCCGAACAAGCTTTTGCGGACTACGCATCCTCGCGTACCGACGGAGCGGGAGACAAGTGGTACACTTTCAAACCCGAGCCAAACCCTTACGGTGATTCATATAATCCCTCTTGGAAAAATCACCCAAACCTTAGGTGGAAACAAAACCAAAACACGCACCAAAACAATTCTTCCAATCCACCTAATCGTTTTCAACCAAATGGTTCAAACTCGAACCGTACTTTCAACAACAATCCTTCCAATAACTATGGTAGTACCAACAACTTTGAAGGATTGATGTCTAACTTTATGGCATCTCAAGAAGCTCGTTTAGCAAAGTTTGAAGCTGATTTCAAACAAAAACAAAGCGAGATGACAAATAAGATTGACACCTTGTTGAAAGTTCTCAATGACCGAGAAATGGGGGCACTCCCTAGCAACACGGTCAAGAACCCGAAACTAAACGTTAACACCATTTTATCAGTTTCGTCTCCTAGTTCTTGTCCACAATACTATTCGGTCAATGCCATGAGCACGTGTTTCAAGCAAACCCAAATTCTTTAAAAAGACCAAAAAAGTAAAGCATCTAACACTAAGTCGGTCAATGACACAGTTGAAACACCTCCTACACAAGACCTTGACGATGAATTTAAGGAACTCCACCTCGAAGCCCCGTCGTTGATGTCTTAGCCCGTGCCCCCTACTACAATGCCCTCTTAGAAAAATATAAGGAGAGACTTAAGTTGGGTAAAAATGGGACCGCTTTCGTTCAAAAAAAATTGCCTAAGAAACTCGATGACCCGGGTATATTTGTTTTACCTTGTAAGATAGGGAATTCCAAAGCTTTCGACACACTAGCTGACCTAGGATCAAGCCTTAACTTGATTCCTTTATCTCTTTATACCACTCTGAAGCTAGGAAAGTTAGAGGAAACGGAAGTGATAATTGGTCTAGCGGATGGAAGTGTAGCCCATCTGGTGGGAATGATCAAAGATGTAGTAGTTCACGTAGGAAGATTAACTATTTTAGCGGATTTTCATGTCCTAGATATGGTTAGTGATACTACATGCCCATTGTTAGTAGGAAGAGGATTTTTAGGATCCGAACTAAGAGAACCAATAGGAAATTACACACCAAGCTCGACCCTAAGGACGTCCTCGATGAGGAACTCACTCATATAGGATAGAGCACGACTTTGAGTCTAGCTACAAGACTCGTAAATAAAGAAAAGCGCTTCTTGGGAGGCAACCCAGGCTTTATTTGTTTGTGTGATTGTTTGTTTGTTTGTTTTTATTTGTTTCCGTATGCATGTTTTATTTTTATTGTTTATGGTTCATGTTTCAAATTAAATTGTGAAAATGCTTTATTTTCTTTTTAACTTCGTCTTAACTACATATAAAGGTATTTTGCAAAAGATAAGTGTAAGGGAAATCCAAATTTGTTTCAAAAGAATGAATGGAACATGAACGATAACAATATTAAATAGACATACATATTAGTACTTGTTTGAGTCAAATGCTTGTATCGAGTCATGATGAAATTTTGCAGGAATTCCAGGAATTAAAGCATGAGGTTTTTCCATAAATTTTCCGGAAACTTAACATAAAATTTCTGTCAGATCACTTTTGACGGCGCCAATCTTTAAAACCTGACGACGTCAGGTACTATTTTCTGAAAAAAAATTTCAAGTTTTGTTTTTCTTCAGGAATTGTAAAGTTTTGTTAAATCTTTGATTTTATAAACTCCAGGAATCTGCAAACATTCATTCCACAAGCATTATATCTTTACTCGCTTTCTAGGATTTACTTTTATGTAGAATTTACCGCCGATTTTACGCGAGGTTTCTTGTTTGTTTTCTCAGCTATTTAACAGGTTATATTGGACAAGAAAAATGTACATGGATGATCAAGCTTTTGGTGATGCTTTAATCTTTAAGCTTATACATTTTCTTGGAGGAGGATTTAACCGTGTTACTACATTATCCACACCAAACGAATCAGGGGAGTATTTGTTTTCGTTCTTTCATTTTCTTTACTTTTACATCTTTTTGAACATTGAGGACAATGTTCGGCTTAAGTGTAGGGGGTAAATGAAGATTTCTTAGAGAACACAATTGCGCTTGATTTTTGTTTGTTTAATAGTAAATGTGTAATAAAACTAAGAGAAACACTTGTTAGGGTAATTTTAGCACCAAATTTAAAATGTTTTGCGACATATAGGAGTGAAACTTTAGTCTTAATAAGCGTCTCATGGATAGGAGTTATATGACTAGCACAAAAAAACCGTACCACTCAAAAATTTCCACCCCAAATATGTGAGGTTCGCCCCTAGATTTGTTAGGAAAAGCATTCATTATTGGTGCTTGTGAGTGTACCGGTAGTATTTAGATTCTAGAACTTGAGTTAGTGATTCATCCCGAGACCACAAGTGAGACTAAATTTGTGTAGTTAAGATTTACTACGTGATAAGAGGCATTAGGATAACCCTTGTTTTACACCTGTTTATATAATTACATTGACTTCATTGGTCAAGTAATTCTCCCAGACATTCGCGATGTACTAATTTTTAGTACACGATACCCCTAGTACACCCCTCAGAGCCTATCTTTTTCGTTTCTAACTTTAAGCATTTTACTTAAAGGAAGAATTTGTTTACAATCCACCCCCAAATGTACACCCAAATCGCTTTAGCCTACCTTGTATGCACTCATCTTTAGTGCATTATTGTTACAACATTTGTTTAAACCCTTTGTCAATTAACTAATTGGTTACATGGTTGCTAAGTCGAGTCATATCTTGTATATATTGTTTTGGGACGATTGGGACTCATGGGTAAAGTACTAGTGTTATGGAGTAATGGGGAAGAACATCAATTATTACCCCCATATGTGCGTAAATGTTTTAAAGTACTCCAAGTGTTTTCATTATCTTAATTCGAGTCATTAGAATAGTTAATTGTAGAGTATGTAAAAGCTCAAGTGTAAGGGGAATGCGAATTCCCTATGATGTACTATTTTGGATGGTAGGGCAAGAGTGTATAAATATATATATATATATATATATATATATATATATATATATATATATTTATATATATATATATATATATATATATACGGACTACCATCCCGTTTCCTTTTATGTTTCTTTTTATGTTTTCATTAGTTGCATTTGCTTAAGTTGAGTCGAGTCTTGACTTAGCAACGCCTCATTGTGCATGTAATTAACCAAGATGATAAACTTGCCCCCAGTAAAATATCCTTTATCCAACAAAACCGTGTTTAACATATCCCTACACCTAACATTATAACCTTTGGAAAGCCCTCTTTGATAGTTCATCTTAGGTGCTTACGCCTAGTGGTGGAGGTTTTTGATCCTTTCCCAAGCCTATGGTAATTTATGTGCTATGACAGGTAGTGAGAGATATTTTTCATTTTCATTTGTGATATATACTTTTATAACACCCGAGAGATGTGAGTATCCAAACACTATTTGTAAGGTGCTAGTGTATTATTTCCGTGCTTATTTTGATTAAGGTGGGACGATCATCTGTTGTAATTACTTTTATATTAATGTTAAATGACCCCTAGCTTGTATTTTGATAAGAATAAAAGCGCATTTGCTTGAGGACAAGCAAATCTCAAATGTAAGGGTATTTGATGAGACGAAAAGTGTTACGCTTTTAAGGGGTCATTTAAGCCCTAAATTGTGATTATATGATCAAATATTACCTCAAAACGTTTCTTTTGTCAATTTAGGTACTTTGGAGAGGAATTCTGGAAAAGGAAGCATTTTGGACGTTTTTGGAGCATAAAAGTGAAGAAAACGACAAAGTCAAGAATCCAAGCTGGAAACAGTACCTGGCGGCGTCAAGCACCAAAAGGTGACACCGTCGCTCATTGATAAAGAGGTGGATAGTTACTTTACACTTGACGGGCCAGAAAGATTTTGAGACATTTACACGTGACGGCGTCACGTGTTATTTCACCAAGAGCGTCACGTATTAAGTTAAAGAGAGACGGCCCAGAGCACAAACCAACCAGACGGCGTCAAGAGTGGATCTAGGCAATCAAGAAACCCTAAACACGGTGAGGTGACAGCGTCACATCCCAAAAGGTGACGCCGTCAGATTGTAAATTCTATATATATTCCTGGATTTTTTATTCATTAAGAGAGGACTTTTAGTTGGGAACTTAGGGTACGAACCCTTGTCGACCTTTGCAGCAATTTTAGGGTTTCAAACCCTCTTTTCTTCCATGTTCAAGTAAAGATAAGTTATCCATCAATCATTCAATATGTCTATGTGTTGTTTGATTATATCTTATGCTTGTCTTTCCTTTAACATGTTAGGCTAGGTTTGTTTGTGTTTGTTTAGGTCTAATGAAACCTAGTTATTGATTATTTATTGATTGGTTTGTTATTAATTGTTGTGGGTGGATGTTTATCGATGTTAGGCTTAAGAAAACTGGCAATACTCCAAATGGTAATATGCTTGAACGTCTTAAGAAACATGAATCGGATGTGTACTACGGTTAATTGGTTGTATTTAATGCATAAGCCACTGTTTATAATCCCTAGGATTGGGCGCTTTATGTGTCGTCTTAGGAGGAGATAAGAGCTTATAGAGTTGGGGAAGATCGTACACGGCCCCACGAATGGTATTAAGGAATACAACCCGGCATCCACGCAATTGTAACAAACTTATCAATCAATAAAAGATAACTAGGGAGTAATAAAATCTAAGTAAACACGTTTGTCTCCATATTAGAAGTCTCTCACATTTAATTTCTTGTTATTTTATTTTTATTGCATTTGTAGTTACTTGGGTTAGTTGACTAGCAACTAATTCCGCCCACTCTTCCAAATACCCGAGATTTTTACTTGCTTTCCTTAAAATATAAAAATACAAAAAGAATCATCCCTCACCTCTAGACCTAGTTAGATTAATTTCAATCCTAACGAACACTATTCCTCGAGAGAACGATCAATCCCCCGGTACTTGCCACTGCACTATACTACATCGGTCAGGTACACTGCCTGGTGGGGATTGCAAGCTTCTCAAGATCCCTTGAGAGGTAAAACCTTTTGCAAGGTTGCAAAACCATGCATCAACGTGCTGACTGCTACTTTAGTGACTTCTTTGACCTTATCGTCATCTTTATCACGCATGCTTGCCATTCCTAAATGTTGTCATAGATAATCAAATCATTCCTGTGGCAAAGCTTTGGTGAAGAAGTCGGCAATTTGGTAGTCAGTTATGACGAAGTACAGTTCCATATTCCGTCTTTCTACATTTTCATTGATGAAATGGTATCTGACTGCTATGTGCTTTGTGTGCGAGTGCTAGACAGTGTTACAATATAGGGCAATGGCACTTTGCAAATCACAATAGATTGGAATTTTGTCAAAGAAGAAAGCATAATCCTTCAATTGTGTCTTCATCCATAGCACTTGTGCACAGTAACCGGAGAGAGATATGTATTCAGCTTATTCAGTGGATAATGCAGTGTGATTCTGCTTCTTTGAAGACCAGCTGATTAACTTCTCCCCTAAGAATTGAGCAGCCTCTGAAGTACTTTTGCAATCAATTTGACAACCTGCATAATCTGCATCTGAAGAAACAATTAGTTCAAAACCGGAGTCTTTCGGATACACCAGGCCCATGTACATGGTTCCCTTTAGATACCGAAAGATCTGTTTTACAACAGTAAAGTACTTTTCCGTTGGCCTTGATTGGTAACGGGCACACATGCAGACAGCAAAATGAATATCAGGCCTACTAGATGTAAGATACATTAGTGAACCAATCATACTATGGTATTTTGTAGCATCAACTGGTTTACCTTGTTTTTCCTCATCTAGTTTAGGCTTGTGTAGCATTGGTGTACTTACAGAGTCAGATTTTTCCATTCCAAAAATTTTCAAAATTTCCATCGTGTATTTGTTTTGATGAATAAAGATACCACGAGGAGTTTTGTTAATTTTTAGACCCAAAAAGAATTTTAACTCTCCCATCATGCTCATCTCAAATTTCTGTCGCATGATATTTTCAAAGTTTTTGCAATATTCAGGATTCGTAGATCCAAAAATAATATCATCGACATAGATTTGGATTAGCATGATGTCGTCACCTTTTCTTCTTATGAACAAAGTTGGAACGATTAAACCTTTGATGAATTTGTGTTTGAGTAGATATTCTGACAACACTTTGTACCATGCACGTGGTGCTTGCTTGAGTTTGTAGACGGCTTTGTCAAGAACATAGAGATCATCCGGATGGTCTGGATCAACGAAGCCTTCTGGTTGACTTACATACACCTCTTCTTCTAACTCCCCATACAAAAAGGCTGTTTTCACGTCCATTTGGTGTTTCACGTCCATTTGGTATACAGTGAAAGATTTATGAGCTGCATAAGCCAAGAATAAGTGTATTGCTTCGATCCTAGCAACTGGTGCAAATGATTCATTGGAGTCAATTCCTTCTTCTTGATTGTAACCTTTGGAAACAAAACGAGCCTTGTTTCTGATTACATCACCATCTTCATCAAGCTTGTTCTTGAGAATCCATTTCAAAGCAATTATGAGTTTTCCTAGAGGACGTGGAACCCTTCGCCAGACGCCATGGCGTGTGAATTGGTTTATTTCTTCTTGCATGGCGACAATCTAGTCGGGATCTGCAAGTGCTGCTTTGACGTTGGCAGGTTCAACTGTACTAAGGAATGAATTGTAGAAATAGAAATCTGCTGTAGAACTTCTTGTTTGAACTGGTTGAGAAGGATTTCCAATTATTTGTTGTAGGGGGTGATCGTGAGTCCATCTTCTTCTGTGCGGATGTGGTTGGTAAATTTGTTGCATGTTTGAAGAATCATTGATTTGCGTCTCAGAGGGTCCTCCGACCTCAGGTTCGGGAGTCGCAAATGGATTGATGAATGGTTCCTCTTCAGACGATGCATTGGTAATTATTTGATCATCAACATGAACGTTGGAGGTTGGAGTGGAGTTGTTCGGTGAAAGTTCTTGTTGAATATGTATTATTGGAGGGGTATCTGGTACTGGATCAGCATCTTCATAAGTAGTTGTTGATGAACCGGATACTGGAGATGGTATGTCTTCTTGATTGTTAACTTCGATAATCGGAGTTGCAGCGGATATTGTAGACACCTTCATCTTATTTCCTCCACATGATTCATCATAGAAGTTCTCAAACAATCCATCTAACGCTTCCTTTGGAATATGTTTGTTTAGGTGTTGATGATGTTGGTTTTTGTACGAGTTCTAAACCATTTTGTTCAGAAGTCATGAGATGATGACTAATTGAGTTTGCTCCCCCTCAATTAGGCCATCGTATGTAAAGAGCTTCTTCAACGACTTGTGAAGTTTCTGAATCGGCTCCCCCTCAAACTGACCATCCCCTTTTATAGATTCAAAACTTTAAAGTCATGATCACATTTGACGGTCTTGATATTAACCGTCTTCTTTTTTTTTTTGAATCAATCAATCATCTGGAGTATTAAATGATAACACCAAGTCCGAATCCCAGAGGTGGTTATAGAACTCGAACAAAGTAATAAATCACGGAATATTTCGGTACGGTAGACACCAGTCTCCCCGACACGAATAATTAAGCTCTATCCCTTCGCGATTTATAACACCAACATACACATTTCTCTTCCCACGAAAGAAGAGAAAGTACACATGCCTATTCTCCCCCTAAAAAGTGGCATGCTAATGACATTTTTGCCATATTCGGAAGAAGAGAAGGACACGCCTATTCTCTTAATGACCGTGAAGACCTTGGTAAGTTAAAAGAAAAAGAGAAGGACATACGCCTATTCTCCCCCTCAAAAGTAGCATGCAAATGACATTTTTGCCATAGTTGAGATTCCGCGATGATTGTGATTTATTAGGTGCAGCATGAATATGTGTGTAGGCCCGAAAACTACTGCGAAGAAGATGGTGATTAAAACTCTCTTGGAGCAAGCTCTCTTTTGTCTCCTCATCAATGATTTAGCAAATGAAGAATTCAATGAAGCTCGTAATATGCCTAAACCACTTGATGAAATATGTTCAACTTTAGCTGGAGTAGAAAGTTGAAACACGTCTCTAACAATTTCCACCTCGTGTCTTTAAGTATGACCACCTCTTTGAGAAGATCTTGTACTACAATCTCGTTTGAAGCTCGAAAAATGACAATCTCTTGATGAAGCTTGATAAAAGACAAATCCGCGACTTAAACTTGCACTAAATTTGTGATTAAGAACCTATATGGAGTATACAACCATAACTCCTTAAAATATAGGTAGTGGTATATACCCAACCTTCCATCCTTTATAGTATATATTCGCCTCTTGAACTATCCATATCTCGTGTGACACTAAGCAATACAATGTAACTCCTTTAAGGAGAATCCTAATTACTACTTATTTAATGTGCAATCCTAGTAAGGGATAAAGTTCATCAATGTAAACAAACTTTAGGCACATTTGGGAAGAGCCATTTCAAGTTAGAGAATGAGTATGAGACTACTACTAGTGGTGCTCAATTAAGCCTAAACACGACCATTTTTACGGGTTCTGCCACAAACCCAACTTCTCTCATGGAAGCAATTCAACCGTTAAGTCAAATTGAATTTCTAGTGCGATAGGTTCTCCAGTAATCATTCTCACGTTAGATAAACTCGAATTCCTATATTTGCCTATCGAAGTGTAGCAAAGATGAAATTTTCTTTGTATGCTTAAAACTTGGACTTATATAACTCAAATAACCATGTTTTAATGTCGGTTGACCTAGATGACGTGTTTCACACATAATCCTAATAAAGATATGTTGAATGCTAGGGTTAGATGACAAAGCAAGTAAGATGACTCAATCTAGAAGTTGTTAGGTTTAGATGGTGTAGTGCATGATCTAAGGATGACATCTAGTATGTTAAGTTGTTTGGTTTTAACATGATTGGTTCTCCTAGGACCTAAGGATGTGCTCATGTGTAATGTCGAAGATCCTATATTGAGAGTGTTCTAAGAATGCACCTTTGCATTTCTTGTGAGAAGAATCTAATTAAGGTTACTTACCTTAGTAGATTTTATGTGAGCTCTATTGTAAACTAGATGATGTACTAGTGATTAGCAATATGTATGTTAGACCTTAAGCAAGTGCAAGGCTAAATAATACATATGGGAGATTATTAGTGAGGTATGATTATGATGCATAATTGAAACAAGAAATATTGTATATCTCGAAACGTATGATGGATTAAGTGAATGATATTGTCATTCCTATTTATGTTTGATTGACAAGTATTTGAGTGTATGACACGATGAATGACTTTTACTTGTTAATGCATATAACGTACGTTGTAGTTGGTTATTTTTCAACTCTAGTAACCTACATTTTGTAAATAAGGTGTTATGTATTCACTTGTAACACAACCATTTATGTTACAAAGAAATTAGGATGCATAGGATATACGTTATCCTTTGTGAACCTTTTTAATACGAGAAGTACATGTTTATCTAGACATAATGTTTTCCGAAACATTATGTTATCTTAAATGTTTCAAAAGGAAGAATGTATGCATATAATCAGGCCCACGGAATCGTATTTTCAACGGACGGATCCATAATTTGTGGATCCGCGGATCTGTGGAATGCCAATTTCTGGACAGTAAGCATTTTAAGCCATTTTCAAGCACGGAGTTAGTTTTGAGGTATTGTGAGAAGTTTACATATGTTGTAAATGTTCTCGTGTTTGGATTTTCGTTCATGATGACTTTACCAATTGCATTGCAAGGTAAACTACTTGAACATTTCGGATGAAATATCCAAGTCGTCAAGACTACTTCTGTAACACCCCAACCTGAAACGGGTCAAAATGCCACATCATGGTGCCAATCAGAACATACAACGCAAGCAGAAGACTTATAAACATAAAAGTTACAAAGGTATTCTAAGAATAGTAGTGAAATACTAACTCTAAACAAGATGAATTCCAAAACCGAAATACAAATTCAAACAAAATCTAATTGAATACAAATCCAAGTCTAATCCAGAGTAAATGGTATCTATCGTCAGGGTAGTCCACTAAGAGCTCCTATGCACTCTTCACTCAAACCCAGCTTCCAACCTAAGAAACCTGCCGCATGAAAAGAAATCCGGCTGAGCTTAAAAAGCCCAGTGAACAGATATATAGCAAAACGAATAATAGAAACATAAATATAGGTATAAGAAAAGAAATCATAAGCTCATGCTGAAATGAATATCATCTGTCAAATGAATAAGAGATCAACGATAACGGAACAAATATCATAAGTCAACTGAATAAAGAATATGAATAATCAAATGACAATACGAATCATATAGTAACCAGATTCAAATGAGCAGCTAGAACAAAGGCTTGTCTACCCGAGACACTCGAATAGATCTCAAATCACATAATCACATATCTGTCAAATCATAGTGTACGGAGAGGGGAGACCTCTAAGTACCAAAAGTGAAAGGGGTACAAGGCACGTACAGCCAGTCACTAAGCCAAATCATATCATATCATATCAAACACATATACCTAGGATGCATCCATACGCTCCCTACAAAACAAAATACATATGCCAGTACTAGACTATACATATATATACAAAATTTCCATAGTGCGCATAATCATATCATAACAAAAGGGAACGCCGTGCATCAATCACACCTCCACAGAAAGTGTCATGCCATTGGTGCCATCAATGACATGGCCATGGTACCTCCATGACTAGTTAGTAAACTCGGGCATAGGAACAGAACATATCAAAGCTTATCAAATCAAAGCTATCCATAATCATAACAGAGCTCCCAGATCATAACAGAACAGAATCTCATATCAAAGAGATAGTAATCAAATCATCATAACAAAATGGATAGCAAACAGAATCCTATCAAAGGATAATATCAAACGGACCATAGTAAAGGCTCATATCAAAAGGATCATATCAAAGGGATATCATAGCAAAGTCATAGCAAAGTCAAGGATCAAATGAGTCATGAGAATTCCCTACTGAAAAGGGATAGAATATCTGTACCTCAACCCGCAAATGGAAAACACATCCAAAACACAAGGATAGGAAGTTACTCCTTCTTCAGCGAATCTACACGAATTAATGATCGTCTTGTTACTCGTAAGCTCGTTTTAAATCAGATTACTCCTTTTAGGTTTCTTTCTATTTTTAGAAACTTTCCATTTTTAGTAACTTGCCATTTTTAGTAAGTTTCCATATTTAGTAGCCTTCCAATTTAAGTAACTTTCCATAATTAGTAACTTCCCATCTTTAGTAAATTTCCCGAATTAGCAATTTTATACATTAGGGTTATAAATGACAATTAAATAATCTTTAAGGGTTAAAATGGCCAATATAGTAGTTTAGGGTTAAATATGTCAATTTAGTAAAGTTTAAGGTTAAATGTGTAAGTCATCCAACTTGAGGATTAATATTGTAACTTAATTCAATTAAATGACCACTTAGGTTTAAGTCGATTTTAGAAACCACACTAAACGTATTCTTGATTTAATTTAAGCCCGAAACAACCCACTCTTATACGTTTACACCCATCGAAGCACACACTTACACAAGTCGGCACACACTCTCTTTTATCCTTACACATTCTCGACTCCAAACAAACATCAAAATGTCTCAAGTCTTATCCTAACGAAACACAAATCTATTTACCCAAGACCCACACGAAAAGACACCCTCCACCTGGTACCTTCTTAACGACACGATATAACACACACATAACTCATGTTTACCAATTTAAGACCACTACTTTTTACCATATAAACTCACGCACACATATACCCATCAGCAACACTTAACGAGCCCCACCATGTGAAATAAAGAAACCAAAATAACCCAACTCGTGTCCCTTTCTTCAATTCTGTATATACTCACCTCATTATCTCTTTATGTAAATATTTTTTTGGGTAAAGGGCCTCCACCCGGTAAAATATATTACTAAAAAAAACAGTTAAGTACAAAGGAATGTGGCTGAAATACCACATTAACCTCAAGCAACCGCTTGAACAACCACTATATCATTCATGACAGGCCATAAATGATCCAACTAGCTACACACAACTAGAAAACCAAAACAAAACCAATCATAACTAAGACACAACAACCTTTATCCAAAGGAAAACACCTATCCAAGTCTAATGTCATGCATGGCAGCCGCCTTTAATAGGGCTGCAGATAGACCACAATCATCAAAGTAATCATCATCATAATCATTGTAGTCACATGTACCATCTTTCCATTGTTCCAAAAGACTCCTCTCGTTCCCGCCACTACCAAAATAATTAGTGTTGTTAGGATATTCCAGAACTTCATCGTCGTCGCTATCAGAAACAACCACATTACCCACCTTAGAGAATGGGTTACCCACCTTGGTTGAAGAAGTACACGTAGAGGAAGAGGTACTAGGCTTAGTAGCCGTATCCTGCTCTTTCTCTTTCAAATCCACCTTTTTTAGAGGTTTACCATCATCATCCACAAGAGTAACTTTCCCCTCAATAATTAGCTTTTCAATCCTCCCAATTTTCTCAACAATAGGAGTAGTACTTCCATTTCCACCCTTAGAAGAACTAGCAACAACAGGTATATCAGATGCTAAAAAACTAGCCATATCATTTTGGCAATCAAGAACCTCATCATCACTAGAATCTTCAACCACTTTAGTTTCCTTCTTACTACTAACCTCTAAATCAGCCCCATCCTTAGGAGAAACACTTGTTGCACAAGGAATACCATTATCATCAGTATCAGCCATATCAAGAGCATCAAATTGGTTTGACGTAGTAATAAACGTCCCACTCGTACTTGCCTCATTAGTGATTTTATCCTGAGTAGCAACCGGCTTCTTCGAGACAGGTCTCCAAAATTTTGGTTTAGGCTTATTAAGCTGAACACCCCCAATAGGCCGAGAAGGAGCAACCACATTCTTCCCCTTACTCTTACGATTCTTTGCCTCAATGAAACCATCATGTGTCTTATCCAAAGTAGTAGAAGCTTCAGAAGCCTTTGCTGCCACATTAGTATTACTACGAACAGCCTCCTTAACACGATTTGGGCATTCAATCAAAGCATGTCCAAAAGTTTTACATTCACCACAATGAGGAGGTTTCCATTCATATTCAATATTAATAATTTCAGTAGTAAAAGCATTACCATCTTCATTTGGAATTGCCATTGTAACCTGGCTTTTTAGTTCTGAATCCGCGCTTAATTCAACTAAAGCACGAGCAAAACTAATACGGCCCCAAGATTCGACACACATAGAGCTTGTAAAAGCATCTAACATAATAGGTTTCCCTACTTATGTAGCAATCAAGCTCAAACCATCTTCAGAATAAGCAACCAAAGGAACCTTATGCATTTTGATCCAAACTGGAACCTTGTTTACCTCGTTCCTATTAAGGGATAAAGTGGGAGTCCATTTGTTTAGAATAATGGGCGAGTTACGTATAATCCAAGGACCTCGTTCCAGAACACGATCCACACCTTCCTTTGTAGCAAACTTAAAAAGAAACACACCATCACCATTCTTCATCAGCTTTTGCAAGCCAAATTTTCCCCATGTATTAGTAACATAATTCTGAACTAAAGGAAAAGCAATGGTCTTACCAAGAAAGTAACCAACAAGTGTGTTATCATACCGACTTAACACCATCTTCATAGCAGCCATAGGCAACATTGTGTCATGATTTTCCACGCGATCCTCATTGACCAATGCTCTAAAATTCACTTTCGAAACCATACGAGTAGCATTAACGACATTAGCAAAAGAAATAGGATAATCTACCTTTGGAACCGATCCCAAACCCACATGCTCATTAGATTTAGTACTGCCATCTCTATTAGTTGTATTAACACTATGTGTTTTAGAGGTAGCATTATCCACACGTGTAGTCAATTTAACATCACCATCATCAGAGGTCCAATCGGTAATGATAGGACCCTGATTTAAATTAGTAACCACCTGTTCCATCTCTCAAAACCCCACGAACTAAATACCAAACCAATATCAGACCAAGAATAAAGACAGCATGCAGCAGCAACCAATATACGAAAGAAAAAAAAAACCCTAACTGAAAGTTAGGGTTCTATACACCTTGAAGTAAAAATCGTCACATAATAAAACCATCCACCGACCCACGATATAACAATGATGATTTGATGATAAAGTACGAAGTTATTATAGGATAGATTATAATATTAAGATAAGATCAGAACCATGCAATTTTAATCAAACCTACGCAAAAAGGGACACAAAAGGGACACAAAAAGTGAACTCACCGACCCACGATTAATTATTACCTTTTAATAGATTACCAACCCACGTGGAGAAGATTAAAACTAAAAGGTTTAAGATCGTTTGTTTGGAAATCGTAGAAAAGTGAAGATCACTTTTTGTCGCCAATGAGAGAATCGGATTAGGGTTTAGCTATAGTATTATAAGGCATTCTTTATGTAAATATCCAACATACACACAACATTTACCCATGCACGTACCAATACTATCAAAACCCCACATGTATACATTCACATAAAATCACACTAATCTAACTCTTATTCCCGTCAATAATTATGTATGCTCATCTTTATTTTCTTAGGTTTATTTCCAGCTCTTAAGGTCGAAATATAAGAGATCATATGAGTGTTCAAATATCCAGATTTTAGTCTCGTTTTAAATGAACATACCAGGACTCATAAGACCAGGTTCAATACGTATGTAATAGTCATATTTGAACAACAAAACACAGATCGACGTATAAGTTATTTAGTTATCATCATTTCAAGTGGCGTTTAATATATGTCATTCGTGTACTGATTCAAACAAACGATACTTATCATATAGACCAGCTCCTGATCGTATTACACATGTCTCGAATGACTCCAAAACAGAAATAAATTATCGACACATCTAAGTTGTGATTTTATGTTACGCATAGATTTCATTGGACATTGTCATTTCTAACTCAAACTCAAATCTGTTTATCATGTAGCATACGTATAGGTATACATATCGGATCAAGAACACAAAGATCAAAGACGATACCTCAAGGACAAATGGAAACAAGAGACGCAAGACCACAAGGCAAAACCCTTTTCGAACTAAACCACACGAGCACAACTAATGCCACAACAAAGCCAATCACCTCACCACGATCACCTCGAGATTTGAACACCAAAACCACCCTTGTGCCGTCTTCTTCTTGGGAGGAATAAGCCGTTGTTTTCAGTTTTGGTTTTAGGGTTTGTGTGAAGATAGAAATGTAGTATTCGGTTTGATATGGAGCAGCGAATGGAGAATTATATGGTGTAGAGTATGCCGAGTCTTATGGAGCTTTAGGAGACTATTTTATCTTCAAAAATTTAAAATATTATAATCACCTCTCACATGTAATGTGTGTACAACAAAAATATTTATGAGGCCCCTTTTTTACTTGTATACGTGTGATATGAATTCTTAGGATATAGATTATGTAGGTTTAATATATGTACTTAGGTTAGGATTTCATAATTGTAGTTTTCAAATCATAACGTATAGCTCAAATTTTAAATTACATTCATATTACACGTTTCAAAAATTATGTCGGATTTTAGGTTGTTATAATTCTTCCCCTCTAAAAAGAAAAATTTCGTCCTCGAAATTTGAAGTCGCAAAAGTTAGACGGAGACGTAGCAATCACAAAAGAACGACACAATTAACCTCACGCTCGGGGAGGTCCTTCCAACAGAATCTTCACAAACAGACTATTTTCTCATGACTCGATCCCGACAACAAGGATAGCCCCAGGCTCTCCACAGAACACAAATCGTAACAAATCTGATTCAACGAATGCGAAACAATTGCGTAGTAGATGACAGATGATAGTTGAAATCTCACAAGGAGATACATGAAATACATATGCCTACGAGGCAAGCACAGAGATAGTACTAAACGATAAAACTTCAATAACTCCTATCAAATTCTGAACGAACAAAGGAACTTGCTAAAATCACGAAGTACAAATTGAATCATCAGACGTATCAAGAGTCTCATAAAGAGATGGGAATATATTCGTACTGACGATCAAAATCACAAATCAGAGTATCAAAACGTATCAGAAGGCATAACATAATAGGTAGAATAGTCGTGCGTATAAGAACGAATCCAAGATCTAACGCGTCGCGAACCAAAACTTCCTCAAATGCCAAGACGTCTAACTCTTCTGTGCAGAATAATCATACGAAACACACAACTCCCAGTCTAAATTCCAAATTTCTTTTCCACAATAGTAACTAATCCATTAGTGGCTGTAATCGATTATGAACCTTCAGTAAGTAGCTCTCTGACCTTATTCCAGCCAAAAGGTATTCCACATCTTTTTTTTTGGGTAAAAGGGTTAATTCACCCTGGCAAAATTCATTACTCCAAAAAACGTTGAGGTACAATAGGATGAGGGTGAAATCCCTCACCTCAGTCCCTTAGGACACTTACAGACTCGAATATAAGAATGACACACCATTCCTATAACTTACAATAAAATGAACCTACCAATAATGACAAAGTACATAAAAATTTACAATACTACTCAAGAAAACCACTTGAGCCTTCTATATCACTATGGCGGTCCACCTTAACTTCCATGAAGAATCCGCGTAGAAAAATCCAAGCGATCTTCAACATAAAATCTGTTTGTAGTAGAAAACACCACAAACAAATCCTCCACTATCGCCATAACATCAGTTAGATAGAACCATATGTACCCAAAGTGCATGGCAGCATGTGAATGGGGTTTTGAACAAGAGTCCCCACAAACTTAACTTCCATTAATACCAAGCCAAATCCATTTGCATCTTCTATTAGTATTATGCAATAAGCATAATCTAATAACCTAATAAGAGTGAAAACCGTAGCAAATCGAATTTGAATCATAAACATGGTCTAATCGACCCTACCTTCCAGCATGTAATAACTTGAACCAATCTTCCAACCAATCCGAGTGAAAAACTTGAAGACAAAAAATGATCAAGTCACAATGCACCACACCTCCCATGATCACACAAAAGACTGAAATTAAAACCTCATTCGCTCCCAAGCCCTTCATAAACGTATGATCACCAAGAAACAACCACATCGATCTTCCAGCATATAGTAACTTGAACCTATCTTCAAAACATACCGATTGAGTCACATGAAGACACACACGGATCAAATCACAATAACAATCAATCATCATTAATAGGTCATATTAGCAACAGCATAGCATGATGAATTATAGTCAGCTGCACAAACCCTAATTAACAAATGAGTAGACATAGGGTTACAAAACCCTAACAGCACAATGTAGCTCTAAGCCGATTTGCATCATCAAATTGAATAAACAACGCAAACTGAACCCTAACAAATAGGGTATTATGAAGAGCAGATCGACCAAAAGTGATACAATCTCCCATCGAACCAATTACAAAGGAAATAGCAAGCACACCAAACCCAAACAGGGGGGGTGCATGTAATCAGTACGAACAATCAGTAGGAAGACCATCAAAAACAATATTACTTCCATCTCTCTCAATACCCACGACAAAATTGCATACCAGAAACCAACGTCCAAGTATTACGCATGTAGACACCCATAATCATAGCCAGCCGCATTCATTCATACAAAATCCTAAAAGAACCTCTTGTCACTTGTATGCCATCTTCCTTAGTGAGCAAACACAACCAAACTAAACACTTGTCAAATTTCCACTCAACACATCTCCCAAGTTCACATAGTTATTCTGTCTGTCCATCTATCCGAAGATGAGAAGTCGTACTAACATCACGAGTCAAATCCCCATAGTCTTCTGTACCTCTGCTGAAAGTGTGCTGCAAAACGCGGCTCTCTCTTACGATCACTGCAGGTGCGCTATGTAGCTTGAATGATCTTCTGCCGAAATAAATCTCTTCTGATCTTTCAAACGAGCCGCCCTAGTCACACGATCCACTGCAACTCAATTCACGTTGTTCTTCATCCTTTGCTTGGAAAATCACCAATGCAGTCACCACCGTCTTCATACCATCCCGTCCAGCTCCTGCTTCAAGACTCTATACATATTAGTACAACTAAGAAGAATAGAGTTGATAGAACTGTGTGCTTCACTTCAAAACTACTTCCTTCCATCTTCTAACATAGCAAATCTTCTACCGTCTTGCTCCTGAGCGTCTTCATGTCTGCCACAATTCACTCTCAATTCATGCGTCGGGTAGTTCACCTCCTACGTTTCTAGATGTATTGATGCATAACCGATAATCTCCCCGTGTTGCATAAGGACATAGCTAAGTATCCTTCTGAAGTAGAACAAATCTCTTTCCAGCTCTTCCAAATTCTTCTCTCGTTCTTCCTCCCACCAAAGTTACTCTTCAAAACATCACATAGAGCTTCTTCTAACGTAGAAATGTTAACACAAAATACGAAGATGATCCTCGTGTTTCTCTTTCGTCTCTGAACATACCAATATGTCATACTATGACAATTTGTCCAAGTATTCATGAAAACACGATTTATCAAATTTATAGGAATAGTCGGAGCAGTAACCAATACAATTGGCATCGCTTATACTCATAAAGACCATAACGAATACGAAAAGGAATTCTAGGATTATCTCACTCCTTCACACAAAACATGATATGATTTAGCTTCCAGAATTCAATCCACAACTTCATACTATCATCATTATTCTCCACGAATAAAACGAAAGCACATAAAAGATACACACTTGTACAGATGAAACCACTTCCTAGAAGTTGGCTCTTCAATTCTTTCTTTTCCACTTAGCAGTTTATCAAAGAATACACAACGAACATCTCAAGCAACCCGAATAACTCTCGAGGCGAGTTTCATCAAACGAAGTATCTTCACAACCGCGAGGGATTAACGTACGAGTTTTCAAAACAAAGGTGATCATAATGATTACCAGGTTGGGAACCATGGTATAGAATATCGAGTTTCTCAAATCGTCAAGGATGACAATTATAATATGACAGTTGGTAGCATCACAATGCTCATTCAACAAATCCATATCCAGAATAATAACGATTTGAACATTTCCAAATGAAAACAGATTAGCAGAACGAACTCCTCTTCAAATATCTCCAAAATACATCGAACAATTCGGATACTCGTGACGGAAGTCACAAGATTTCTCCTAGAGATGGAATAGGTAAGGCAAAACCAATAGTGTAGAAGGAAATCTTAAGGTGCTTATCAAAGCAGAAAGGAAACCAAGGAATGTGTCGAACACATCGGATTCATACGTATACGAATTCTTTGAATGAACGAAAAGGTATCTAAACGAATGTCAAACGAATCAAAGATCGAAGTTCAAAAGAATGTGATAACCTCAGCAAATGAAACCTATAAGGCATTCTACAAAGTCTCAAGGCACTCTAAACTTATGTTGCGTATCCTGATAAATCTTCTAATCTCCAGTACAAAAGATCCTATAAGAGCTTAATTAAAAGCAAAGGCAAAATCAGAGTGATGCGGAAGAAAGATAACTAACCAACGTCTTATCATATAATCTACCCAATCCTCACTGGTCATTACTAAAGTTCCTAAGGGGAGAAACCTAAAGCAAATCCTTCCAATAAGCTCCTAAAGTGCAAACCTAAGGGTCCAAATCTTCACAGGCCATAACTTGTGTACTACAAGTCACAGCCTGAGCTCTGATACCATAATTGTAACACCCCAACCCGACATGGGTCAAAATGCCACATCATGGTGCCAATCAGAACATACAACGCAAGCGGAAGACTTATAAATGTTGATCCCAGTTGAGCAATTGATCTAGTTTGTTATCTTAGATAAATCTAAAACAACAAGTATAGAAGCTGACTTGATTTGCAATATACTTTAAACACTACGCAGAATATAATGTTTAACTTAAGAAGAACAATGAACACAAACAGTAGAATTATCACTAAACACTTCAATATATATTAATATACGAGCACTCAACAATGCTAGGGTTTACAACCTTGAAGTGATTCGACTCTAACTTGATACGTATTAAACTCTAACCCTAGGAACCCCTTTTATAGACTAAGGAGTCCTACACGGTTTACAATGCCTTTCTATACAAGATAATATCTTTTCTATAATTACAAAACGCGTACATAATATTATCTCTTGAGCAGCAGAATCCATATACTTAGCAGCAGAAACTTTATCTCTTCAGCAGCAGAATCTTCGAGCAGTAGAATGATATAACTAGCAGTAGTATTATCTGACTAGCAGCAGTATGACACTTAGACAAATTCTAAGCAGCTGAATCTCAAAACCCAACAATCCTCCCCTAAACTTGATATTTGCTCCCAAATCATCAAGTTTCTTCTAAGTACAAATAAACACCAGGAGGATGCTTCCAAACACTTTTACTACTTCTTAGACAGATTTGGATCAAGAATCTTCTCATACTTAGTTATTAGTTTATAAGCTTGATCATCAAATGAAAAGTCCTTTTGTAAGTGTAACATACCAGGCTGCAACATCTGATGGATAACCTCCCTATGATAGTTAAATACTGGATAGTCTTTTTCAGCTAACATGTAGATGGTTGACCCTCTAATTGTCAAAGAATGAACACCACAGGATTGATATAGATACCACATTTTAACTTGTCCTGTCTTCAGTATTCTCCATTCAGGGTCATCATCACATGGTTCAAACATAACTTTCAGATAGTAATAAATAACCCTTTCATACACCTCCTTTGGTCTATTGTCACCATATTTTTCCTTGTAAAGCTTCTAGAGAGTGCACACATCATCCCTGTCCATATGATACAACATCTGGTTAAATGATATGAAATGGTACCATAAACCATTTATTCTATAGAATGCCCACATCAACTGCTTTCCTTTTTGTCCTTCTCTAACTCCAACATTATAAGCCACTATTGGATGTTTCACATCTAATGGAACAGCATTGATGATTCCAGGTTCAACATGTGTTGAAAGGACTGTAAGAGCCATTACTCTTTCTCTATCATCAGGGTCATTATCATCAACCTTCTCTTCTTCCTTTGATTCAGAGCTGCTTTTCACAACTACTTTTCTTTTCTTTACACCAACTCTCTTTTGAAAAGTTTTTCTTTTAATACCAAGAGTTGTAGTTTATTTCTCCTTCTTTGCTACCTTTTCTGACTCACCAACCTTCTCTTTAACACCTTCAAATACTTTCTTAGAAGATTATGGATTCATGTAAAAGTATGATGCCATAGGCCTAGTGAGTTTTGCAATATCTGCATCAGTCTTGGGTTCAATAGGCCTATTTAACCTTGCATAAGTCTCATAATATGCCTTTTCAACAGCAGCATAAGTCATTCCTTTGAGAGTGCTAGCTTTCTAGTAGGCTTGATTCTTGAGATAGTTCTTTATATAACTTTTCTGTTCAGCTCTTGAAGGTATTTTCTTCTTATATACACCTTTCTTTTGACTCTGCTTCTTCCTAAACTCTCCTAGCAGATCATCAATAGCATTTTGTTGCTCTACAGGAATATATCTCTCTCTTTCTTCTACTTGAGTTTTCATGGCCAGATCCCAATCAACTTTTTCTTGCTTTTTCCTGGCCTCTTCCTCTTCTGCATGAAGTTGTTCTTGTACCCTTCTGGCAACTTCTTCATCATGTAGCTTTTGTTGTTCTCTTGCAGCAGCATCTAAAAATTTGAACTTCTGCTTAGGTTCTTCTACAAAGATGCCTTTGCCTTTGTCTTTAGATGAAGTAGTTGATTGTGTAGTTTGTTTTGGTACATGAGCAGGTTCTTTAATCACAACTCCTTTAACTGGTTGTCTTGTAGTTGGTGTTGGTATTGTTTGAGGTTGTGTATCTGGTGCTTTCTTCAATAGTATTATTGCCTCAGCCATTGAGGTATCATCATCCATGATCTTTGAAGCAGCAGTAGTATCATCTTTTACCTCAGCAGCAGAATCCTGTGCAGCAGCAGAATGAGATTTTTCACTAGCAGCAGAATCCTGTGCACTAGCAGCACAAACTACTTTGTCACCAGCAGTATTACCACCATCATCCAAATCCATATTTTCTTTACCCATGTCTTCCCCTGAACCTATATCATCAGCAACAGCATTCTCAGTCAAGTTTTTAGCCTCCCCTGAATTTTCTGATTCTTTCCTCCCCTGTTTGGAAGCATCCTCTCCCAAACTAGCAACATCATCAGAAGAACTAACCACTTGTGCTCTGCCTACCTTCTTTAGCCTTTTGAAAATGGAAGTTCTTGACCTCTTTTTAGCCCTTAAAGATTTCACCTGCTTCTTTAATCTTTCAATCTCCTTGGCCTGAGCAGTTGATACTGATTGAAGATCAAGAACTTTAGTCTCCAAAGATTGACATTTGGTTTCTAAAGTGGTACATTTAGCCATCAATTCATCAATTTGTTTCATTCTATCCTCATCACTTCGACCTGTGTAACCTGGTCCGAGAGGTGAATCGTTGGAAATGTCATTTTGTACAAAGTCAGGATCCGTCAATTCATGTGTTCCTTGGCTACCCTCATCACTTCGGGATGTGTTACCTTCCCTGAGAGGTGAATCTTTGGGTGAGTGAAGCTCAGCATCAGACCTATTCTGATCATCTAAGCCCCCCCATTGTTTCCATTTGGCTGGGGTGTCCAACACCTGTTTCAGATTCATATGAACCTTCCACATTAGTGGTTGCCAAGGTTGGGGTATTACTTATGGTATCCCTGTCCTGCTCTGCATCTAAGCCAGTAGCAGTAGGAATAGCCCCTTCCCTCATGTCACCTACATCACCTGTGACAGCCTCATCTGGTCCAAACATCCTAGTACTAGCCTGAGGTAGCTGAGTACCCTTTTTGGTTTTCCTACGGGTATAGGTCTTTTCAGGTTGTGAGGATGATGCTTGAAAAGTGGGTGTGTGATGGGAGTCAGTGGGAGTTCCTGATCCTTCACCCTGAGTTTGTTGTTGTACAAGTTCCACCATATATGGCAAAAGTGGTGTAACTGTACCTGAAAAACCTTTTCCATCTTTTTGCAAATAAGAAAACATTTTAGGCAAAAGTTTAGGTGCTTCATAAATGCCTTTGTGTGTTTTAGCGCTGGAAATCTATTTTTCAACAAAGAGTTGCACAAATCTAGGATAAAGTAAATAAGATCCAGACTCTTTGATACTTTTAACCATTCCCTCCAAAATCATGTTTGAAAAGTTAAATGGTTGTCATGTGCTTAGACATATCGTAGCAGATGCTATGACAGTGCTAAACTCATTCCAACCAGAAGTTTTTGGACTCAAACAATGTAATAGAGTATGTACTAAGAATTTCCAATGAGAACAGAGAAGACCTTTTTGAAATTTTAAAGCATTGTTTTTCTTCTCATATCCCATCTCATTAAGTCCATATAAAATGGCTGAGTTATCAAGACACTTAATTTCTTCATCATCAGTAAAGAGAAGTGATTCTCTTATAAATGATTCAGAAATAAGAACTTGTTGGCCATCTACCTTTGCCTTTATCTGTGTTTCCCCATTATGAGTTTTGACTTTAGCAGTAAGCCAAAACTGTTTAATAAAGGAAATATATATAGTAGGGTTCACAGTTAATGCATACCTAATAGAAGTAGCATTAATAAAATTAACCATTTCTGTGAAACCTTCAGGCACCAATGTCGCATCCAAAAGTGCTACCATATTGTGACATTCAGCCCATATGCGTGTCGACTCCATGAATTAGGGTTTGGCAATTGTGGATTTTAGATTGCGATGATGATGAGAGTGTTAGGATTGGATAAAACTTCAATTGTGAGCGCGTAAAACCTATTGTGAGATCCAATTAGGTTTTTAAACCTTGTGGTGAAAGTTACATAACCGCCCTTACACTTTGAAACTTAGCAGCAGAACCCTGTGCAGCAGTAGAACCAGCAGCAAAATAATATAATTAGCAGCAGAATCTTATGCCTAGCAGCAGAATTGTTTGCACACTTGTTCCAAAACATCCTCATCTCAGAAGTAGAATGACTTTTTCTTGGTCATACATCAAAAAGTCAAAAGTCAAACCTCTTCGTAATTTTTTTGGGTAAAAGGGTTAATTCACCCCGGTAAAATGCATTACTCCAAAAAACGTTGAGGTACATAGGATGAGGGTGATATCCCTCATCTCAGTCCCTTAGGACACTTACAGACTCGAATATAAGAATGACACACCACTCTTATAACTTACAATAAAATGAACCTACCAATAATGACCAAAGTACATAAAACATGACAATACTACTCAAGAAAAGCACTTGAGCCTTCTAAACACTATGGCGGTCCACCTTAACTTCCATGAAGAATCCACTTATAACCATCCATGCGATCTTCAACATAAAATAAGTTTGTAGTAGCAAACACCACAAACAAATCCTCCACCATCGCCATAACATCAGTAAGATAGAAACGCATGTACCCAAAGTGCATGGCATCGTGTGAATGGGGTTTTGAACAAGAGTCCCCACAAACTTAACTTCCATCAATACTAAGACAAATCCTTTTGCGTCTTCTATTAGTATTATGCAATATGCATAATCTAATAACCTAATAAGAGTGAAAACTGTAGCAAATCGAATTTGAAACATAAACATGGTCTAATCGACCCTACCTTCCAGCATATTATAACTTGAACCAATCTTCAAAACAATCAGAGTGAATTACATGAAGCTAACCAGGGATCAAATCATATGCAACACCACTAATGGACCATGACATGATAGCATATGCAACAACAATAATAGACCATGAATACGCAGCAAAAGGAAACAAACCCTCACCAACCTCTTGCATGCCACCAATAATCCAATAAGGGTTTTGAACAAGACCCTTTAAACTTAACTTCCATCACTATTCGGGACAGCAGCAGATTCACATAAGATGTAATAGGCATAAGATGAATAAACTGACCACTAAATGAGACCGAACAGCAAACAAATCAGCTTTCCACCCACATGCAATCAACATTCCGCGCAACCCATAGTCACCCACAAACAAGCAGCACCAAAACCAATGTCGATCAACATGTATAGAGGCCACACATAGGGTTAACGTAGTCAAACTGAAATCATGAACTTCATTGCAGCAGCAACGATAGCAACAAGTAATACCATTCAGTAGCACGCACAAAAAACCCTAACTAACACACAAAACAGCCAAATCGATTTGAAAGGATGATCATAAACTTAGCAGCATTAGAAGAAACCCAACATCGCATCGATCAATAGCAGACTTAATAGTCACTTACACTCTCTCATAAACCCACTTCCCAATAAACTCCATCAATAAGAACATAAGAACCCTCAACGAGTACCAGCAATTAATCAAACCCTAACAAGGGTATACGTCCATTAAATAAAATAAACGAAACCCTAAAACAATAGGATTCCAATCAGCAGTGAAGCACCATAACCGATCAAAAATAAAAACCACAAAGGTTTCTTGTGCGTTCAGAACAGATCCAACATAATAGCGAAAGATAAAAAATGAAACCCTAAAGATAGGATTCCATTATGCATTAACGCTCAGCCGCATCACCAAACCAGAATCCATACTGAAGAAAAACAAAACCCTAAAAAGGTTTTCGCTATAGAGCACATCAGTATGAATAAATAAAACCAACACCTTAAATAGGAGATCGATTTAATAATCCCAGAAGGATTACCAAACCGACATGCATGATGTAGTGTCGGCAGCAACACACCAAGGCAGATTAACCAAACCCTAAAAAACGATTACAATGATAACCTCAGATCGAATAGGATTAATCATGAAATCGATTAAAAAATTAAGTATAGTTAGGGTTTTTTCAAGCACGCCACCCCTTAAAGAAATCCACAACCTAAAACTCGATTGCATACCAGAAAACGAGGAACGTTTTAGTGGTAGAGAGGCGAATTTAGAGGCTGGAATTGGCCGGATGTGAAGGAAGGGGTGGCGGCTGGTGATCGCCCATAGTTGAGAGAGAACTAGGGTTAAACAACAATTCCCTTTTGAGTATCTTAGGATCAGTAAGGTTGCGTAAATACAAGGGGATCTAATCCACATTACAAATTAGTCATAACCCTAAAAATACATCCAAATCCATCATGAGTTCCAATCCCAAAATCATTGAAATCTCATCCGACTCCTCCTCTGAATCCACTGGGTGGAACAACTACTTCCCATCAAATGCAGGAAACAGAACCAAAGAACATGCTAAGAAGAGAAAGCATGATGTAAATGCTTCTGATCAGCTTCCTCCTCCCCTGAATATCAATCCACCATCAGGCTCTGTTTCATACTCCACTGACCTTAGCTCTTGTCCAAGCTATGTGTCAAGTTGCCATTCGGAGGAAGAACAACCTGAGGTTCAAGGACCTTCAAGCTCTGCTCCAGCTCTGTCTCACCCACCTCCAAAATCAGGCAAGCAAATACTTGGTCTTGCTAATCAGCATGTGTGGAATGAAATCAAGGAGAGAGGAATCTACAAGACCATGCCTGACTTCAAAGGCAAAGGAAAAAGAACCATGGAATAGCTGTCTAGGAGTCTTTGATGTAGAAAAGCTTTTGTGTTAGCAGGACTTTGTATGTAATCATCATCCAAGAATATGAATGAAAAGTTTACTGTTATTTGTTCTTGTTTAAATTAACTTGTTCAAACAGCAAAACCATCATCACAAATACCTTATCCTGCAAAATGTTAGTCCAATACCACAAAAACACAAAGCATACAAATCCACAATAATCATTATGCATAAAAATACTCAGCAGTAGCATGAACAATAAGCAGCAGAAACAACTCTTAAGATCAATAACAGTACAAATACTTCACAAAAACTTTACAAAAACACAAAGAGATAAGTTTTTCAAAGATTGATCATTCCAATACTTGCAATTAAAAAATTGAAATCTACCCACATCAAAATGTTTTGTAAGTAGATCAGCAACATTATTGTCATTATGGATTTTAACAATTTGAATCAACTTCTTTTCATAACAATCTCTTATAAAATGGTGTCTTATCTCAATATGCTTTGTTTTATAATGAAAAACAGTATTTTTAATGATGCATAAGGTACTGTTATTGTCAATGTGAATCTTGGTGTTCATAAAATAATACTGTTGATATAAATAATGTATAAAAACGTTATTAATATTTTTCGATATCCCTAAGTTTTGACGATCACAAAATATAAAAACATTAAACGCAAAGTTAATACGTAAACAAGTTTTAAGCAAGTTTATATCATCTCATCCAACATAATCACTTAAGGTATGAATAAACAAGTGACTAATACATTTTATGATCAAAGGGATGTTTATTTAAATATTACAAAGTTTATAAAATTAAATAAACTTATTATATATTTTTGAAAAATATTTTTGGTAATAAAGGAAAATGTGTAATTCATAATAAATATATGAATTCAAATTTTTAACCAAAATCAGTTAGTTTTTCACCAAATAAACTTTCCCCACTAAAAGACAGAATTTCTGGCCGTTACAGGAGGGCGGCCCCCTTAATTATAAGGGGTGGCCCCTTAATTTTAAGGGGGCCGGCCACCAATTAAGGGGGTCGGCACGCTCCTCCTGTCAGAATCTGTCAGAATTTTTTCCCTATAAATACCACCTCAAACCTGGTATTTTTCTCACCTTTTGCACGAAATTTTTTAGATCCAAATCTCTCTAAACATCCTTCTAAAACCCTTTGATCACATAATTATTAATCCTTGTTTCAAGTGATTCATTCCCTCATCTCTCAAACTGCAAAAGAAGAATACTCCCTCAACATCAAGTTGTGAAGTATTGTACATTTGTGTATTTAGTCTAGTTGTTGTGTATATCTATTGTAGAGGTGTGAAAGTCTTGTAATTAGATAGATCTAGGTGTGAGTTGTGAATAGAAGTTGTGAAGAAGAATAAGTAGTGGTGTGAAGAAGAATAAGTAGTGGTGTGAAGAAGAAGAAGGTGTGTTGTGAAGAAGAAGAAGTTGTGAAGTAGTGAAAGTGTGTAGTAGTGGTGTGTATAAGTTGTGTAGAAGTCGTGCTAAGTCGTGTTGTGGTGTGAGATTGGTTCTAGCTACGATTAGAACTCGACATTTAGCTTAGTGTCGTTAATTGGTGTAAGCAACGTTGTGTAAGGTTTTCTCCGCCATAAGGGAGCTTGTTGACATAGTGAAGAAAACTCTCGAGTAGGTGACTCGGGGAGTGGAGTAGGGCAAGGAAGGTGTCCTTGTAGCCGAACCACTATAAATCCTTTGTCTCGCGGTTAGATCTTTCCATCTCTAACTTATTACTTAGCTTACTTACTTATCTCTCGTATATAGCTAAAATTGTTTATATTGTGTATGTGTTAATTTCACATACTTAGCTTACATCATTATTATCTTTCATACTTAGATATAGTTGTTCATATTGTTCAAGATTTGAGTTCACATAAGATCGAATCAAAGTTTTAAAAGTAAATAAGATTTTAAAACTAAACTAAGTTTTCATAATAAACTAGAATTGAAGTTTTTGAAAACAAAGTTTTCATAAATAAAAAGGGACGTAATAATACTTGTCTATATTGTTATTGTTTACTTGCGTAGATATAAGTTCTTATAAGTCATACTCATTCATATTGTTATTACTTACTTGCGTAGATATAAGTACTTATAAGTATACAAGTATTGATCACACATAAACTAGAATCGAAGATTTTAAACATCTAAGTTTTCATAAATTAAAAAGACGTAAAACTATTCAACACCCCCTTCTAGTTTTCCACAATTGGTATCAAGAGCCACGTCAAACAAGATTTTTAAAATAAATTGTATTTTAAAACTTGAATCGATCTATGGAATCGGAAAAATATTTAGAAGGGGAATCTATGCAAAGACCACCACTATTTGAAAGTGATGGTTTTCTTTATTGGAAAAATAGATTCGAAACTTATGTGAAATCAAAAGATCTTGATCTTTGGCATGTCATTGCCTTTGGTGATTTTCCCCCTATTCAATATAATTTTGAAACTAAAAAGGATGAAATTGTATCTTTTGAAAAACAAAATGATGATTTGAAAAAGAAACTAGCAAAAAATAATGAGGCTAAAATGGTTATTTATAATGCGTTACCAAGCAAAGAATATGAAAGAATTTTTAAGTGTAAAACCGCAAAAGAAATTTGGGATTCTTTATTAATTACTCACCAAGGTAATAGTCAAGTCAAAGATAATAAAATAGATCTTCTTGTTCAACAATATGAACAATTTATGATACCGGAAGAGGAATCAATAGATAATGCATTTGCTAGGTTTAACACAATCATCACAAGTTTAAAAGCACTTGATGAGAATTTTTCTAGTAAGAATTTTGTTAGGAAATTTCTTAGGGCTCTCCATCCGAAGTGGCGTGCTAAGGTGACGGCTATTGAGGAGTCAAAGAATTTATCAACTCTACAACTTGACGAGTTAATTGGAAACTTGAAAGTGTATGAAGTGATAATAAAGAAAGACTCCGAAATGGTCAAAGGAAAAAGGGAGCAAAGCAAATCAATTGCGTTGAAAGTTAAAAAGGACTCTAGTGACGAAGAATGCTCAACCTCCGAAAGCAACGATGAAGAGTATGTTATGGCCGTACGAGACTTCAAGAAATTCTTCAAAAGACGAGGAAGATACGTTAGGCAACCATATAATGAAAGAAAGTGCTTTAAATGTGGAGATCCAAATCATCTTATTGGAGAATGTCCAAAATTGTCAAGAAGTCAAAACCACAAGGCCTTTGTAGGAGGAGCATGGAGCGATAGTGATAATGATAAAAAAGAGACAACAAAAGATGAAAGGTGTCTCATGGCAAAGGCATCCGATAAGGTACGTTCTAAAACCGAATACTATAGTGATGAAAATTTATCTTTAGATGAAAAAGACCTAGATAGCGAATATAGTAGATTGTGTAAATTAGGTCAAAAGGTCATAGCTAAAAATAAGTCACTCAAACATATTAATAATCAATTAGAAAATGAGGTACTTGAATTAAAAATTAAACTACAACATTTGGAAAAAGAAAAAGAAGTTTTTATAGAATGTAAAACATGTTTAGAGGTCAGAAATGAAAACGAAAAACTTAAAGATGAAATTTTCAAACTTGATAAGTTTAAAGATAGTAGTAACTCACTTAAGAAAATAATAAGTGTTCAAGAAACTGTGGGAGATAAAACCGATTTAGGATTCACCTCAACTAATGTTTCAACTAGCGAAAATAAAAATGTAGAGTTTGAATGTGAATCTAGTACACAAAAACCATTAGAGTCAAACGTTAAGTATGTAATCATAAAAGATAGAAAAATACCTATTGCGAGTGATGAAGAAGTAAAAAGTTTTTATAAACCATCATTAAAAGCCGAAACCGGATTTTCTAAACCAAAATTAAGATCTAAAACTTCACCTCCAAATAGACCAAATAATCCTCATCCTCGGTCTAAAACCCCTCAACCTAGGAGAAATCAAGGTAGACAAAACTTTTCTAATAATAGTCACCCAATGTGGAATTATCCACATCAACCAAGATTTAACCCGTGGGGAATACTTCCACCATACATGCATCCTAGTCAATTGCAAACCATGTTTGGTTCAAACAACTTTGGACCAATGAGACCATGGGAACCAAGTGGCTAAGTTGTCACTTTTCGATAATGTTGGAATCTCATCTACAAATGGCTTCTATAAGTCAACATGGCGACTTGAAGTGTTTGAAGAAAATTTATTGAAGACTAAAAGGTACGCGTGTCTTTTAAGTTCATCGTTAAAATTTATATTCTTAGAATAACAACTAGTTAGATTAATGCTTAGTTATATAGCTAGTAATACTTACTTACTCACGCATTATGAACCCCTCTTAGTTGGCTTTCCTAGGATTAAAATAAAATTGTTCATTGTCAAACAAAATAGAAAATGGAAATCTTATATATCCACTATTAGCAAACTCATGGTGATGAAGTGAAATGAGTTAAGTGGATTAATCGTTAATATAGAAGTAGGACTAGATCTCTCGCGTAAGAAAACTATGGATGAAACAAGCTCTCGTAGACTATGGCATTAAGTTAGATAAGTGTGCAATAACAAAGGAGCCATATACTTAAGTAAGAACCCCGTTCAACACTCTAGGATTAAACATATAGAAATACATCACCACTTCCTTTGTGATAATGTTCAAAAAGAAAATATAACCATAGAAAAAGTTGCATCGGAAGAAAATGTTGCGGACATATTTACTAAACCCCTTAAGCGTGAATTATTTAACCACTTGCGTTTAGGATTAGGAATGATGGAGCAAATTGATTGAATTCTTAAGAATGCTTAAAACTTTTTTTAAATATCAAGGTTCTGAAAAAAAAAATTCTGTGTCAGATGGGCGGATCCCTTAAAATTATAAGGGCGGCCCCCTTAAATATTAAGGGGACCGGCCTCATTTAAGGGGGCCGGCCATCTGTGCTTAAAATTTTCAGTTTTCTTTTCTTTCCCTCTCAATCTGAGTCTAGGATTCTACTTTGCACTAAACCAAGAATTGGGACATTTTGTTTTTGCATAAACATTCTCATAAGAAAAACCCCAATTCACTTTTGAAAATCATTCTTACATTTAGGAAAACTCATTGTTGAATAATGATAAAAACATTTTAATCATGCATAATAGTCTCACTCTCGTTATCTATATATATATATATATATATATATATATATATATATATATATATATATATATATATATATAAATCCAATATATACATATATATAACACTTAGAAGTGAGCAAAGCTAAATCAAGGAGGTCAAAGATTGTTTCTTAGGAAAATTTGTTTTCTTTTTATAGGAGTCAAAAAGATCTTAACTTCACTTTTGTTTCATATAGGCATACACTAGAACAAAGTCAAGAATTACATTGTCACATTTGCTCCATCACTAGGTTATCACTCACTAGTTGCCTTTGGCCTTACACTAAGATATTTGTTTTAGGTAGAATGACTTGCTTATTTGCATTATTGCTTTATTGGTTTTGCATGCATGCTTAGTTGTGGTTATATTACATGCTAATTTTCCTACCTATATTCTTTTCATGCATACTTCATTAAGATAATACATGCATAGTTGCCTAAAGAGATGGACTTGCCTAAAATCAAACCTCATAACCTTTACTCATCTCAACCTCAAATATCATCTCCTAGTGCACCTAATGCACCATCTAAAACACCCTGCTACCAAGAAATTCCTTCCATGAACATCGCTCATTTACTCTCACTAATCACACCACTTGATACTCATCACCCTAGTTTGATTTTCCACTTTCCCAAATACACAAACACATCTTGTCTAGCCAATACAACACATATTATCCTTCCATAAACTCATAATCATTACAATATAAATACCCCTCATCACCACAAATCCTCACTCAACCCATTTGGAGAAGAAACCATAACATCCATAAAAAGCCCATCGAACCAAATGATGTTGTCAAACATCTAACACCAAATTCCTTGTACATCCCCAACCATACACAAAACCCTCAAGCTCACTCAAAAGAACCCTTTCTCAATCCTCATAATGGTCAAGCATCCACCTATGCTCCCAACTACATACCTACATTTCATCTATCTCCTCCAAACAATCCTTTTATTGGAAAATCTCAACCTCCAAACAATAATCAATATTACACCTCACTCTCGTTTCCACCAACATTACAAAATTCCTTCATCATCATCCTCCTTGGAAACCTTGAAGTTTCGTGAAGAACTTGATCAACACCATGATCTTCGTGATCTCAATACTATGCACCTTGCACAATGCAACTTGCATCACACACCCTCATCTCCATACTCAAATTGCTTACTTCACTCATCCTCACACGATTACTCTATCCACATTTGTTTCCATCCTTACTCCCAGAAATACACTTTCATCTCACCCATATAATTCATATGAAGAGCATGCTCAATCTCAAAACAACAATCCCAATCTCATTCCCAACACTTCACATTTTGGTCAAACTACCAATCCACTATACAAAACATCCTCCACTCATGAAACATCTCATTCTTCCATACATTCATCCTCATCCATTCATGATTACCCAAATGAAACCTCTCTTTTGTCTCAACAAGACAATCTCACAATCACCCTCACAAATGGAATTCCACATTCACCCAACTCATTTCTTCCAAATGACCCTTTTGAGGACCATACTCAATCCATAAACAACAACCATCACACTCATCCAAACATAAACCCTATGCTCCATGTTGAGCCCTCTATCACAAATCACAATCCAACTCCACCATCATCACCATCTTCCGAACACAAAACGTTCGTTGAAGAGCTCAAAGAAGCCCACGAGCTTAATGCTCTTCTTGCTTTACATCTTGCTCAACGCAATTTGGATCAACAACCCTCTTCCACCAACTCATCACCATCCAACAACTTGATCAAACTTGAGAATCATGTCAACAATTGCTCTTGTTGCATTTTTCTCCAAAAACAAAACATGGCCATCAATGAACACCTTACTTGGATTGAGTATCTCCTCACTAAGTCTTCTCCAACATCATCCCTAACACAACATCATTCCACTCCAAACTCACCACCACCAAAAACTCCATACCCATCACCATCAAACCTTTGAATCCATTCACCATGCTTCCCATCTCAAAAATAAAAACACCTCAAACCTTTTGTGTTACAAAGCAAGTCCAAGAGTCCTCAAGTTAGCAACTTAGTATTATCTAATGTAGTTTGCTAAGAAAAGCATATATTTATATGCTTATGTACTAATGATTATGTCTTAAACATAATCCATTTTAATGAATGTTTCTTGTGTTTTATTTTTATGCATGTGTATTAGTTCTCTTGTTTTTATTGCATATATATTGCATGTGCTCTAAATATTTTTGCAAGCATTCCATATCTCGATATCTTCGTATGACCTCAAAACGAGGGGGAGTATACATCAAGGGGGAGCACTACATTCGTCGGGATAACCTTTTTGATGCTAACAAAAAGGGGGAGAAGTGATATAAACTTACACTAAAAACTTGTATATATATTAATTTTTAGTTTAAGTTTAATGAGTTTAGATTTTGTAATCATCAAAAAGGGGGAGATTGTTGATATAAATAATGTATAAAAACGTTATTAATATTTTTCGATATCCCTAAGTTTTGACGATATCAAAATATAAAAACATTAAACGCAAAGTTAATACGTAAACAAGTTTTAAGCAAGTTTATATCGTCTCATCCAACATAATCACTTAAGGTATGAATAAACAAGTGACTAATACATTTTATGATCAAAGGGATGTTTATTTAAATATTACAAAGTTTATAAAATTAAATAAACTTATTATATATTTTTGAAAAACATTTTTGGTAATAAAGGAAAATGTTTAATTCATAATAAATATATGAATTCAAATTTTTAACCAAAATCAGTTAGTTTTTCACCAAATAAACTTTTCCCACTAAAAGACATAATTTCTGGCCGTTACAGGAGGGCGGCCCCCTTAATTTTAAGGGGGCCGGCCACCAATTAAGGGGGCCGGCACGCTCCTCCTGTCAGAATCTGTCAGAATTTTTTCCCTATAAATACCACCTCAAACCTGGTATTTTTCTCAACTTTTGCACGAAAATTTTCAGATCCAAATCTCCCTAAACATCCTTCTAAAACCCTTTGATCACATAATTATTAATCCTTGTTTCAAGTGATTCATTCCCTCATCTCTCAAACTGCAAAAGAAGAATACTCCCTCAACATCAAGTTGTGAAGTATTGTACATTTGTGTATTTAGTCTAGTTGTTGTGTATATCTATTGTAGAGGTGTGAAAGTCTTGTAATTAGATAGATCTAGGTGTGAGTTGTGAATAGAAGTTGTGAAGAAGAATAAGTAGTGGTGTGAAGAAGAATAAGTAGTGGTGTGAAGAAGAAGAAGGTGTGTTGTGAAGAAGAAGAAGTTGTGAAGTAGTGAAGGTGTGTAGTAGTGGTGTGTATAAGTTGTGTAGAAGTCATGCTAAGTCGTGCTAAGTCGTGTTGTGGTGTGAGATTGGTTCTAGCTACGATTAGAACTCGACATTTAGCTTAGTGTCGTTAATTGGTGTAAGCAACGTTGTGTAAGGTTTTCTCCGCCATAAGGGAGCTTGTTGACATAGTGAAGAAAACTCTTGAGTAGGTGACTCGGGGAGTGGAGTAGGGCAAGGAAGGTGTCCTTGTAGCCGAACCACTATAAATCCTTTGTCTCGCGGTTAGATCTTTCCATCTCTAACTTATTACTTAGCTTACTTACTTATCTCTCGTATATAGCTAAAATTGTTTATATTGTGTATGTGTTAATTTCACATACTTAGCTTACATCATTATTATCTTTCATACTTAGATATAGTTGTTCATATTGTTCAAGATTTGAGTTCACATAAGATCGAATCAAAGTTTTAAAAGTAAATAAGATTTTAAAACTAAACTAAGTTTTCATAATAAACTAGAATTGAAGTTTTTGAAAACAAAGTTTTCATAAATAAAAAGGGACGTAATAATACTTGTCTATATTGTTATTGTTTACTTGCGTAGATATAAGTTCTTATAAGTCATACTCATTCATATTGTTATTACTTACTTGCGTAGATATAAGTACTTATAAGTATACAAGTATTGATCACACATAAACTAGAATTGAATATTTTAAACATCTAAGTTTTCATAAAATTAAAAAGACGTAAAACTATTCAACCCCCCCTTCTAGTTTTCCACAAATACCCATAGTCCAGCAGTTGGTTTTGCATCCAAAGTACTTGACCACAGCAACTTGAAGCAGCTACATACTCTGCTTCAGTTGTTAAATTTGCCACCACAGTTTGTTTCTTGCATTGCCATCACACCAACCTGCTTCCAAGAAATTGAAAACCTCCTGTTGTGGATTTCTTATCCAAGCTAGCTCCAGCATAGTCACTATCAGAATATGCCACCAAATCAAAAGGTGAATCCTTAGGATACCAAAGTCCCAATTTAGGTTGATGCCTCAAGTATCTAAAGATCCTCTTCACTGCATTGAGATGTGATTCTTTGGGAGTAACTTGATATCTTGCACAGGCACATACAGCAAACATAATATCTGGCCTTAAAGCTGTAAGATACATCAATGAACCAATCATTGATCTGTACAAGTGAACATCCACCTCTTTACCATCTTCATCATTCAGTAATGGCTTGTGTTTCTCCATTGATGTCTTTACAGGCTTAGCATCATCAAATCCAAACTTCTTCAAAATATCAATCACATACTTATCTTGACTGATAAATATTCCATTCTACTTTTGTCTAACTTGAAGTCCCAAAAAGAATGTGAGTTCACCCATAGAACTCATAGAAAACTTATCTTTCATAATCTTCTCAAACTCCTTACACATAGCTTTACTTGTAGAACCAAGATGATGTCATCAACATAAACTTGAACCAACAAAATATCATCTTTATGTTTCTTAATAAACAAAGTTTTATCAATCCTACCCTTTTTGTAACCACACTCCAATAAGTAGGTTGACAACTTTTCATACCATGCTCTGGGAGCTTGATGCAATCCATATAGTGCTTTTTCAACCTTATAGACTTTGTCAGGGAACTTTGGATCTTCAAAACCAGGTGGTTGTGACACATAAACCTCCTCTTTGATTTCCCCATACAGAAAAGCACTTTTCACATCCATTTGATACACTACAAAGACTTTATATGAAGCATAAGCCAAAAATAGTCTTATGGCCTCAATCCTTGCCACAGGTGCATATACTTCATCATAATCTATACCTTCTTGTTGTGTGTATCCCTGAGCAACTAACCTTGCTTTATTTCTAACCACTATACCTCTTTCATCTCTTTTGCACCTAAAAACCCATTTTGTCCCAATTGCCCTCTTTCCGTTAGGTAAATCAACCAAGGTCCAAACTTCTTGAATTCTGAATTGTAGAAGCTCTTCTTGCATAGCCTCCACCCAGCTTGAATCTTGCATTGCTTTGTGAGCATTCTTGGGTTCTTCTTATGATAGAAAACAAGCAAATAGGCAATTTTGCAGATCTTTGTGACTATTTCTTTGATTAAGAGATCTGGCAAAGAAACCTTTGTGAAGTAGATTTTGTTGCTCTTTAGTCTTCTTCCTTGTTTGAACAGCTGATGATGGATCACCCAGAATTTGATCTTTAGGATGATTCTTGTGAACTCTTGTTGTCTTTGTTGGACTGATAGAAACATTTTGCTCCAAATTATTGAAATCAACATCTGCTCCAAAAATCTTCCCATCAAGAGCATCATCATCAGTGTCATAGTAGATTTCAGTTAATCCAGGCATCTCTGGATCATCCACATAGTTGGGATCAGCAAAAGATATTCCATCTTTATCAACAGTAAGATACTTTGGTGTAGAAGTAGAATCACTAAGCCCAGCAGCAGAATCTTTTGGTGTAGCAGTAGAATTAAAAGTACTGCTGCTCTCCCACACTTTTGCACCATTAACCGATCCATCATTCTGCACAATATCTATAGCTGGTGGCTCTTCATTGACCACCTTATCAACATCAGAAGGTTCAACAAAACCTTCCTTCTCAGGATGAACACCTGCATCCTCTTGTGAGCTTTTGTTTTCCACTGTGGGTATGAAAGTAGGACCAAGCTTCCACTTTTCAATCAGCACAATCTCTTCTTGAGGAGTTGACACTTTATCACTTTCAGATGCAAGATTATTTGCTTGTGTACCTGCAAAATGGTTAGTTTCTGCACCTGCCATCACTGGCTCATAATTCATAGTCTTGGTTAGCATATCAATATTAAAGAGCCACTCTGGTCCTTTTCCTACAGCATTAGGTGTAGTTTCATCAAACCTAATATGCAAATTCTCGTCTACATGTTTAGTTCTCTTGTTGTATACCTTGAAAGCTCTACTATTTATTGAGTATCCAACAAAGTAACCTTCATCAGCCTTCTCATCAAACTTGCCTAACTGGTCTTTGGTATTTAAAATAGTAATAGGACACCCAAATGGTCTAAAGAAAGCTATTATAGGTTTCCTACCATGAAATAACTCATAAGGGGTCTTATTATGAGGCTTAACTACCTTACTCCTATTTTGCACAAAGCAGCCAGTGTTCACTGCTTCAGCCCAAAAAGGTATAGGCAATTTAGAATCTGACAACATAGTCCTAGCAGCCTCAATCAATGTCCTATTTCACCTCTCAGCTACACCATTTTGTTGAGGAGTTCTAGCAACACTGTACTGTCTTAAAATACCCTTACCAACACAGAACTGGTTCATGATATTATTCTTAAATTCAGTTCCATTGTCACATCTTATTATCTTAACTTTATGATTTACTAGGTTTTCTATTCTAGTTATGAATTCCTTAAGAATTTCAGCTGTTTCATCCTTAGAACCTAGAAAGAACACCTATGTAAATCTACTAAAGTCATCTGTGACAACTAGGCAATATTGCTTCCTATTCAAACTATGCACATAAACAGGTCCAAATAAATCCATATGAAGCAAATGTAAAGGCTTGGTGATAGAGTTCACAACTTTGGACTTAAAAAAGACTCTGTGTTGTTTACCCTTTTGACATGCAACACATGTTTCAAGATTTTCAAAAACTTTTGTAGGTAAACCTCTTACAAGGTTACCCTTGACCAATTTATTCATAGTTTTGAAATTCAAGTGTCCAAGTCTTCTATGCCATAATTTGGATTCATCAACAGTGGGCTTTGCAAGAAGACAAGTCAAAGCTCTTTTGGGAACTATGTTCTTTATATGATCACTGTATATATTATCAGTTCTAGGGACTCTTAGTAACACAAAATTTTCATTTGGCAACTTAAAGTCTAGAGAAAGGATAAGACATTCAATGTCAGTAAAAAGAACAAAGTTCCTTTTGTCACACATCTGTGAGACACTAAAGAGGTTAAACTTAAGTCCTTCTACAAGGTACACCTTTTCAAAATCCAAATTCCCTGTTCTTATTGTACCTGTACCCATAATCTTACCACCTTTTGGATCATTCCCAAAAGCAACATATCCACCATTTATTGGTACAAAATCTTCAAGTTGTGATATGTCACCTGTCATATGTCCAGAGCATCCACTATCCACTATTCCTTTATCTTTTAGCTCATCTTGGATATTGCCCTGCACATGAAAAATAGAGAAATTAGTTTCTCTTGGGGACCCAAGCCATCACTGACTTGGATCTGCCTTGTGCATCAACATAGTCATATTTAGTAAGATCCATTGATGCACTACTGTTATTGGAAACTTGATTTAAAGCATTTGATTTTGGTTTCCAACTCCAGCAAGCTGATGCCTTTACAGCATAAAAATGGTTTCCAACAACTGTATCTGTTATCACTTTAGGTACAGCAGTAGAATCTTTTGCCTTAACACTACACACTTAGTACCGTAAAGGTAGTGCCTCCAAATCTTGAGTGCAAAAACCACTGCACCCAACTCTAAGTCGTGTGTGGTGTAATTCTTCTCATGTGTCTTAAGCTGTCGAGATGCATAAGCTATCACCTTCTCGTTCTGCATTAACACTGCTCCAAGTCCTTTATGTGATGCGTCACAATATACCACGAAGTTCTCAATCCCTTCTGGTAATGCTAAAATTGGTGCGCTGCAAAGCTTCTGCTTCAATATCTAGAAAGCGGACTCTTGTTTTTCTCCCCACTCATACTTCTGGTTCTTTTGTGTCAACTTGGTCAACGGCTTAGCTATCTTAGAAAACCCTTCAATGAATCTTCTTTAATATCCGGAAAGTCCTAAGAATTGACGAATTTCTATAGGAGTCTTGGGCGTAGCCCAATCTTTAACTGCCTCGATCTTTGTAGGATCAACCTGTAATCCTTGACTATCAATGACATGACCAAGAAATTGTACTCTTCGGATCCAAAAATCACACTTCGAAAATTTGGCATACAATTTCTCCTTCTTGAGCAGTTCTAAGATCGTTCTGAGGTGTTCTCGGTGCTCTTCTTCGCTCTTCGAGTAGATCAAGATATCGTCAATGAATACAATCACAAACTTATCCAGATATGGCTTGCACACCCTGTTCATGAGATCCATGAATACTGCAGGTGCGTTGGTTAATCCGAACGGCATTACCTGAAACTCATAATGACCATAACGAGTTCTAAATGTTGTCTTAGGAATATCATCCTCCCAAACTCTAAGTTGATGGTAACCGGATCTTAAGTCGATCTTGGAGTAATAACTAGAGCCTTGCAACTGATCAAACAAATCGTTGATCCTGGGAAGTGGATAACGATTCTTCACCGTTAACTTGTTTAGCTCTCGATAGTCAATACACATTCTGAAAGATCCATCTTTCTTTTTCAAAAACAAGACCGGTGCTCCCCAAGGCGAGGAACTTGACCTAATGAATCCCTTGTCCAAGAGTTCTTGCAATTGATTGGACAACTCTTGCATTTCTGAAGGTGCAAGTCGATAAGGTGCTCGCGCAACTGGTGCAGCTCCTGGCACTAAGTCAATCTGAAATTCTACTTGGCGAGTAGGTGGAAGTCCTGGTAAGTCTTCAGGAAAGACTTCTGGAAAATCTTTAACAGTTGGTACATCTTAAAGTCGTTTCTCATCCAACTTCTTTTCTGTGATATGTGCCAAGAATGCATAACAGCCCTTCTTTATGTACTTCTCGGTTTTGATACATGATATGATACTGAGTCTAGTTCCACTTCGTTCTCCACGAATGACCAAAGTTTCACCATCGTAAGGAAGATGAACAACTTTTTCATCACAAATAATTCTTGCACGGTGTCTGGATAACCAATTCATACCGATAACGATGTCAAAACTTCCAAGTTCTACGGGCATGAGATCTATATTGAATGGGTGGTTTAGAAAATTAAGAGTGCAACCACGGACAATGGTGTTAGTGCCAACTGAAGAACCATTAGCTAGTTCGACGTGATAGGGAGTGTCTAATGTGGTTGGTTCAATGTTGAGTAAAGGTGCAAATGCAGTAGAAACAAAACTTCTATCGGCTCCTGAATCAAATAAAATGGATGCATAACGATTATTGACGAGGAACGTACCCGTAACGACATTCAGGTCCTCCTTGACATCTTCTCCTCCTAAAACATACACTCTTCCTCTAGCTGTTCCACCTTGGTTCCCAGTCCTCTGATTCTTTCCCTTCGGACAGTTACTCTTGAAGTGTCCGACTTCTCCACAACCAAAACATGTTAATGGGGGTCTCTGATTATCAATCACAAATGGAACCTTTCAATCTCTGGTCGAATGACCAACCTTCTTACAGTTACCACAAGGATTTGGGCAATTTCCAGGGTTATGGTGACTTTGACATTTGTTGCACTTGGGTAAAGTACAATTGTAACCTCTTTTCTCAGCTGGACCTGCAACATAGGCCTTTGCAACCTCTTGTCTCTTGGGTGGTGGTTGAGTAGCATTGCCACTCTGGTTGTTGTCCCACTTTCTTTTGTTGTTTTTGTTATGGTTGGTATTGTTTCGGTTATTGTTATAGTTGTTGTTGTTTCGGTAGTTGTTGGAGTTGTTGTTGTAGTTACGGTTACTGTTGCTGTTGGTGTTGCTGTTGCTGTTGTTTGCAGTCGTTCCTTTCTTTACAACCTGAGCCATAAGCTTCTGAGACATCCTGATTGCCTCGTCCAGTGTGTGTGGGTCAAAAGAAATCACATCTCCACGGATGCTGTGAGGTAGTCCACCAATGAAATTTTCTAACAGCTTCTCATTGTCTGGAACCATAGTTGGACACAATGTGGCTAACTCCTGAAACCTCCTGATATACGTCTCAATATCATTTCCTGTTGTCACTAGCTCATAAAACTCTGTTTCCAACTTTTTCACTTCAGTGCGTGGACAAAACTTCTTAGTCAGCAGCTTCTTGAATTCTTCCCACGTGAGCTTGTAAGCATTTTCCATTCCCATGGGCTTTGTATAAGAATTCCACCAAGACATAGCTTCCTCAACAAGTGTACTAGTAGCAAACTTTACTTTGAACTCCTCTGGACAGTTGCATAGATGAAACACGGATTCTATCTTTTCAAACCAACGAATCATAGCAGTGGCTCCTTCAGTGCCTTTGAATTTTGTGGGATCACCACTCTTGAAGTCTTTGTACGTACATTTACGAACTCCAGACCCTCCTGCAGCCCCTGCAGTAGTAGTCCTGGCAGCTTCAGCAGCAGCCTCAGCCTCGGCAGCAGCAGCAGCTATAGCCGCTTGTTCTGTCACTAGTGCCTCGGATATACTATCCTTAACAAGCTTTCGGATAGCAGCTGGTGTCATAGCTGGAGTAGCTTTCTTTGGCATAACTCATAATAGAAATGATCATCGTACACAATATATACAACCACAACATGTATATACATCCACAACACGTATAAATACAACCACAACATGTATAAATACCATAAATCACAATGAGGAACAACCACGAAATATCATAAATATAATCATAACACATGAATATAATACATGAAAATTTCGGTCTACATGGACCGATATCATAGATAGCACAACCATTCCTACATAGTAGAATCACACTTGATACATTTGTTTGTACAACAACCAAAAGACAACAAGTTCTTTAAACTATGTCCCACACCTCGGGACTAGGATAATAATAGTACAAGCTACATGATAAAGGTCTAACACTAGGCACCTCCTGTAAGTGCTCCACCTGATCCACGCCTAAGCTGGCGGATCTCTCTGTCCATAGCAACCACAAGGCATCTCCTGTAAGTGCTGAACTCGAAGCTGAAGATCAGTCTCCCTGCTCTCTGATGCAGAAAGCCTAGCACGAACTGTAGCTAACTCCTCGTCCTGGCGGTGATGCTCCTCCTGAGACATCTGTGCTCTGTCAAACAACTCCGACATCTCCTGCCTCAACTAGGTGATATGCTTAGAACTCTCCAACTGTCTAGCCTCTAAACCCTGATATGAAACATCAATAGAAACCCTGCCTAAAATCAAGCCCTCTATCTCTTCCTCAATCCTCTCAAATCGGCTCAAGGGAATCTCATCTAACTAATCTATGACTCTATCAATCTGTCCCTGTTGGTGACTCAACTGTGCCTCAAGTGTGAGAGCGGTAGGCTGTCTAGATGCAGCAGCTCTGGAACTCTCACCGATACAATACCTAGCAGGTGGTGGAGTATCCGAAGTCTCAGTAGTGAATGGCATTGGGGTGTCTAGTCGTGCTTTTTAGGCGGCAAGTCCGATATGGGTGTAGGGTCTCTGGGATGTGATGATGCTGGTGATGGTGGTAATGGTGCATGAGCAGTAGTAGGTGTAGCTGATGGTGGTCGTGGTAGTCTCACCCTTTTCCGCGCAGTCTGGCGGGTCTTGGTACGGCGGACTGATGAAGTCTGTCCTGGCTGGATAGTGGTAGTAGGAGGTGATGGAACTGGAGTAGTGGGTACAACTGATGGTGATGGAATAGGAGATGCAGGTGGGGTAGGTGCGACTTCACCCTCCTCAAAGGGCTCGGTCTCAGCCTCTGATAGCACAGGTGATGACTGTGGAGTAGGCTCCACTGAGGATAGGATGATCGTGGGTGGTGATGAAGTAACTGACTCTAGCACAATAGTGGGTAGTGAGGAAATCGCGTTTGACTCAGAGTCTGATGAGAGGTCAATAGGGTGCGAGTTTGAAGACATCTCTGTGACAATCGATGCGAAATAAAAATAAATAAGCATCTACATAATGCAAATTATGATGAAATGATATATGCACTTATGCTACAATGATGAGATGCTATGATGGTGTAGTTATAGTCTAGGGTATTATGGACAACCTAGTTCGCTATAACCTTTGCTCTGGTACCAATCTGTCACACCCCCAAATTCATGACTTTGCAGCGGAATGGAATACTTGAGGGCGTGACTGATCATAGCACCACAGTTACAGTTATATTGAATGACCTAAAGTGTCATTTTAGGAAACACATCGTTCGATTATTTAAAACATTCAGAGTTTACAAAAGTTGGTCCCAAAAGATGTTTCAAGTTTGCGGAAATCAAGTTCATACAATCAAACGATACATAAGTGCAGAAAATATAAAGTGAAACGCGTCGACTCCGCGACTCCATGCATGTCCTTATGCAAGCCAACATGCGATGCCTTAATTACCTGAAAATACATTGCTAGAAATGGTCAACAATAATGTTGGTGAGTTCATAGGTTTATGTAAAGAAATGTTATACGGTAATATGTTATATGGTAACCACAAGTATAAAGTGTATGACAAAATGCCACATAAAAATAATACATTAGCATTTAAGCTCATGACCCCGAAGCTAGACTGAAATGAAATGCCCCATCTGAGTGTTTGCCAATCACTCTAATATGATAGAAATGAAATGCGTTCGTGTGACTAGTTGGTGCTACCAACCCGAACGGAGGAGTCACCCTCAATAGATCTATTCACTCACTCTCGCTTGCTCACAATTAACGGTTCATGATTTCCAATAGAGGACTTTAATCTGGGTAGTGATGTAACTTAAGCAATGTAAATGAGTTGATACTTTGGTCCGTATGAAAACTGGTGCAATGTATTCTCCCCCGAGAATTTAGAAATCAAATAATAAATTTAAAACGGGGCTATGAAGACAATGATATGATAGCAACAATGATAACAATGATATGATGAGATGAAGCTCGGTCTCTAACCGCGACCTATTATGAATGTTATGATTTACGGTAAGCAATGATACAATGATACTTCTCATGCAAATACGTATGTTATCGATACCACTCGTTAGTTTTGAAAATAACGTTTATCGTCGAAAAAATACATTTTTGACGTCTCGTTAAGTTATAAACTACTTTTCGTGTAAATGTGTTGAAATGATACTCCACGATCCTCGTTTGGTGTTCTATCGGCAAATATAATGTTTTTGTCGTAAAATATTAACCTTAAAAATAGTTGAAAATATTAATAAGGAGCCTCGGAAAGCTAGTCGCGAATCGATGAATATTAGGTGTTAGTAAACGAACTCAACGTTTTTAGGAAGCTTGTAACATGGTCTAAAGATGTATTACTGAGTTTTAGTCTCAACGAGTCCCGAACCTCGATAGAAAAATATGTCAACTTGGTTAGTCGTTAAAAATCACAGTTTTGGAAAGATTTTCGGGCATAAAGATGAGGTCATAGTTTATTCGTTACAAGTCCAATGGACGAACGGTCAATTGATTTGGAAAGCCTGCTGGGAGTACTTGATTTCATATAACTACGGCTTGGACTCAAACTGATCCGATGATAAAGAAAAACAGCCATAAACATGGCACCTTGCGAAGACAGTTTTGCGGCAAAAAAATAAATAATAGTGTGCTGTTGGAAAATATATATAATCGTCGAAGTTCAAACGCGTGTATCTTCTTCGTTATAAGCTTGTTTTCTACGTTCTTTATATCCCCGGAATTGTATAATCATGAACTAACATGTTTTAAGTAATTCGGCTCTTCTAGATCACGTCTAATGCCTCGTTTTGTCCTTCGAATCTCGGCAAACAGCACACATATTTTCAGAAAATAGTTTTTCGTCGTTAAACTTAGAAAAATCATATCTTTCTCGTCGTAAGCTCGTTTTTGTTCATTCCAACGCCCACGGTTTCGTTTTTGAAAGTATTTTCTAAAAATATAAGCCAAAACCTCCCCTGAGTTACTGATTTTGTAAGATTTCATGTTTTAGGACAGTAGGTTTTTATATAGTGTTAAAACTCATTTTCTTGGTTCTAAACTTGATCATACCACTTCAAATCAACTCCACAAGTACTCTAATCCTACCATACACCTTCTTAGGGTGTCATGGGGTCCTAAACATCACCAAAAATGGTGGATCTCTTGAAGATACTAATAAAACTTATAGATCTATGATTAAAGAGTATTATTGTACAAAGTGGTATATATAACATATATATTTGCATGATCTACTTCTAATACTTGAAAATACATCATAATATAGATCAAATGAAAGTATGAAAAGATTAATAAGTGTTATTGAAGCTTACTTGATGGTTTGAAGAGTTTTGGATGAAAAATGCTTAGAACCTTGGGATTTTTATCTCAAAATCCTAGCAAGGAACACTATAGGAACTAGATAAATACTTGAGCTTAAAAAAAATTTGGATCTTCCTTGTGGTCTTCGTTGTGGCCGTGGGTATGAACAAGAGAGAAAGAGAGATATTTTTTTTTTTTTGACTAATGAATTGTTACATGGAGTGTTATATTAAAATAGATGTGTAGTTTATTTTTTTCAAAGACAAAAAGTACATACAATAAATGGAGTTAGTGAAGTATTTCAAAGTGTAAGTGATTGGCATGGAGTATGGAAGATTTTGTAAGAAAATCTTGACTTAGTGTAAGATTGAATGAGATATTGTGTAGTTTAGGTTAGATATTTTGAGTTTTAGGGGATACTGTGTACCGAGCTTGCTAGAAATGAAGTTTAATGGTACCAAATAAAATATGACGACGTTGAAATGATTACGAAATCATGTTACTGGAAAGAATCGGGTGTTAAAATAGTCGTCATGTTAAGATATCGCTATCCGACGTTGTTATAAGCGTATACCGGAAAATATAGCAACAAGTCTCAAAACACCGGGTAAATTAATAATATAATTTTTATATCATTAAAATGAATATGAAAATATATTAGGATCATAGTTGGGAGTATCGGGTGTATTATTCGTAGTAAAGACTGAGTGGTAACGTTTATTAAATAATCAACCATACGTAAATTGAAATAATGCATATTCGTGCATGACTAAAAATGCAGATGATGTTACTGATGATATGCAGACTACCCTAGCCTGTATGACATGTCCTTACTGATGATGCATGAATTCGCAGCTAAACCATACTAGTTACGCGAATTTGGAATACCCGTAATCTAGGTTTACAAAAAGATGAATGATGATCATGAATAGTGATTTCCTTCCGGTGATGAATAGTGTCACATGAATAGTAAAAATTTTGAACGCTTTTCAAAATCATAAACTGACCTCGAAAACGATGAATAGTGAAATGATGAATATTGATCGGTGAATAGTAAATGATGAATAGTACTCATGAATAGTAAAGTGTCGAGGTTTGGAAAATGACCTGAAATTGTGATTTGTGACACAAGTCTTCTTTCTACATTTTGAATTCCTACTTTATAACATAATTTATCAAGTTTTAGAGATTCAACTTCTTGTCTAAGACTTTCATTCCTAGCTTTAAGTTCTTCTATAGTGTCTACACATGATTGAAAAGAACAAGTAGAATCATTAGACTCATTGGATACCTCAGAGTCAGAACCAGATGATGATGAAGCATAGGCCATAGGAGCAAAGTTATGCCCTTTTCACTTTTCAGTAGCCACAAAAGCATGATTTGGCTCTTCCTCTGCCATATCACTCCAGTCATAGTCACCCAAGCCATCACAAGACACCAAAGCTGTAGAGGGCTTTGATTCTTCTGCAACCTTTTTTGAGTTGTCACTATTCTTCTTTGAAGCTCTACATTCCCTGGCAAAGTGACCCTTCCTGTTACAATTGTAACATTCCATCTTTGACTTATCAAACCCCAAGTTGTGATGTGGCTTGTACTTGATCTCTCTTCCAGTCTTTCTTAAGAACCTTCTAGCCTTCAAAGTCAGCATAGCCATTTGCCACTTTAAGTCAATCTCTTCCAAATCATCAGGATCAATGTGATCCAGATCCTGATTGAGTATTTGTGAATTTGAGGTGAGATCAGCCAAGAATGCACAAATAGCAGCATCACTTATAGTATCACTATTAGAAGATCCAGCAGCAGAATCTTTTGTACCAGCAGCAGAAACTCCATAAGCAGCAGAATAAGTTTTTTGAGAACCTTTGTTGTTTGAGGACACAAAAGCAAGATTCTGAGTAGCTGAGGATGAAGTAGATGAAGAAGTCATCTCAGATTCATATACCTTCAAATTGTTGTAGAGATTATCTAAGCTCATTGTATCAAAATCAGCCTTGTTTCTCCACAAAACTGTATGCATGCTCCATTCTGGTGCTAGGCTTCTAAGGAATTTGAGATTGATATCTTCTTGAGGAACTGCATATCCAACAAGCTTTAGATGGCTTACAAGCTTTTGAAGCCTGTTGTAGGTACCATCAAGGCTTTCTCCACTTGAAGAAGTGAAGTTTTCAAACTGATGCTTCAGAACATTCTTCCTTGATTTCTTGGTAGCATCATTGCCTCCAAATCTTGTTTCAACAGCATCCATTAGCTCCTTAGCAGTTTCACAACTTTCAAAGTCTAACTGAAATTCATTAGGTATTCCCATCATGAGAATACTATGAGTCTTGATCTCTAACTTCCTCTGAGCCTCGTCATCCTTAGATTTAATGGGCACTTCCTTCCCATCAACTAGCTGTGGAAGTTTATCACCATTAATGACAACATTCCACATGTTGTAGTCAATCATTCTCATGTATTGCCTGATCCTCATCTTCCAAAGCTCATATTCTCCTTGCTTGAGCATCGGCACCTTTGATGCAGTAACCATGTGTGTTTCATCACCCATGACTTCAGATGTGGTTATGAACAGATCTTGAGTGTACTTGAGTTTTTCTTGATCACAACTTCTAGATCACAAGCTCTGATACCACTTGTTGATCCCAGTTGAGCAATTGATCTAGTTTGTTATCTTAGATAAATCTAAAACAACAAGTATAGAAGCTGACTTGATTTGCAATATACTTTAAACACTACGCGGAATATAATGTTTAACTTAAGAAGAACAATGAACACAAACAGTAGAATTATCACTAAACACTTCAATATATATTAATATACGAGCACTCAACAATGCTAGGGTTTACAACCTTGAAGTGATTCGACTATAACTTGATACGTATTAAACTCTAACCCTAGGAACCCCTTTTATAGACTAAGGAGTCCTACACGGTTTACAATGCCTTTCTATACAAGATAATATCTTTTCTATAATTACAAAACGCGTATACAATATTATCTCTTCAGCAGCAGAATCCATATACTTAGCAGCAGTAACTTTATCTCTTCAGCAGCAGAATCTTCGAGCAGCAGAATAATATAACTAGCAGTGGTATTATCTGACTAGCAGCAGGATGATACTTAGTCAAATTCTAAGCAGCTGAAACTCAAAACCCAACAATAAACATAAAAGTTACAAAGGTATTCTAAGAATAGTAGTGAAATACTAACTCTAAACAAGATGAATTCCAAAACCGAAATACAAATTCAAACAAAATCTAACTGAATCCAAATCCAAGTCTAATCCAGAGTAAATGGTATCTATCGTCAGGGTAGTCTACTAAGAGCTCCTATGCACTCTTCACTCAAACCCAACTTCCAACCTAAGAAACCTGCCGCATGAAAAGAAATGAGGCTGAGCTTAAAAAGCCCAGTGAACAGATATATAGCAAAACGAATAATCGAAACATAAATGTAGGTATAAGAAAAGAAATCATAAGCTCCTGCTGAAATGAATATCATCTGTTAAATGAATAAGAGATCAACGATAACGGAACAAATATCATAAGTCAACTGAATAAAGAATATGAATAATCAAATGACAATACGAATCATATAGTAACCAGATTCAAATGAGCAGCTAGAACAAAGGCTTGTCTACCTGAGACACTCGAATAGACACAAAGAACATAGGAAAGCCACGAGCCGACCTACCCGAGACACTCGAATAGTTCTCAAATCACATAATCACATATCCGTCAAATCATAGTGTACGGAGAGGGAAGACCTCTAAGTACCAAAAGTGAAAGGGGTACAAGGCACGTACAGCCAGTCACTAAGCCAAATCATATCATATCATATCAAACACATATACCTAGGATGCATCCATACGCTCCCTAAAAAACAAAATACATATGCCAGTACTAGACTGTACATATATATACAAAATGGCCATAGTGCGCATAATCATATCATAACAAAAGGGAACGCCGTGGATCAATCACACCTCCACAGAAAGTGTCATGCCATTGGTGCCATCATTACATGGCCATGGTACCTCCATGACTAGTTAGTAAACTCGGTCATAGGCACAGAACATATCAAAGCATATCAAATCAAAGCTATCCATAATCATAACAGAGCTCCCAGATCATAACAGAACAGAATCTCATATCAAAGAGATAGTAATCAAATCATCATAACAAAATGGATAGCAAACAGAATCCTATCAAAGGATAATATCAAACGGACCATAGCAAAGACTCATATCAAAAGGATCATATCAAAGGGATATCATAGCAAAGTCATAGCAAAGTCAAGGATCAAATGAGTCATGAGAATTCCCTACTGAAAAGGGATAGAATATATGTACCTCAACCCGCAAATGCAAAACACATCCGAAACACAAGGATAGGAAGTTACTCCTTCTTCAGCGAATCTACACGAATTAATGATCGTCTTGTTACTCGTAAGCTCGTTTTAAATCAGATTACTCCTTTTAGGTTTCTTTCTATTTTTATAAACTTTCCATTTTTAGTAACTTGCCATTTTTAGTAAGTTTCCATATTTAGTAGCCTTCCAATTTAAGTAACTTTCCATAATTAGTAACTTCCCATATTTAGTAAATTTCCCGAATTAGCAATTTTATACATTAGGGTTATAAATGACAATTAAATAATCTTTAAGGGTTAAAATGGCCAATATAGTAGTTTAGGGTTAAATATGTCAATTTAGTAAAGTTTAGGGTTAAATGTGTAAGTCATCCAACTTGAGGATTAATATTGTAACTTAATTCAATTAAATGACCACTTAGGTTTAAGTCGATTTTAGAAACCACACTAAACGTATTCTTGATTTAATTTAAGCCCGAAACAACCCATTCTTATACGTTTACACCCATCCGAGCACACACTTACACAAGTCGGCACACACTCTCTTTTATCCTTACACCTTCTCGACTCCAAACAAACATCAAAATGACTCAAGTCTTATCCTAACAAAACACAAATCTATTTACCCAAGACCCACACGAAAACACACCCTCCACCTGGTACCTTCTTAACGACACAATATAACACACACATAACTCATGTTTACCAATTTAAGACCACTATTTTTTACCATATAAACTCACGCACACATATACCCATTTCAGCAACACTTAACGAGCCCCACCATGTGAAATAGAGAAACCAAAATAACCCAACTCGTGTCCCTTTCTTCAATTCAGTATATACTCACCTCATTATCTCTTTATGTAAATATCCAACATACACACAACAATTACCCATGCATGTACCAATACTATCGAAACCCCACATGTATACATTCACATAAAATCACACTAATCTAACTCTTATTCCCGTCAATAATTATGTATGCTCATCTTTATTTTCTTAGGTTTATTTCCAGATCTTAAGGTCGAAATATAAGAGATCATATGAGTGTTCAAATATCCAGATTTTAGTCTCGTTTTAAATGAACATATCAGGACTCATAAGACCAGGTTCAATACGTATGTAATAGTCATATTCGAACAACAAAACACAGATCGACGTATAAGTTATTTAGTTATCATCATTTCAAGTGGCGTTTAATATATGTCATTCGTGTACTGATTCAAACAAACGATACTTATCATATAGACCAGCTCCTGATCGTATTACACATGTCTCGAATGACTCCAAAACAGAAATAAATTATCAACACATCTAAGTTATGATTTTATGTTACGCATAGATTTCATTGGACGTTGTCATTTCTAACTCAAACTCAAATCGGTTTATCATGTAGCATACATATAGGTATACATATCGGATCAAGAACATAAAGATCAAAGACGATACCTCAAGGACGAATGGAAACAAGAGACGCAAGACCACAAGGCAAAACCCTTTTCGAACTAAACCACACGAGCACAACTAATGCCACAACAAAGCCAATCACCTCACCACGATCACCTCGAGATTTGAACACCAAAACCACCCTTGTGCCGTCTTCTTCTTGGGAGGAATAAGCCGTTGTTTTCAGTTTTGGTTTTAGGGTTTGTGTGAAGATAGAAATGTAGTATTCGGTTTGATATGGAGCAGCGAATGGAGAATTATATGGTGTAGAGTATGCCGAGTCTTATGGAGCTTTAGGAGACTATTTATCTTCAAAAATTTCAAATATTATAATCACCTCTCACGTGTAATGTGTGTACAACAAAAATATGTAGGAGGCCCCTTTTTGACTTGTATACGTGTGCTATGAATTCTTAGGATATAGATTATGTAGGTTTAATATATATACTTAGGTTAGGATTTCATAATTGTAGTTTTCAAATCATAACGTATAGCTCAAATTTTAAATTACATTCATATTACACGTTTCAAAAATTATGTCGGATTTTAGGTTGTTATAACTTCATTGTGTATTTTATTTGTCTTTTAAACTAGTTGGTTTAATGTTAAGAACACATAACCATGGACACATAAACTCGATATTACAACATCATCACAAGTGTGAGTTATGATCCGATGTAAATCCTTATCGTCTTTGAAAAGGTTTCATTATTCTCATATCAACCGAGTGAGATTGAGTATGTAGATTCAAGATAATATCTTTGGTCATAAATTTGAGTTATGATTTGATATTATCTTTCGTCTTGGTGAATAATGATCCCGATCTTGTGTCCAAACACAAAACATGTCAATAAGACTTGGTAATGATATTAACCATAATTCGAATAACGAGTTATTATATTCCCGAAATCTTTCTTGACTCTCACGCACACTCTTTTAAAAGAAAGCAAATAAAGATTTATGGAAAATGTTTATTTATCCTAAGTCTATTCCTCATGTGAGTTCATTTGTAATGACACATTAACTTGCTTCTTTTAAGATTATTAACAACTTTGTATGTGCAAAAAATTATTTTAACAAAACGCATAGTTTATGACATTTCATGTGTATGTAGATTATCCTAGCCATTTACATACTATAAACCTCTATTGTAAAATACTAGATGTTTAACAAGACATTTTGTGTGTATGTGTGTTACATTAATGCAAAGCTTAAACTAAGATCAAAAATACATTTTCTTTTACTTAAATACTAATGTATTAATGTGAAATCTTTGTCTTGTTTGGACAACCCATGGTCAAGCAAGATAAGATGATGAAATGATTTAGACCTTGTTGTAGGTCTAATAAAATGAAAGTGTTGAGTATTATATGATGACATATTTTAACACTTGAATTATCTAGAGGATAAGTGTGCAAGATAAGGTTTTTCAATAGAACCGACAAACTTACTTAGCTCATATTCCTAAGTAGATTATTATACTTAATGAAGTTTACAAGATGTTGATATAACATTTGTAAAGAGAGTGATCTATGTCTATATGCAATGCAAGAGCAATTTCAAATCTTAGTGCAAAGCAAAGAAATACTTTTCATATTATGTTCCGCTTCATAGGTAATTTTAAGAAGTATTCAAGATGTTGATATCAATTGGGATACGTCTTATATTTTAAGAAGTATTCAAGCTAGTATAACAAGTTATATCTAATAACAAAACTTATAAGTGAAAAGCAAAGAAATACTTTTCATATTATGTTCCGCTTCATAGGTAATTTGATACATGGACCGTACTCCATTTTGAAAACCATTTGTTTTTAAAATTAGAGGGACCTGGCTCTGATACCAATTGGGGAAACCGTAGATGGGGTGAATACGTTTCCGTTTAAAAACTTAAATTTTTTTGTATCAAACAACCGATCAAGTGTGACGTAATGAAAAGTGGCAATGATAGTTCTATGACTATCATCTCAACACAAACATAATAACGATAGCATATCACTTCACAAAGACATAGCACAAACATAAACACAATGCAAGTATAAAGCGATAAATGCAAATGTAAAGGTAAAGCGATAAGTAAAAGGAAATGCAAACCGGACACGGTGATTTATAGTGGTTCGGCACGAAGCTCTCTTCCTCGCCCTACTACACTCCCCGAGTACCCAACTCGAGAGTTACTTCACTAGATCAACAAGCTCCCTTCTCGGCGGAGACAACCTTACAATCGTCACTTACAATATTTACCGATACTAAGCTAAGTATCGAGTCCTTCTTCGGGTACAACCAAACCCGTTATGTTTTATGGCTCAACATAACAAACCTCGTGTTTTGTGGCCTAAACACATAAACCGCCTAACCGCTTACAAGTTTACCGATACTAAGCTAGGTATCGAGTTCTTCTTCGGGTACAACCAAACCCGTTATGTTTTGTGGCCAACATAACAAACCTTGTGTTTTATGGCCTAAACACATAAACTTCCTAACCTCTAGTTTGTTGTATAATAGTGATACAAGGTGGTGTACAATGATGATCCAAGACATGAGAGTCTAGTGGATATGAATTCCTAAACTAAATGAACTTCTTGTCATGAGAAGCCTTCAATGAATGAAGATCACAAGTGCTCCAATCTTGTTGTGATTGATCTTCATATGTTGGTGTGCTTGTGGTGGATGAGGATGGCAAGATCTCTAGGCTTGCAAGGATGGAAAATCAAGTGGAAACATGCTTACAACAAATGAAAGTTAGAAGCATCATGATCAAGATTTAGTTATGATTAAAAGACTTGAGAATGTGTGTTATAGCATTGCAAAAGCTTAGTTATAATGGTGACTCAAGTTTGTGAAAATATGTGGGAGAAAAGGTGGAAAACAATCAACCTAAAGTGTGAGAAATAAGTTGTATTAATAGTGAAAACTTGATGTCCAAATCTGGCACCCGCGAGGATCTGCGGATCCGTAAAATACGGATCCTTTGTCTAGCATGTTTTACAATTCCTTGTCCTAAAATCATTTTATATTATTAGTCTTCTAGAAGAACTTGGGGACTAAGGTTCCTATAATTAGTTTTTCATTTATTTAATTACCTAAAATAAAATGTCTAGTTATTTTATTTGTGTAAAACTTTTAATTTAAATGTGTTTAAAAATGTTTTAATTATGTTTAAAAATATTTATTGACTCTAAAAAATATTTTAAACAATCCCAATGGTTTGTTAAGTGGTTTGTTAAGTAGTTTGATCATAATGCAACTAAACAAACATATTTGAACCTGTTGTTGAAGCATGTCGAGAGGTGTTGATGAACGCATGCTTTGATGATTTGTGTAAACGAGTAACTTGCACATTTTACGTTATGTATTACAAGTTACATGTTTGTGATCATTAAAACATAAGAGACCGTTTAGATTAAATACCGTAATATTTGCACTAATACATTGGTTAATCCAAAAGGCATCACTAGAAATTCATAGTGCCCTTCATGAGGTCGGAATGCCGTTTTTGGAATATCCGCCTCTTTCATACGAATCTGATGATACCCAGATTTTAAGTCAAGCTTTGAAAAGATCGATGCCCCGTGTAATTCGTCCAACAATTCGTCAATGACAGGGATCGGGAATTTATCTAATACTGTAGACTTGTTTAAAGCTCAATAGTCTACACAAAACCTCCAGCTTCCATCTTTTTTCTTTACTAACAATACTGAGCTAGAAAAAGGACTCGAACTAGGTTGTATCACCCCTGCGGTAAGCATCTCCTCAACCAACTTTTCGATTTCATCTTTTTGTGCCTGCGCATATCGATAAGGTCGAACACTTATTGGTTCAATACTGTCCTTGAGAATAATGGAGTGTTCATGGCCACGATGAGGTGGCAATCCTTGAGGAAGTGAGAACACATCTTCAAACTCGGTTAATAAATCATTGATAACACTAGTCGTTAGTTGGGGTTTTTTTTGTTCTAAGTTTCTCATCTCAACCAGTAACCCTTTTTTTTCCAATGGCAAAACTTGTAGCAATGATTTAACAGACACCAAAGATCGACAGAGCCCTTGATCCCCTTTAATTGTAATTCGCTTATTACCATGATCAAACGACATAGTTAACTCAGGTCCTAAGACTTCACAAAACTCTTAATAAACCCTAAATCGATGATCTATAACTATTTAAACTAATGTATGACTTGCTGACCAAGAATATAAAATAAGGAAGTATAAAATAAACTAATTACTCTTCGACCCTTGTGTGTTAATTAATTGCCGAATGGCCCTTGCTGTTTGGATTGTCTTTTATACCACTTTCCCAATCTTCCTGGAGTTGTATCATATAAGAAAGTCATTGTTGAATATAATCAATAGGTATAACATACTTAAGTCGATTTACTCGATTATGGATGCAGGAAGGTGCAAAGATCATAGTCAAGAGATTTCTCAAATTTGTCGTTGGGAATTTTAATGTCAGTAAGGAGCACACAAGTATATTACAGGCTTTAATGATATCAGTGGTATGAAATTTTTCGCACATTGAATGAAGTCAAACTAAATCAATGCTTTATACAGTATTGACAATTTTAATGTACTCACTAAGATTTTTTTTTTTTTTTTTTTTTTTTTTTTTTTTTTTTTTTCATGTTTCTAGTGCTGGATTTGTTCTTCGCTGTTAAAACACACGATTGATAGGGAAGAGTCTTTTGCTCTTGCAAAGAAGCACTTGAATTTCAACTGCAAGGAAGAAGAAGCTGATCAAGTGTACGAAAAGCTTAAAAAACCAAAGGAGATGTTTTTACAGAGCCCAAAGAACCTTAATGTGCTTAATACTTTTAAAGATCGTGCATCACGACCTGAAGAACCAAGAATGTCACCCGCAGTTCCACTTAACCTACCAAGAGCAGAAACGAAATTAAATACCATGGCTCATCTAATGAAGAAGCTTTGCAAAGCAATGGACATATTATAGAGGAAAATATTGCTAGAAGGGAAAGAAACGAGATTGATAAGTTTGACGCTCTGTAATATCGGAAAAGCTAAATTTGGTAGAAAAAGAATTTGCTGATAAACTGAACGAACATGAAAGATTGAGGCAGCTGGTTTACTTCAATGATCTAAAGGCAATGCTAAAGGCTGATGTGTCTGTGGGACAGGTGGTAGTTAATGATGAACTTTCTTTAAATGGGCCTGCACACGAGTCCCAGATCGTGGACTTGGTGGAGAGTGACAAGGAAGATCAAGAAAGCCGTGAGGTGGCCCCTGCTTTATTAGGAAATTCAATTGAAGCAAAAAGTCACGATAAACTGTTGGAATATGTAAATAATAACAATTATATAAACACATAAACATCATCAAGCAACGCAGCGGAATGGATCAAATACATGTAAATTAATTAACCGAATATAAAAGAATATGCGTACCTTTTGATCGAAGATCAAGAACCCTAATTAGGGTTTGGAAGGGGATCGACTTAGGTTTAAGTCGAAGAGGGCAAGATCACCACGTTAGCTAAAGTAAGCTAACACTTCGTTCTCGAACACACGTACTCGTAGCGTTTCAATTAGAAAAGCTAGCTTCTCGATTCACCGTCAAAACAATACTATTTCTTGAGCTTATGATGAAATCGATCCAACTTCCCAATGGGGATGTTTGTTCGATCTCTACTAGCTCAAGGGAGAGGAGAGAAGACTTGTGATTCTTTTGGAATCAAGGGATGAATGAATGAATGAAAGGGTCCTCCTTATATAGTATTCTATAACTTGGAGCTCAAGAAAACAACCCTAACCCCCTTGTGGGTTGGGTCGGCCGAACATCCTCCAAAGGAGGTGGTTCCGGATCTTTCTTGTCCTTAAATTACATTCTAGTCCTTCTCCTTTCCGTCTAACGTTTATTAGTATCCCTTAAGTATTGTTTTAGTGAATTAAATAATTATTCATACTATATATAATAATTATTTATTAAATCAAAACTCGTACGTATTTTTGTGCAATCCCGAAGTCTCGTGTTCGAGTCCCGGCCATATCATATTAATATATATACGTAAACTTTACAGCTCCCACTCGGATATACATTAATATAATAATGATATTGGATAGTCTAGCTTTACACCCCAATATCCCCAGAACGATCACGAGTATGATTTTCCTGGAAAAAATCATCTTGATGAATTATCATCATACTTATCCTTTTGTTACTAATACAATGTTAACATGGATATGGACTAAGTCTTTCCATAATCAACTTTCTGTTTCTCGTTATTTCTAATTGAGCAAGATTACCAAAAAAACATCTGAACGTATTCCAGATAGTCTTTGGGCGTGCGCACGCAAACATCTTGTCAACTCTACGAGTGGCCCAAACTGTATTATACTTCGAAACAAATTCGAAGGAACAAATTCTTTATTGACTACAAGCATAACCCATGAACTTTGTACCACTTCTGAAAATACCCCTTATAACCACCAGTTACGGATAGCGTTAGAATATTTAACACAAGTAGACTACATCCACAGCAATTATCTGGTATCTCAAGTCAGAGGATAAATATACATGATTTACTTTGACAACATCCATAAAGTACAATCATGTGGTTGGGATTTCCGTCCTATATTCAATTTATCTTTTTATTGAATATCATGTGAATTTGGTATGTCCCACGCATCAATATACTTAAGTATATTCTACCAAAACTCACATTTGTCTTAACTTAATAATATTCCCATATTATTAATTGACAACGGACTTGTTTAGAATAACATGAGTTATTCATGGACTAAACATGCAAATATAGGATATAACATTATAAATAGAAATAAACAATCAAACATTTTATTTCATTAATTTAATAATGTTTACAATATCCCTTATCCAAATACTAAATAGATCAATGCATGATAATTCTAGTTAATGAATTTTGTCTCAAGTAATGACTTGTTGACAATTATGCCTTTAGTACTGACAATCATATTTGATGACAAGGCATTATTCAACTAACTTTGATCTATTATAATTTTGAGAATACTTATTTCAAGAATTCAAATAATGAAATTCTTGTATGTGTATATCCAACTATCTTGATATAGTTACACAATATTTCATAAATGATGTGATATCCTCAATCACCATTTATGACAATCAAACTTTCAAACATTTTTTTAAAGTTTTTAAAGTATTCTAATTCTATAATGTATAATGCAACTATGCTCTTATTTGAGCACAACTAGTTTACATGGCTATTAACAAGGATGAAATCCTTCCATGACTAGTATTGATTGTTATCTCAATTAAATTAGCATCATTGTATACAAACGACAATATGCTATTTAAAATCCCGTAAACTTAATATCCATTGTGTAATTTTTTATGCCTACTAATCTTTCAAGATTTATTGTCGGCTATAACAATTACGCAACAACTTGCCATATTATTCATACTTAGAACTTAGGAGCAATTCCAGGCTGAGGATCATTATTCTAAGTTCAAACATATTCCTTTCAGAATATCTATTACACAAGTTTATATAATAACTTTTAATTGGATATCAAATATTGTCAAATCATTAAGCACTTAAGCATGATACAACAATAATATGATGCACATGAAAATCCTTCAGTCAGACTTAGATTTTATTCATGTTTCATCTTTAGAAATATATATATTCATTTAATCTTTCAAAATGATATATCATATTTCATTAGATTTATTTACTGCACATGTTTATTAAGAAATAAACTTTAGTTTCAAGGTCATATGTTTTATTTTCTAAGTCATCAAAGTAAATTTTCATTCCAAACTAAGACTTAACATTTTACTTATATGAAATGTTACTTTTTATATGTTTTACAACATATATGATTTAGTAAATCAAACATGATACTCCCACTAGCTTTCAGGAATCCTTAGAAATTATCTTATTTCAATTATAAATCAAATCATGGATTTAATAATAAAACATAAGAGTAATCTCCTAGATGCATGCATTTATCCATTCATGGATTATTGCCCTTTGTATACTTCCAAAGATTTATTTGAATTCATAAACTCCTTTTGATTACTAATCGTCCTCGCTTAAGTAATCAATCAAAAAAGAGTTTTGATATTCATTGTCAAATTTCATATTCATATAAATATAACAATTACCATCTTTGTATCTTTAATGTGCTTAGGAAAAATTATTCAATCATAGTTAATTGCTTAAATATGATTAATAATCTTGTCATAAGACATACATTAAAATATGTATACACTTTTGTCCATATGATTCCTACACAAAGATTTAAACCACTAGGGTTACATTATCTTTGAGTAAACTTATCATCATTCTCTAACTATTAAGAATTAAGATAAATCAAATTTCCAAAATTTGAATATCTTTATGAACAGCATCTACCACATTCATAGTATGAGTAATTTACCCAATTCAATATTTGGTAATACTACATCATATAATTCCCAGCATATGAACCAAATATCTGAGATATCCGAGTGGATCTATGAATGATAATTCCATCATCTTGAGGTTTATCATTTACATGTTAAGCCTCTACATGATTTTCACTAGTGTGTTTTTAGAAGATTATGTATTTTGTAATTTTATCTTTCAAGATAAAACTCCCACTTGCCTTTAGTAATATATATAGACTATCTATAAATACTTAGCAATTAGAGCAACAATCCAATTTTCTCTTTTGGGACATTACAAATACATATTGACAGTTCCTGACATGCTTTTGTTAATAACCTTCAAATAAGTAGCTTAACAAACTCAGAACTCCAATTTAAGACTTAATGTGATTCATCACATTTCATAATTCAACGTCTTATTAATCTTCTAGGAGTCTAATTGAGTATATTTAATCCACACTCAATTTTCCAACCTTGATAACTTTTGGAAGAAAAGAAGTTATAGTTATCTTCAATCAAACGATATCAATAGAGTTTGATTCTCCTACATGAACATACCATAAACTTGTGGTATTTCATTAGAACTCATATTGTCAGACAATCTATCAATATGAAATATAACCATATATATCTATTAGCTTGTCTATTTACCAACTAAATCATTTAATGATGAAATAGAATTTTCAAGCTTGTTGCATGCTTTATAAACCAAGTACTTATTAACCAAGTCACTTCATGTTCATGTCTCATCAAGAATACATAAACTGTTATAATCCCATTACACGTTATTAATCATTGATCAACTCAATGACTTCTTGTATATGTCTTAATTAAAAGACCATAACAAGCTAACGTCTTACTTTACATTATACTAAGCCTTGCATAAAGACTTTACGTTTATAACTATACAATAAAGTATAAACATGTATAACTAAAGTAATCATGAACTCCATCATTTTGGTTCAATAGTCTTTTCAAGTTAACTTACTACTTTCATTTCTTTATGTCATTCTAAGAATTCATAATTTATTGAAGTTAGTAGTATATTTACTTCATGCATTTATGTCATTCATATAATACATAATTATTGAAGTAGTATTATATTACTTCATGCATTTATGTCATTTCAATAATACATAAATACTAAGGTTGAAGTAATCTTGTTATCCCATTGACACAAGTTCTAATAAGTATCTAATTTAGAAACTGTAAATTAATCCATATACGTCTCACGTAATCATAGAAATTTACCTTGTCATTAATTTTTGGTCCTGGTCTCACGCATACCCAAAATTAAGTTCAAGTGTTTCTAAGAATAGATATATATACAATTATATTAGAACAAGAGTCTCTCACCTTGTATGACCTTGTATGTAAGAGAATCTATTTAATCATATTGTTATATGTTGTACCTTGCACACAATTAAGATTTCTCCCACTTGTGCATGGAACAACATCATTTTCACATTATTAACACTACACGCGTTTTGTTAATGTGAACAATATGATTTGTGTCATTAGCATAACTAGTAGATATAGAGTTACTCAATCAATCAAGGAAACGTACATGACTATCCTTGAAAATATTAGTGTCTATATTTTGGAAAGTAATTATCTTGAGACATTCAGAAGATAGTCTGAGTTATAATCAAGATAATAAGTCTTGTAACTCCCACTGAATTAGAGAACATTACAATAATCCCTTATTCAGTAATAAGAACACAATGCTCCCACTGAATGTAACAACATTGTAAATGTGTCATTATCAGTGAAAGGAAATAGTGTGCTTGTTTACTTTCCTACATCTTTTGAGAAAACCTATTCAAATTATATAGGTTGTAAAAGAATGTATTCTACTACTTAAATGTGATTCATCACATCCCAAACTGTTAACTTGAAAAACTGAGCATGCAATTTTTCTTCCTGTATGGATCTACCATTCCAACAATTTGTATGTAGTATCTTTAAATGGTCAAATCAAAACAATTAGATGAAATAATCTAATTTGTCTTTTACCATTTTGCAGTAATCAGTCTAGCTTCTAATTCAATAACTCATAAAGTGCAAATACTCTTACTATTAAAGTTTGCTATAAGTTATGTATTGAGAATTTAGACAATTCTAATCATCCTATTATACCTTTCTCATTCATGAAAAGGAATAGGATTAAGTCTCACACTTCTCTCATGAAAGAAGACTATGTTAATTCTTTTCGTAAAGTTGATTCTAATCAAAATTCCATACAGATGTAGATCAATTTACTTGTGAAAAGAGTAACTTACATTTACGGTTCAATCGTTGCATTAATACATTAAAAGAATTTGCAAAATTCAATTTTAGTATTTTCGATAATACATATTTTCAAGCAAACACGATACCCATGGATATATTCATATAACCATCTTAGTTTCTTGAAAATCTAGGATCCAACTTTTCATAATTCCACTACATCAGTTGATCTGCTAGTAGTGGAAATACAAAAGATGGTAATCTGTCGAACACATAATTGGCAAACAATTTCCAATTCCTAGATCAATTATGGGATTTACATCAAATTGATTCATCAATTTGCAATGTAAGCATGTTTTATCCCATCTCATGCCTTGAGTTTCGAGTCTCACTAATAAATCAATCAAGTCGTCTAACTTAGAAACTGTAAGTTCACATAGTTTTATTACACTCAGTTGATCTGCTGGCAATAAAACATGTAATTTACCTTGTTGTTAATTGAGTTTCGAGTCTCACTAATAACTCATTTAAGTCCAAGTGTTCCTTATAGTTAGATGGCATGTGACTTAAATTTTTAAAGGGTATTTAATTTTTTGATGTGTGTAATCAAAAAAATATGTACAAAGATGTCATGCAATTCATCTTTGTATCATAGGTTTTACAAACAATTTTACCAATTCGTTTCCTTATATGAGCACGAATCTTAAATTTTTAATTGAGGCGTTGAGAAACTTACAACTTTGCCTTAAGGGGCTTCGTACAATCGTGTAACAAGATGACGCACAAGCGGGCGAGGAACTTTCGTAGGGGTTAGACCTCTTAAAAAACTTGGTTCCTCTTATCCCACCACACAGTTTGTCATTTGGCCTTGAAAGCACATTGTACCGTCGCATCCAATCAATTAAAAACTTTGAGATTATGGCTCAAACAAGATTTCTCCATTATTAAGTCCGGTTTAATAGTTTTATTTTTGAAAATCACCCTTTGCTTACAATCATGTCATAAATATTTATAAACAAATAACAATTTAAATAAAACAAACAACTTAATAATGAACATGCTAAATAAATCAATTTACATGCATATATTATCTAAGACTCCCATTGGTTTTCGAGCTAGGTACCAATGGACCCACATACACCATAAATGGTTGCGTAAGTCCCACAATAATTAATATACAATAACACACAATTGATTACATACATACGATTAATAAGGGTCTTCCCTAATTGTATAATTAATTAATTTTAGTAGTCAAACAATTATTACTAAAACCCTAATTAATTAATCCAAATCGTATAAATTAGCATGAAATCACATAAACACGTAACAATTACTACATAATCAATCTTCCATGACAAAATTTGCATGATTTTGTCATAGATCCACATAACAATTATTATCATGCATCCAAGATCGCATATTCAATTAATGACATATAACAAATATCCATATAATAACACATAAAGATTACATGCAACCTAGGGTTTCTACAAGTTTTTAATTAAATTTCAAAACCCTAATTTTAAAAACCAAAATTTCGACCCAAATTTAAAAAAGTTTAGGGTTTACAAAATAATAAAAAACTAAAGAACACCATAACATGTAATATTCAAACAATTTAATTTTAATGTGTTTCGATAATTAATTACATTGTATTAACGGCTCTTGATGCCACTGTTGGAATATGTAAATAATAACAATTATATAAACACATAAACATCATCAAGCAACGCAGCGGAATGGATCAAATACATGTAAATTAATTAACCGAATATAAAAGAATATGCGTACCTTTTGATCGAAGATCAAGAACCCTAATTAGGGTTTGGAAGGGGATCGACTTAGGTTTAAGTCGAAGAGGGCAAGATCACCACGTTAGCTAAAGTAAGCTAACACTTCGTTCTCGAACACACGTACTCGTAGCGTTTCAATTAGAAAAGCTAGCTTCTCGATTCACCGTCAAAACAATACTATTTCTTGAGCTTATGATGAAATCGATCCAACTTCCCAATGGGGATGTTTGTTCGATCTCTACTAGCTCAAGGGAGAGGAGAGAAGACTTGTGATTCTTTTGGAATCAAGGGATGAATGAATGAATGAAAGGGTCCTCCTTATATAGTATTCTATAACTTGGAGCTCAAGAAAACAACCCTAACCCCCTTGTGGGTTGGGTCGGCCGAACATCCTCCAAAGGAGGTGGTTCCGGATCTTTCTTGTCCTTAAATTACATTCTAGTCCTTCTCCTTTCCGTCTAACGTTTATTAGTATCCCTTAAGTATTGTTTTAGTGAATTAAATAATTATTCATACTATATATAATAATTATTTATTAAATCAAAACTCGTACGTATTTTTGTGCAATCCCGAAGTCTCGTGTTCGAGTCCCGGCCATATCATATTAATATATATACGTAAACTTTACATAAACTTGTGCATGGCATATGTCCTGTGGTTGTGCCAGATGGAGTAGTCAATAAAGTTATATAATAAATCACAAATCAATGAATGAATTTACAATTGACATCATTAAGTAAAACCCACTTTGTTATGTTTTTTATTACAATCGAACAAGAAGAAACAAATTTAAAAAAAAAAAAAAAAAAAAAAAAAAAAAAAAAAAAAAAGTGACCGGAATCCGGAAAATATCGCCGGAATCTGAGTTTGGTCACCGGAGAAGATGAATATGAAGGGTAGAGGGTGGTTTTGTGGTGGTAAAGGGTCGTGGTGATGGTAGAGGGTGGTGGTTTAAATTCAAAAGAAAATAAAAGTGGAGAAGAAGACAAGGGTAAATTAGTCATTTCGCATGGAGTTTGATTTGGACTAACGGGTTTTATTAACGATCATTAGCCAAAAACGAGAATTTGCAACTGCAGTAACGGTTCAAGGGCATAACTCGCAAAAAAATGAAACATTAGGGATATTTCTCGCAATTTTTAAAAAATGATGACATTTCTCGCAAAAATCGCAAAGTTTAGATAAATTTTTTGCAGTTTACTGTATAAACAATTAAGGAAGTCGTTAGGGAAATTTTTACATAGTAAAATGAGGGGTCTATGGGTAAGCTTATTGAACCAAGGTTATTAGCTTATCAAAAAAACTGTGAGCTGTTTTGAGTACCCCGAACAGCTTATTTGTGTCAATAAGCTGTTTAATAGAAGCTATGATGAAGGAGCTTATTTAGCATTCAAGGCTTTTGGCCTAGTGATATGTGAGTGGCCCACTCTCATATGTAGGTGGTGGTATTAGTTATGTGAAAAAAACTGCGGTTGAAAAAACTAAAAAAATAAAAAATAAAATAAAAAACTTATTTAGCTCTTAAGCAAAAATTGAAAAAGCTCTATTAAATTTACTTGATGTTATGTAAGGTAACTGTACGTGCTTAAATTTGTATCCAACTCACCACTTGGTGACCGGATATTCAAATTCATTGGTAGAAAGTGGGGTTTTTGTTATTGTTGCTAGAACCGGACCAAAATTAAAAAGTATGAGGTGGCTTTGACACCTAACAGTATTTGATTCTATTAAAAAGCAAGGAAAGTCATTAGGGAAATCTGTAGTCTTAGCCTCTTAGGGGTGTTTGGGTAAGCTTATTGAAGAAAGGTTATTAATTAGCTTATCTAAACACAACAAGCTGTTTTGAGTATCCAAACATAAGCTGTTTATACTACAAGCTATGATGAAGGAGACTATCTTGAAGAGCTTTATTTAGTTCATACACAAAAAATTTGCACAAGCTTTTTTAACATGACTAAAATGTTTTGTAAGGTAACATAACTTACTTAATATTTCATCACTCAGTGACCGGATATTCAAATTCATCACTCAGTGACCGGATATTTCATCACTCAGTGACCATACAAAAAAGTAGTCTGTATCAGTTTTTGTTATCGTCACTAGAAGTGGACCAAAAATAAAAATACGATGTGGCTTTTAAACATAACATTATTTGTTCAATGTCATTACAACTTTGGATAAATGTTCGGCAATTAATACGGTGTGACATCATTATAACTGATATATACCAGCGGTTTGGTGTGTGGATGTATTTTTGGTGATGTATAAATCATCTCCCCCAAATATTGAATTGCTAGAAAGTTTCTATATTAGAGCTTTCCCTATCACTAGTAGAAACCCGTATATGGTCAACACTTATCATATCCTGTATTCTCAGATTTCATTGGATAAATGTTTAAAAAGTGTTAAGTTAGTTATTAAGTACATATATGTGAGAAAATGAGGTGCAATTGATTGAAAATTTGGACATGATAGTGAATGGAAATTTTAGGAATAGAGGTCTAATGTTCTTAAATGATTGTTGAAAATATCAGGAAGATTACATTGAAGTTGATCCGGATGGATCAGACACGTGGAAACTGGATTCAGCCATGGAACTTCTTAAAAAGGGAGCTGTTGGGCTCATTCCCACTGATACTGTGTAAAATGATACAATGCCTATAACCTCTATACATTTGTGTGCGTGTCTGCACATATGTCATGATGTGTCTAAACTACCTACAGAAATATGGTTTTATCTGTGTATCGCTAGTGTGTCATTTCTATTTTATAGATGGTTAATAATTTAATATATGATTACAAGGCCTGCACACATTTTTTGCAATGTTTGTCTTTGTCAGTTCCTTGAAATAATTTACATGGTAGAATAGGGTGTAGGAGTTAAGATTTAATCGTCAAGATTGACTGTGTTTAATAACTTCTATTGGACATTTGGAGATGATTGTAGAACAAGTGTCCCTGAATATGCTATACTTCATGGTTTTCTTTTTGACATCTATGTTTATTTTGTGCTCTCAATAGGTATGCTATGGTTTGTGATACGACTAACCACGATGCCGTTGAACGTCTTAGAAGGTAGATCTTTTGTACTTTCACATTTTATTTGAAAAAAAAAGTCGAATCACATGGTTATGTCCACTAATAACCACAGTCGCTCTTCTTTTTATCTTTAATGCAGGCTGAAAGAAGTGGGAAGCTACAAAGGCAAGCATTTTTTTTTCCTCCTAAAACGTACTGTCTTTATTTGCGTGGTATGGTGTTCTTTTGTATTATGATCTTTCTAATACCATCTTACTATTCTTGCAGCCGTATAGTATCTTGTGTCGTTCTCTCCATGATATAGATACATATGCAACTGGGTTCCACGTGGTAACAGTAATGGCCTTTCTAACTACTTTCGAGCAGTGAAACATTGCTTGCCTGGACCTGTAAGTATATTTTTGCTATCTGTTCTTATTTGTTCAATTTTGCACCTAATTTGACCTTCTGTACTTGGTTAATGTTAAAGGCAGTCACTATTTTAAGGCACTTTGATGCAATCATGTTGTCTTATTTGACACCGTGAAGAAAAGCCATGACTTTATTTATTATCTTTGTAATGCTTCATATGCATTGCTGGTTGAGTAACAACTCATCTTTTGTATGGGCTGGGTCAGCTTGTCCCGCAAACACTTTTTGTCATGTTTTTTTTTTTTTTTTTAGAATTATCTATAGTTATTAGCATGTTAATTAAAACTATTTTTTTTAACAATTATAATATAATTTATTCAATAAAACATTCAAGGAGGTTTTATATGCATTAAAAATAGACTTTGGAGACATTCATATTGCTAGATCCATTTGACCCATCCCCTTTTTTCTACTTTTTTCAATTTGACCCGTTTGACATATAACACAGCCAGAATCAATCCATTCATCATTAAATTGATCGAGATTGTGAGCCTTATTTAACCTAAGAGGGTACTGTTCACTTGTTTCATCCTATCTGTTTCCTGATTTTCGAGCTTCTTTTGTTAGTTTGACAGCTCTTCTGACGGTTTTCTGTTACTTATCCCCTGTTTGTTGTTTTATTAATGTAACAGTACACTTTCATCTTAACTGCAAGCAAAGCATTACCAAAACAGCGTGTGAAATACGGAACTGCTGTTTCTAGATACGCATTTGTGTGTGTGTCCGCATACAGTGGCGGATCTAGGATTTTAGAATAGGGTGTGCACCATAAGCAAACATGGCAAAATGACTGGGTCACGTAACAGGTCAAATCAGTTTTGAGTTGGTCGGGTCGGTTAAAATGTAGCAGTGTTATCTTCCGTCTATTGAAACTTGTTAATCCTATCGAACCCTTTGAATGCTTAGCTTAATATAACTGTATGACGTGAGAATGCTTCTCGCATACAATATGTAAATCATTTTTATATATGTAACTATATGACGTGAGAATGCTTCTCAATAATATGAAATCAATGTTAACTTCCTTCAATCCTTTTTTGTCCCTGTACATATATAGTTTTACTAATAGCGGTGAAGCTCCTCACTTCACTGCACTAACACAATGTACCTTGTTTCCGCATAGGCCACAATTCATGCATTTTGTTGAAGGTTGGTTAGTCCTTGTATATTCAGCTTTTCCAACCATGAAACAATGTTCTTTCTGCCTAATGAGAATGATTATGGCCCTCTTACGCAGTTGATTTATGTAAGATGTATTGGTCAACAGTCAACACCACATATATGCAACCATGAAATATGTGCTAAAAGTAAGGGCAGTATCCTACGGGATAAAAAAGATTTAGTTAAGATGTAGGTTAAAAGTTGCAAAGGTTTGCATGTGGCAGGTACTACTGTATGAATACAATGTTGTGTTAGATCCAATCCAACACTTGTCTTTGAGTTAGCTAACGTCGGTTTGTTATTGCGTATTTGATTTGTTGGGTTTTATAAGTGGGGTTGCAAATTTGCTATGTAATAGCTTGGGCATATCAGAAAATAATGAGTAGATCAAATGTTGGTTTTATCCTAGTTGGGTGTAAAAATTCTCAGTGACTACGATTGTCTGATTTGCTACCGTCAAGGAAGAGCGAACATCGTGGTAAGAGCGCTGAGCAGGAGTGAACGAGTGAAACATAGATGTCTATGAGCAATGATTATGATAATTCAGTCTGGAGTTAAGAGGATGATACTGACAGCCTAGAGAGAGAAATTCAAGGAAGAGAACATGTAAGAATAAAGATTACGTGATTTAGACCAGCAAATGGAAAGGAAGAAAGATGGAGGATTGTACTTTGCGGACCAACTATTGGTTTCATTGGGAGGAAGCATAAGGACATTAATCATGTAAGGTATTTGATAAATCCGAGAATGGATAAGACGTATTATGATCTTAGAGAGAGATGTGTTGGGGAGCAAGTATGAAAGAGAATACCGGTACCTTAACAAGTGTTTGATACGCTTGAAGGTGAGTGTTGATGTCAACAACTATTAGGATGATGCAACAGTCAGAAATATCTGGAGATTTTGATGTAGAAAAGTTAGTAAAACGTTACATTTGATGAGTTGGTAGAGAGACGTAGAGTGTCGCGTCAATTAGCTTATATCAAGATGAAATACTTACTTCGCGATTGTGGTAAAATTTTTATAGGGCATTGAGAACGCGTATGTAGATGAGTACGACTTATCATTCTTAAATGAATGGGCTAAGAGAGCGTACAACCAGGCGTTGGATGGTATGCTGAAAGCATGGGTGTGTTTGATTTTGGAGGAAACTGGGGTATGCATTTACCCTTAGCTGAATTCTCCTATAACAATAATTATCATTCTAGTATTAAGAATGTGCCGTTTGAAGTGTTGTATGGAAGGAAACGTAGATCACCTGTTCTATGAGCAGAGGTTGGGACAAGTAAACTAATTGGTCCTGAATTGGTACAAGAGACTACGGATATGGTCTTCCAGATTAAGGAAAGACTTAAGGCCGCAAGAGATTGCCAAAAGAGTTATGCGGATAATCGCCGTAAGCCTTTAGAGTTTAAGGTTGGTGATTTTGTGATGTTAAAAGTGTCTCCTTGGAAGGGTGTTGTGCGTTTCGGTAAGAAAGGCAAATTAGCACCGAGATACGTAGGACCGTTTGAGATTACGGAAAGGATTGGACTTGTGGTATATTGATTGAAATTACCTCAGGAGTTAAGTGGTGTGCATGATACGTTCCACGTATCTAATTTGAAGAAGTGTTTGGCGGATGCTAGTCTGCATGTGCCATTGGATGAGATTAAGGTTGACAAGACTCTTCGTTTTGTCGAGGAGCCTGTTGAGATTATGGACCGAGTGGTCAAGAGTTTAAAGTGTGGTAAGATAGCATTAGTAGAGGTGTGTTGGAATTCGAAGCGTAGTCCTGAGTTTTACTTGGGAACGCGAGGATCAGATGAGATCTAAGTATCCGATTTTGTTTGTTGATGTCGTTGGTGAGCAGATTATTTGTAGTTGGATTTAGATCGTGGAAGTTCGATGATGGGTATTCATAAATGTTTTAATTAATGTTTTTTTCCATGCGTATCTATTATATGTGTGTGCTTCTGGCGGTTACCATTTGGTTTTTCATTTGGTTTGGGGGTATCGTGCCTATCTATGAGAAGTTGTTTGGATCATTTGTGTAACTGATCGAGGTAGTGTATCTATTTCCGTGTATCGTTGGTTTGTCGGTAAAATTTTCTATCGTGGGTATTTAAGTATTCGGTTCATATTTGGTGGTACTTTCTCTGTGACTTGTAAGGCGTACCACCTTTTTCTTAAATCTTGCGTTAAAGACACAAAGCTGGAACCTTTTTGTTTTAATCTTCACGTTAAGATTAGAATAAAACTTCAAACTTTATCTTAGAAACTCACGAATCAACAAAAAAGCTAGGACCTTTTTCTAAGAACTCTCGTAAAAACCAAAAAACAAGCCAAAAGTACACGTTTGCTAGACAAAGACGCAACCTTTAATCTATATTTGATTCTAACGAACACAACTAAGTCCTATTTCGATGTTTGGCGTATTGATACCACTTGTAATGACTAGAAATCTAACTTTATCACTACAACTTGACTATATAAGAACTAAACTCGTGACACTCAACAGATATGAAATATAGATGAAGAGAAGGTGTAATGGATCGTATGAATAAATTACTAATCGAATGATTTTTTAAACTTGAAAGAGAAATAAAACAAACACACTATTAGAGCACACACACCTACACACTCTCACCTATACTAGTCTTTGAGGCACACATGAAATGGAGGTGAGAGTGTGTACTTATAGTGTGAAGTTGATGCCCTAAAAGGCTTTGGAGTGGGCTCGGTTGGGCTTTTGATACATGGGTTGGACTTTGTCCATATTTCCTAGTTATACATGTACTACATAATACTTAGACATTTTGGCCCAACCGAGCTCTAGACTATCTATACTAAATCGACACAATCACAAAGTTCTATTAGTGAGAATGACCATCACTTTAATAATTTAAATGCTAACAACTCTAAAGTACGTGAAAATATTATATTACAGATTCTTAACCAGCATGTAAAATAACATCGCAAGTGACCAAGAGTCTAAGCAGATTCGATGTGTACACAATACTGTGATGTAAAGCAAAATCAATCAACTAAAATGCGATTCGAACACGTTACAATCATAAACTAAAAAAATTACTGCAATTTATTTTGTACCGGGGCATAACAATAACACCTTTTTAAGGTCTTTATATTCACCAAAACAACTGTTGTCAATTTATATGTTCAATGACACACCAAAACAATTCATATAACACCTTTTTAAGGTCTTTATATTCACCAAAACAACTGTTGTCAATTTATATGTTCAAAAAGTATCAAACTTTACATTCAAAAGCATAAACACACTTAAATGAGAACACAAAACCTTAAACTACAATAACCCCAATAACAAAGACAATTTTTTTGCAACACCTTCAAAAGTAACAACCTTTCATTCACAAAATCGTCATTTGCATCAACTTTGTAAGTGATTCTATTTATTGAACATCACTTTCAAATGCAAGCCCAATTTCCAAAAACCCTCTTGTGGGTCATCATTCCTTCAAGACGATGCTCTACACGCAACAAACCCACCTAACCCAATGGGAATAATGGCAGCTTCAGTACCACCAACAACCATCAAATCAGCTTCCCCTCGACGGATGTGATTTGCAGCAGCATGAAAGCAGTAATTAGAGGTAGCACAAGCAATTGAAATTAAGTAATTTGGTTGCATAAACCCTAAATTATTAGCTAGCAAGGCGGACCTCATGTTAGATTTTCATATCTTTTGAAACCGTAAGAAATACAATCGATACGTATACATATATAATAACAAGTATCAAGGTTGCAAAAATCGTGAATCGGTAGTCGGGCGGTCGACCACCTTGTAGCTTGTAATCGGTCTAGGCGGGATTAATCGGTGATTAATCGGATTGGCATTACTGACAAATTTTAGTTATTTCCGGCAAGTTTTGTGTATTTCCAGTGAGTCTTAGGTATTTACGGCAAGGTATTTTCTAAAAAACAACTTGTAATAGACTTAAACAGTTACTATAAGTGATCAAAATAAGTTTACAGTGAGTTTTGGGTACTTCCGGCAAGATTTATAGGTTTCCGGCAAGTTTGACCACCATTGACCACCGTTGATCGCCGTTGACCACGGTTGACCTATTTGTTTGACCCAATTACATAAATCGGCAAGGTCGGTGACCTTGTAGCACCTAATCGGCGATTAATCGGCCTTGTAGACCTTTTTTTGCAACACTGACAAGTATAGTACCTTTTGCACCAACCAATTTGACAAAAATCACCAGTGATTTTGGAGTTTAATAGGATCTAGGGTTTGAGTGGGAGACAAAAGTGTTGTGTGTGAGAGTGCTAGATCGGGTGTGGGGTTATAAGTAGGGCTGTCATTCGGGTTGACCCGGCCGGGTTCGGGTCAACTCGGGTCAAGCCCCCTAAAAACATACCCGAACCCGACCCTGTTTAGAACTCGGGTCAACTCGGGTCGGGTCAATCGGGTCGGGTCAACTCGGGTTTGGGGTCAACCCGAGTTTTTTACATTGTAAAATGTTAGTTTTGTCGGGTCAACTCGGGTTCGGGTCGGGTTCGGGTCGGGTCAAGGCTAAAAAAACATACCCGAACCCGACCTTGTTTAGAACTCGGGTCAATTCGGGTTGACCCGATTGACCCGAATTTGATTTTTGACCCGAGTGACCCGACCCGAGTTGACCCGAACCCGGTCGGGTTCGGGTCAGGTCGGGTTCGGGTCGGGTTTTATGACACCCCTAGTTATAAGTGTTGGATCCTTATTGACATATTTACCTTAAAAAAAAATCCAATTAACTGGCTACTGGATTAGTGGGTAAACTTTTACCTAAAATAAAATTTTGAAATTTATTTACACGAAAGAATCGGATTTGAACATCGATACATATAATTAGACAAAGTGACAAGTATGATACATTTTTGGACTTAGCTCTTTTTTTATACGAGTTTAATCAATGCTCATTAAATTTTTTTTTTTTTTCAATATAAACGGAAATATTTGTTTATTTGAATACACGTTAAAATGGTGTCCAGTAAAAACATATTAGGAAAACACATTATGCATATAGAATCGAAATGAAAATGAGAGGTTCCTTAATCTAAGAAACCGTACAAATCAACGTGATTCAGTTAAATTTAGTGAAATCGAAGTGATTCAATAAATTTAGGCATCCATTCAGTATTATGATTGAAGTTATCAAATAATTTAGAGTTTTTTTTCTTTTTCTTATCAAGGATATAGTATAGTGCTTCCCCAAAAAGTCATTCGGTTATTGTCATATTAGTTGTAGTAAGGTTATTGGTTATTTGAGAGGTTGCGGGTTATTTCTCGTGGGGTTGTTTTCCAGGTGAACATCCTTGCTATAGTGTTTGATGTATTGTGTGAAGTTAAAAAAAAAAAAAAAAGAGTGTAGTATTCTAAAATGTTTATCGTTTTCAAAAGATTATAAATTATTTAGTGCTTTGTAGCAAAATCCTTCTTTCGTGACTCGTATAAAAATGTAACATATTTTAGTTAAGAATATATGAAATATAAGTTTCTTTTGTTTTAAGAATGGTATTAGAAAAGTAGTTGCATTCTTAAACAGTTAACGGTATGTTAATTTTTTTCCGTGACAGGTGGAGAATTTGGAATACATGAGGATTCGACTAAGTGATATAGAGTTTGCGACTGAAAAGTTTTCCGATATATATGAAATTGGCTGGTGGTTTTGGTAGGGTGTACCGAGCTGAACTTGACCTGGGTAATAACAATTCATCGTCCATAGAAGGGGATAATAAAGGTGAACTGCCTATAAAACGAATCCCTGTTTCTATAAAACGTATCTTTAATCGGGGAGACATTAGTCAAGGTGAACAAGGGTTCTTTAGAGAAGTTGAAATGCTTAGTAGTTGTAAACATCCAAACATAGTCTCTCTTCTTGGCTATTGTGATGAAGGTGGTGAGATGATCCTGGTATATGAGCATGCTTCTAATGGGAGCCTCGATGAGTATTTGGGAAACATCGATAACCCGACTAATCTTACTTGTGCTCAACGAATAAAAATATGTATTGGTATTGCACACGGGCTGAATTACCTCCACTCCTGTTTAGATGACAAACAAAGGATAATACACCGTGATATAAAGAGTGACAACATTCTGTTGGGCGATAAGTGGGAGGCTAAGATTGCTGACTTCGGGTTATCCAAATTATACAATAATGCTAATAATGCATCCAGCACCACCAATACTGGTACTATTGCTGGAACTGAAATGTACCTGGATCCAGAATATAAGAAAACAGGCAAGCTGAAAAAAGAGTCTGATATTTACTCGTTAGGAGTAGTCCTATTTGAGATCTTATGTGGGAGGTTGGCATATGATAAGATATACTATGCTGACAATGAGAAAGGGCTTGCATCAATTGTACGCCGACGCTACAAAGATGGAACAATAAAAGATATGATTGATCCTAAAATAAAGGAAGAAGCTCATGAAAATATAATTATGCAAAATAGAGGACTCATAGAGGATTCTTTGGACACATTTTTAGAGATTGCTTATCAGTGTTTGGAAGAAACTCAAGTTAAACGCCCAAAGATGGAAGTAATCATCATGGAACTTGAGAAAGCATTATACTTTCAAGTAAGTGGTGTTTCTCAAAAGTTGAACTTCAACTTTTTTTCTCATCTTATTAGGATTATATTTCTTCAGTTGCTAATATAATTTCATCTTGATTCACAGGAAAATCGTAAGGACGACCTCCAAATTTCAATTCAAAACATCAATTTGGCGACAGAGAACTTCAGTGATAAGAATTGCATTGGAAGAGGAAGATATTGGACGACATACAAAGGAGAACTTACGCATGCTAAGGGAAATACCTCCATTGTGGCAAAGCGGTGAGATCGCAAGTGTAGTCAAAGAGATCATCAATTTCTGAGAGAGCTAGATATTCTTTATAAGTGTAAGCATGAAAATATCATTAGTCTTGTAGGCTATTGCAAAGAAATGGATGAAAACATAATTGTTTATGAGCATGCGTTTAAAGGAAGTCTCGGTACGTATTTGAGGGATGCTAGTCTTACTTGGGTTAAACGACTCAAGATATGTATGGATGTTGCAGTTGGATTGGACGCTCTTCATAAAGAACATGTCGTAACTCGAGGGCCAGTGTTTCATAGAGACATCAATAGCACAAGTATTCTAATAGATAGTGATTGGAACGCAAAAATTTCCAATTTGGAGTTATCTGCAACAGATACATTAAATCAAGAAATGGAACATGTCATGGATAATGATTTTGGCACATTACACTATCTTGATCCAAGTTACGATAAAGGGTTTCTAGACAAAGCATCAGATATATATTCCTTTGGTGTTATTTTAATCGAGATCTTACATGGGAGATTGATTTGGAATGAAGACATAGATGACTTTTTTGGTTATCCCAGTCTTTAGTTCATGCAGCTAAAATGTACTATGATGAAGGGAAATTTGATGGGATTGTTTTTGAGGGAATTGCAGAACAAATTGTGCCACAATCATTACAAACATTTGCAACCATAGCCATTCAGTGTTTACATCATGATAGCAATGAGCGGCCAACAGCAAATCAGGTGCTAGTACAGCTTAAGAAGGCATTGGAATTCCAAGTGAGGTTTCATATACTAAAACAATTATTATTATTTATTTAGTTTTTGTAGAAATTCTCAAAATGATCTGGTAGCCGGAGCACCCTCTTGGTGGTTTGAAAAAATGCCATTTTGAGTTTATTCTGTAGTGCTCAAAATTCCATTTTTTAACTTCTGGCCAGGTGGTTGGAAGATCAACAACCTGAAAAATTATATACTTGATAATTTTTTTTCGTGATTGGACGTAATGTATAAATTGCACAAACATAGTTTTTTAGATAATACAAAACTGATAGCAATTTTGCAGTGGTTAAAGGTTTATATTCAAAGTCAAATACAATTCACATACACATACTAATACAAACTTAAATTTCATCTGTACGTTTATTATATATAGGATGATTATGATGTATGCGAGCCAAAAGTGCCCAAAGACTACAAAGAACTTTTGCTCATGTCACAAACACCGGAGAAGCACACTATCGAAAGGAAAAAGGATCTCTACGACCTCTTCTTGAAAGGGATCATCCTTCAAAATGGCAAGGTGGTAACTATCTCTTTCTCATATCTAATCTATTTTGTATAAAGCTGCAAAATTTGTTTCAATAGAATTTAAAAATGACGCAGAGACTGAAACGACCACAAATCAAAACATTCCATTCTGAATGACAAGTTATATACTGCAACACTTTCCGATATATTAAAGGAAAAAAATCTTATTTTATAACTAAATCTAATCTAATTTCAATGTTTATTTCCATTTACGAATTAACGTCAATTGGTGTGACTTTGTGAATATCTTTTCTCTAAACATAAAGAATCCTCAACCTTATATTCGAAAAAATATCGAGTATAATCCACCACTATAACATACATTAAAGCTAATTTTGTGCTCTTACAGAACATTGAACTTTTTTTTTAGTTTATTTCATTCTTTCAATTATTTTAGTATAAATGAACCTTTAATCACAAAGTGTGCTCAAAGGGATTTCCAGAAATGCATTCGTAAATGATAGTATGTAGGTTTGATTAACCTTTTTTGTATAACAGTATTTTTCAATCGGGAGAAATGCGGAAAGAAATGAAATGATTTCATCAAGAAGCTTTTTGGACAAAAACAGTTCATCATGTCGGTGGAGATCTATTCAAGAATCAAGGTCCGTTTCTCTTTCCCATTAGGCTTTTTTGAACGTGGGTATTATATCAAAAATTTAGTAACTACTAATGTTTATACAAGAATTATTGACCGGATCAAAAATCCAATCGCACCGCAACGAGTTTACTTTACTATTTTTTTACTGATATTCAAGAGTGAGAAAGAGCTTTGATTTCTTCTTATGCGTCTTTTCTTAGGGACATATATGTAAAAGCCCCTATAAAATAAAATTCATTGTAAAGTTTCGTAAGTTTACAACAAATTCCACTGTAAATATTACAAGAAAATAAATTGTTGTGAAATATATATGAAAAAAGTTAACAACAGATGGGAGGTTATAAGTAGAAAAGTAATCATAAAAAATTTCAAAAATAAAATTTTAAGCTATTTTTGGGGTACTGTAAAGTCTTAAACATGTTCAGTAACATATGAAACATAGAAAGTCTCCTAAACGTGGCATGTGTCATATTATGATACTTGAAAATTAATGTCTTTCTTTCGAGGCGTAGGTTCTTGTACAAAATTAAGAAAAATCCCAATTAATTACAAATTAAGCATCTGCACATTGATGCACAAATACTTTCATTAGTGCCCAACAACACCTTTCAAATAGGATGTGCAACGTTTCTTAACTTTGATGCAAAATAAGTTGAGTAAGATGTAGCGCATGATCAAATACCGTGTTTATGCCAATACAAGTGTTGTGATCCAGTTGGTCTCGCCTATCTTGCATCCCTATGCAAGCATTTAAAAATCTACGTAATTCTCAATCTTTATCGTTTTTAAGGAAGTGTGTTGAGCAAAAGCTTTATAGAAGCATTTTACCTAACTCATTTAGAATCAGCTAAAAATGAATTAAAACCAAGGTTATGAATATTGAATAACAATGCAAATGTCTTATACAACATGGGGAACTTTGAGCTATTCCTTGAATAGTATGGTTCTAAAGAGATTGTACAGCCATATGTTGGGTCATGTAGTAAATAGAAGCTAACTAATTTGAACCCAAATGTTTTATACGATGTGCAGGTTTTCAATAGTAGCGGAGATCAATATGTCAGAATTGAAGATTCACATCAAGATAAAAACTCAAAATTTGTCTCCTGGTGTCAATTACCGGGTTCATCTCATCTTCAGATTTTCTGGTCCCAAACGACCTTTAGCTAAAAGAATGTATGTGAACCTTAAGTACAAAATGGGAAACCAAAACATGAGTTCATATATCGCATCTTGGAGAGATGATGACTGGATGATGATTGGATTGTATCAATTCTTGAATAAAAAAGAAGATACAGAATTTGAGGTTTTACTAGAGAGCTTTTCACGAAGCTATTGCGGAAACCGCACCATCTATGTTGAAGGGATTGAGTTTCAAGCTATTGAGAAGGTAAGTGCACATGCACCACTTGTTCCAATTCTATATTCCTTTGATATATTTCCTGACAGAGGCAGCCACGATAACTTTTTCATGCTCAACATTACATGGTTGTAATTAAGATGGTGTTATAACTTTCATGTAGGTGAAACATGAAGAAATCGAGAAGTTAGAGGAAATCCAGCAAATCTGGCAATCAAGCTTGAAAAGAGATAAGGTGCAGGAATTGCAAACTAATTAACTGTGAAACAAAATATTTTAAGGAATCCATACATAATGACGAAAGCCAACATGTCGTATTTTATTTGTAACAAATTTTATTTATGATAAAGAGTAAAAAGTTTGTTTTCATTTTGATAACAACTTTTTCTAACTTTTGATGAGCAGTCATGGCTAAGAAAGGTGAACGAACAGACGCATCTTATGCTAAGTGAAGTTCAGAAAAAGAAAGATCATTTGCTAAGTGAAGTGAGGAGAAATAAAGATCGTGTGCGATGTCGAGTGAACAAAAAGATAGATCAAGCGTTAGGTGAAATGAGTGTAAAGGAATGTCAGATACTAGGTGAAGCGGTCACTAAAATAGATCATTTAGGAGGTGTAGTGATCACAAGGAAAGATCAACTGCTTACCAAAGTGAGCAAAAATTATTTGATAACGGAAGTGAAAAAGCAGAAAGATCATCTGCTAGGTAAAGTGAACAAAAAGAAAGATGGCATGGTGACTAAAATGAATAGAATGAAAGAACATCTGAAGGAGGTTCTGTATGAAAACTTTAATGAGGAGAATTCTAGTTCCGAACACTCTGCGCAATCCAGGTTTGCTTTTTGAACTAGCATCGTTTATCCTTCTCATTTTGACATTTTAATCCATAACTTTTCTTACACATTCTTCCTTTATACTTGGACCCAAATATATGGAACTTTTTCTTAAAAAATAAATTTCATAATAGGAAATCTTATTATTGTGTATTGACTACGATACATTATATAGAAACTAAATGACTTAAGTTCCACCTCTCGGATGTGTCTTTGATGGCCTACAATGAATTTTATTAGTTAAGTAACCACAAGATATATTGTACATTTGTACCTGCAGATTTGAAGCTGACAATGCCGAAATACTTCAGCCATCAGACAACAATGACTGTGAAGAGGTCCAACTTTATATTCACATTAAGTAATCAATGTCACAACTAATTTTTTTGTTTTTGTTTTTGGATTTGGTAATAACTTCTTAGAATCATTGGAATACAGTTATCGTCACTAAGCGTTGTGAACAGAAAAAAACATCACATGCTTTCGGCAAATGAGGCTCTAATAATTTACGACCTTTCTGACGTAAAGGAATCTTATTTGAGACCTGCTGCCAATTCCAGGTTAGTTTGAACTAACTTCAGAACATCATCGTTTCTTATCAGTAAACTTTACCTTGAACTTAACATTCCCCATCTATACCCGTAAAAATGTGTATTTATCCGCAGCTTTACTTAATCAGATAGTTTGAATGTTCAAACTATATGAATGTATTAAAAAATACTAATGAAATCACATGCATGCAGGTACCAAGAGGTGATTGAGCTTTTATCAAAACAAGTTTTTCATATCAAGTGTAAGATTGAAAGTAAAATGCTGTCGCCAAATACAGAGTATGTGTGTTATCTTGTGTTCAAGCTTTCAGAAAAGTGTCAAGGGTTTCATTGTCCGGTGATCATACAAGATCTCAACTGTTGGAAAAATAAAGAGATTGGAATTGTCTATTTTAGATCTCCAAGCCCATGGAATCTACATGATGGTGACCACGTTCCAGAAAATAGGGCAGATGGATGGATCGAGGTTATTGTGTGGAAATTTAACTCGAATCACGATCTCAGAGATGATTATATTCATATAAATTTGAAATTCATAGTCTATGAAGGAACAATGTCTGGGCTTATTGTACGTGGACTTGAGTTCTGACCGATGTAATTACGTATTAATAAAAACTTCTTGGATTAAATTGTTGGTTCACACTATATGTCAGTAGGCATGTCATTGAGTTGTTTCATATTCATCAGTGCTGCTCTCAAATTTCCACACAAAGTTTTTAGAGATATTTATGAAGGGCGCAAATTAGATAATTACACGGCAATATTCAATGACTAGGACACCCCTTGAAAGAAAAAGACATCCTGATAAAAAAAAAAATTCTATATATCCACAGTTCAAGAAGATTGGTGAGTGTATCAGGTTGGATATCTAGTAAGATTAATTTAGATTGAAAATTTCTGAAAGCTAAAAATTACTGTTAATACAGGTGACGGAGTAGCATACAACCGGTGGCGGAACCAGGAAATTTGATCACGGGGGCATCGAGGAATAAAGGATTTTAGTTCAACTTAAAGTAAGTTGAGCGGGGTTTGATTAAAGGCAACAAAAGCACTTTGCTTCGATAATTGAAGGCCATAAAAGTACTATACTTCAATGCAATTAACACTTATTACTCTATTATACATTAGGCGTGCGGATGATGTCGTTTTGGGTGTAAAAACAATGAAACGACGTTGTTTTGTGCACTGGCATGTCCTTTTTTGGTTTTGCAAATGTCGTTTCGGGTTATGAGCTAATTGGGCAGTTATTTATGATAACGGGTTTTTTTCGGCCCTCTTTCATGTGACCGCTCCTTTTATTATTACTCATTCTAGGTCTTTCTTTCACTTAACTTTATACGCATTAATCTTTCTCTCACCTACCTACATGCATAGTGTTGTTTGTTACTAAAGGATTGATTTATGGGTTGTTACAATGGGTCTAGAATATTGTGCGGTGATTTTGCGTGATTTTCGGAATAAGGGTTTCGTCATTTATGGGTTATTACAATGGGTCAAGAATATTGTGCGGTGATTTTGGGTGACTTTCAGAATAAGGGTTTTGTGGTTTGCGCGTCTAATGTATAAATCGGAAATTATTTATGAAAAAATCTTTGGGGATTTTTGAAGTTGTTTTGCCAGGTGAAAAATCATGGTTAGTTAATTTGTGGTTTCAGTTTTTTTTTTTTTTTTTTTTTCCATTAACTATTTTAGCTCTGCTTGTTTGAGAGCTTGTTTATTTTGTATCTAGGGCATGCAAATCAAATGGAGGAGGATGGGGAAGTCGACATAAAAGTTTTCTATGATTCCTGTAAGAGGTTTTGTATAATGGCATATATATGCTTAGAATTGTAGAATAGTATCTTCATGCTAACGATACAAAAAATTTCCTCGCAGTGATCATTGAGAATCCTTATATCGATTTCTCCCATCCTTCTTAATGTTTGATTGTATACAATGGCTTGGATGAGTTATTGATATGGATTAGGTGTCTTTTTTGACACAAATGTCAAACTATGTGTTTACTTTTTAGGTAATTTATTAGAGCTAGGTGATAATACTGGAAATATAATAGGCGGTGATGATAGAGTTTGAATGTGCCTGAATGGATTCAGATAAAGGTGAGATTATCCGATGCATCTATGCGGGACAAGTGTGATAGATTTGGAGGGAAATTTTTCATCACGAAAAGCTTTGGAAAAAGGTTTTGTCTGAGTTTATTCGTGACCGAACTTCGCCTTGCATGCATCATTCTTTTCTTTGTGTTCTTACTTTCAACATCTACCGTTGTTTCAACATCTAAGAACAATTTATGATACTGATAAATGATAACTAACAAGTATACTAAAAATATTAAAGAAACAACCCCTGACTTTAACAAAAAATCTAACCCCTATAATTCTTAAGCTACGAATAGATTAATTTTATGAATTTTAACCTTAAAAAAACCTTAAAACCCTAGAACCTTAACAACAAAATCAACCAAGAAAGAGTAGTACCTTTAGTATAAAAATGCCAAATTTTGAAGGAAAAATGAGAAATTCAAGTTATCATTAAGATGTGTGCTTTGATCATTTGGAATTGGAACGCATTATTTTTTTGGAATTGAATTGTCAGTGTGTTTGTATATGTGAACACCAGACACTATAGATGTTGGATGAGAATTGAGCTAATTACCTAAGTTTAAGCTAGATGGGTCTTTCAATTGAAAAGAGATCGCAGACAAAGTTTACATATGATATTTGAAAGAAATAAAATAAAATAAATCAAACTCTAGTTACTCAGATTGATCCGGACCCAAATAAGAAACTTATATTAAACTCGAAACCCGACCATATTTATACTTCGGGGGTCATTCAGGTTGACCGGATTAACCTGAATATAATTTTAAACCCGATTAATTGGACCTCAATAGTCGGGTCCGAGTCGGATTCGGGCCGGGTCGGTTTTATGACACCCTACTTGGAAGACCGTTAACACGTCTGTTATAATTTCCACAACGTCACCAATTCTTCCGACACAGTGTGAACGTCCACATGCTCAGTTCCCAAAATCTAACGTCAGAATCTTAGACTACAAATTCATGCTTCGTGGAAAATATTTTACAAATAAGACAAAACATATACGAACAATAGACCAACATCATTTCTTTTTCTAAACTAAATTCCACAAACCGTGTTCTTTATCTTGAAAAATCAAAATGTTAAAGTCATTTTGTTCTAACGATAAAACCAACAAAAAGATCGAAATAACTAAAATATATAAAATTTATCTATTTAATGTTAAGTTGCATGTGATTGAATAGCTATTAATTACAATGTTTTATAGAGATTATTTATGCTTATTGTTAGTTTTTTTTTTTTTTTTTTTTGGTACAGAAGGTATATTACTAAAATATTTGTTGGTTTGTATTACAAACGTCAAATTTAAAATATTGTTTCATACAAGATATATGAAGCGATTGTGCGGAGTCAAAATTCAAAGTATTGAAAAAACAGATGCGGCACGAATATTGCATGTCTGCATGCGTATATTATCTCTATCAAGTATAATCATTTTGAATACGAATTGAACGATTATGATGTAGCAAAGTAAGGGGGTGTTTGATAGCCTTTGAATGGTGTAATTCAGCGGAAAAAACTAAATCGGTCAGAGATTGGTTGTTTGATAGCAACAATTTCATACGCTGTATTATTCATATTGGTTCTTATCCATTCTGGATGGTGGGCAAGTAAAACCATTCAGCACCAAAGTTTTTCTAATATTGCCCTTGTATATATAATTCACGTTCTCAAGTGTTTTTATCTATTTCATGTTAATAAAAATTTAACTATATTTCTAATGGCTATAATTGTATGCCACAATAAATTTTAAAATTTACATTTGATTTAAACTCATTCTCATTACTGATAGAACATTTTAATATAGATAGCACGTGAAATATGTCTCAGTTTACTATAAAGTTTTTTTTAAAGAAAAATTAATGTCGATATTACCATTTAAATTAGCGCTTTTCTTAGCAATATGAATGTATGGCTAGTCTCCGTAATCAGATTGCTGATGAGTTATTTTTAAATGCTTCAACCTAAGATTAGTTCGTAATTTATATTGTTTTATGATATGCCGATAAGACTATTTACATTTTTTTTAATTCCAACATTGATTTCTTTATATTATATTTTTATTCGAGTTAATAATTTTTTTATCAAACGGTATATTTTGTTCAATACAAAATCAGACAGAAAGTTAAATTGGTACTTTCAGGCAACTCAGATTGCTCATTCAGGACAAATATCAAACAATCATTTTCACTCAGAATCAGGTTTACTCAGCATCCTGGAATCATTCAACAGCTATGATTCATTCAGCGCTAAATCATATTTTTTATCAAACAGCCCCTAAGTGTGTGTTGGAACTTAAGGATGAGGTTGGCAAGTTTTTGGTGAGTTAAAGCATAATGTACAAGTAGTCAAAGTTGTGACTTGATGTACTACTTATTAAGCTTATAGTGCAAGCTCATATAGCAACAACTACTAAAGTATATGTGTGTGCGTGTATGTGACTTGGTCAACCAAGAAAATAGGATAGTGGGTTGGTTTGGAAGGCAACCTTCAGTTGCAACCACCAGCCTATGATATCCTAATTTTGAGCATGTATGAGATCATGGTTCTCCATGATTGTGCTTATAAACAGCTTTTCAAGAAATGAGACATACACACAACCAAACACATATATTAAAGTTATTAGAGAACATATAAGTTGTTGTGAATTGTGCTTTTGTTAGAGTTTGTGTATAAATATTAACATTAGTATGTCCGGTTTCGAACCCGAGACTCGGGGATTGCACACATTGCGTATGAGTTTCAATGTTATTGAATAATTAATTTATTTAATTATTCATTTCACAAATAATACTTAACGATAGTTAGTATTTAACGGAGTTAGAGATAACGGTCGTTAAAGGACTAATTATGCAAAAGAAGGTTAGAAGGATCTAGAACCCATTGCATGGGCTTAGATCGGCCGAACAACCCAAGGGCTTAGGGTTGTCGGTTTGGTTGCTTGGAAGAGAAGTTGGGATAGCCTATAAATACAATCCCATTGTATTGGTTATTTTCTAATCCCTAATTCTCAAGCAAACCAACTTCTTCTTCTTTTCCCTCTTTGTTGGCCGATCGAATACACCCTATCACCTAGGGTTTTCGGTTCTTGCTTATACAATAAGTGTTGGTTTTTTTTGTGATTAGAACCTAGCTTTTCGCATTGAAACGCTAACAATACGTGTGTACAAGAACGAGTAACAAGCTTACTTTAGCTTGTGGTGACTTACCCTATTCGACTACACCTTAGTCGATCAATACTTTAAACCCTAATTAGGGTTTATCTTGTTCTTGTAGATCCGGTTTCTTGTTCTTGCCAGAAACCTTAAGGTACGCGTCTATTTAATTTTTAGTTAATTAATTATATGTTATTGTAGATCCAAATTCCGTTGTGCATGCTTTGATGTTATTTGTTTATGGATATTAGTTTATAGTTTTATGATTCTAATATTCCAACAGTGGCATCATGAACCCGTTTGTAGGGTATTCACAATACAAGAAACACTAGTTTGAGGCTATTACTTGGATCGAATAGAAGAAGACTTAGAGGGAGAAAGAGAGAGGTTGGGAGCCTTTTTAGAGAGAGAAACAAGATGATATTAGCTTCATGTGAAAGGTCCAACCCTTCCCATGGGTGGGAAGGGAGTATATATAGTTACAATATATTATGCCCCTAACGGGCTGTAGAGTGAGCTGACAGAGGGTAAAGACCCGACCCACTCCACAATACTAATAATAACTAAGCTACTACTAATAATATTACTGATAATCCTATGAGCTATGATGTACTAATGATTACTCGGGGTGACCGAGTCTTCAGCTGAATATTCATATTCCTAACAATCTCCCCTAAGGGAGGTCACCCCAGAAGTAATGTTCAGAATTTCAGCACTTCTTCCTTGAATCTTGACATCATAGCTCGAAATCCATGATTCTTCAATATCATAGATTCTTGTGCAAACATCTGTGATCTTCAGATGACATCTCTTATGTTTTGGATGAACTTTGAGTAATCCTTGAAAGTGTCATCCCACTTGATTCTTCAAGTCATCCTTCAGTAGTAAAACTCCATGTGATGAAATATACTTAGAGCCATCATGCTCACACTTTATGGTGTCATGATCTTCAGCATCAGAGTTAGCAGAAGCTGTGTTGAAGGTCTTTTATGTTGATCATGACTTCTTAGATGATGATGTGGTGTGAGCATGTGGTGATGGATTGGCATCTTTTCTGCAACCAGCTACAACAGCAACCAGCCACAGCATTCCACAGCTACAATCGCCAGATATTCCTGCATACGACAGTTAGCAATAATTCGACCGGTACTAACAAGTTTGGACTTCGAGATAGTCAACAGCATAGTGTGAAGATTCTCTCTAATCCTTACCAAGACCGTTCCTAATCGAAAACCCACAGAGGGCCTTTTAAGATTTTACCGTAGTAAATCAACGATTAGGTGAGTCTCTGGAGATCACTCCACGACTGTAGACCGGTTGAAGCCGCCGCGACCACTAAGCGTAATCCACGAGGAATTACCGAAGTGACCTGCTTACAGGGCTGCTTGATGTTGACCCTGGCAGGAATTTCCATTCAATCATTGAGAATTACATATGTAAATTCCCTCATAAATGTTCTGGCAGATTGCTAAGATCTGCGTAGGACTCATAAGTTTACAACTGGTGTCCTTAATGTTGAACACCCAGTGTAGAAATAATTCGTGTTCCTATGAGATCTTTTTATGCATCTCGGGGCTCTAGACACGATAGTGCGTTTTGATTTAGAGAGCGGAGGCTGGAGAGAACTGCCACCTATTCAATATCATCTAACTCGGAGTGAGATAGACGATAGGAATGTATTGAACTCCGTGACAATTGAAACAAGAATCCTTTGAGGGACCTTGAGTGGCTAGGGAGGGTTGTGCAGCGTATCACTGGGTCCATGATACTTTGTCTTCAATGCCAGCAATCAACTAAGTGATTCTGACAGCATATGTATTGACCCGGTTTCTGCCTAAGTTGTAAGGAGGGCTATTTCTTTACACCCTTTCTCTTTACAATTCTTTTTCATTCTTCAACCCCTTCAGTGCTTACCGAGACTTCATAACTAGTACCTTGTTGGGTTAGTTCCAGTACTAGCTCCATCTCAGTCGGCACTCTTCCCTTAAACACACTTTTCTCCTTTTTAATCATACCTAAGGACTTCTATACTAACTAGTGGATTGTCCCTGGGTAGATCCCTCCGGCTCTGGCGGGATCGTGGGAACTTGAGCCTAACCTAACCATCCTTATAACTCCATACATTAATTACAATGGTCGGTCTTTGGTGTACTTCCACGATTGCCATAAACCAAATCATTGAAAAATCTCTCAAAGTGTTCATGATTCTGAAACACATTTTTGCAAACACTTGAGAGTTTTATATTTTTCAAATGCTCCCCCTCAACATGTGCTCGGTTGATTGTTTTATAAATTTGCACATGTTAGGTAGAGCTTGCACTTTTTGAATTGATCCACTTTCAGTGAACATGACCGATTCGAGACACGCTTACATCACTGGTTAGACCAGCTTGAAATTATTACCCGTCCTGGTCAAGTCCATAGAAAGTTTCTCGAAACGGTACACTCTACTCAGATACATCTTTTTCGAGACACGCTTACATCACTGGTTAGACCAGCTTGAAATTATTACCCGGCCAAGACGTATCCTTTCGATTGATGACAATTCAAGTTTCGTCAATTCTTTGGTGAAGTCTGAGCCTTGCTCACACAAGATGCCATAATCCTTTGTTTTGTAAAACCATTTGCTCCCCCTCAATATGTGCATCGATATAAGAAAGATTTTCGTACATATGGAGGAGCTTGCGTTTATGACCAAAACATTTTGCTCCCCCTCAATATGTGCCTTGATATACAAAATGATTTAGCACATACGGGAGAGCATACATTAACTTTCAAATCATCACATTTTATCAGAATTTCCTATTTAAATCACATTCTCTCCCCCGATCAAAAATTTCAAACCATTTGAGATTTGTGATCCCAATTGATTTAAATATATTTAGAAAAATTTGGGAGAAAATGTGGTCAGGTTAAAATGTATTCTGATTTTGAAGCATACTATGCTTCCCTTGAAACACCAAGAAAGTGTCACTGCTGATGTTGCACAAATTTGGCAAGGTGTCGGAAATTTGAACAAATATGCTCCCCCTCAATTGATGACCCGTTTTCCATTAAAGGAGCTGTAGACATTCAATTGAGCGACGGGTATTTGTGAAAATTTAAATCAATTTACCACCTTGTGTAACATCAAGACTCTCTTGAAGAATCAAACAAGATAAAGAGTCTAATGTAAAGAAGACTTCTCTTCTAATACACGAAATGACGCACTGAGACGTACATCAAGTCGGGAGAACATGGATATAAAGTAATCCATGCCCAGGTGAACATCACCCGGTTGGAGGAACATCTGTCTTTTTGGCGACATGCTTTCCCCATTGTACAGTGCGGGTTGCAGTATGAAGTAACTGCAAGCCATTAAGACATGTTTTAACTGATTAGTATAACTTCTGCTCGAGCTTCATTTAAGAATCCGTGCCATTGTTGAATGACATTTCTAGATACGTAAATGTTATCGATAAACAGAAGACATGCCTAGGTAGAACTATTTTTGGTATTTTCTGATTTTTCGATTTTTAAGGTTTTTATAGGTTTTATATTTTTGTATTTTTCTTTTTGATTTAAGATATATACAACTATGTACAAGGATATAAGAAGACAATCCTTTACTCCTCCTTTTCTTCCTGAAGACACTTGAGAGTTTCAGGAGTCATGCTTTTCATGCCGAGGCGTGGGAGAATAAACTGAAACCTTTCTCTTGGGAGGGCCTTGGTGAAGATGTCAGCTAACTGAAACTCTGTCCTCACGAAGTATAGTTCCACAATTCCTTTTTCCACTTGTTCCCTGATGAAGTGATGCCTGATGTCGATGTGTTTAGACCTGGAGTGCTGAACATTGTTACAACAAAGAGCAATGGCGCTTTTGTTGTCACAATATAGGGGAATTTTGTTGTATGAGAATCCATAGTCCGAAAGCTGTGATCGCATCCAAAGGATTTGTGCACAGCAAGCAGACATAGCAATGTACTCAGCTTCAGTAGATGATATGGAAGTACTCATCTGCTTCTTAGAAGACCAACTAACCAACTTTTCCCCTAAAAACTGAGCTCCTCCTGAAGTACTTCGACGAGTGTCTTGACATCCCGCATGATCAGCATCTGCGTAAGCCGTTAACTCCATTGCAGTGTCCTTAGGATACCAGAGACCCATATGAACCGTGCCTTGAAGATATCGGAAGATCCTTTTCACTGCTTTAACATGCTTCTTGGTTGGTCTGGATTGATACCGAGCACACATACACACAGCAAACAGAAGATCTGGTCTGCTAGCCGTGATGTACATCAAAGATCCAATCATGCTTCGATACTTTGTGATATCTACTGGAATCCCTGAAGGATCTTCATCCAGCTTTGTTCTATCAACCATGGGAGTGTCAACAGGTTCACTTGAATAGAATCCAAACTTTTTCAAGATCTCGTTGGCGTATTTGGATTGATTAATGAATATGCCTCCGGGACTTTGAGAAACTTGTAATCCTAAGAAGAATGACATTTGTCCCATCATAGACATTTGGAACTTGGAATTCATCTCCTTTGAGAAACTATCACATTCACTAGGATCTGTTGAAGCAAAGATGATATCATCTACATATATCTGAACTAGCAGTAGATGGTTTCTTGACTTCCTGGTGAATAGTGTAGGATCAACAACACCCTTGGAGAATCCGTTTGCTAGGAGGAACTTGGACAATGTATCGTACCATGCCCTTGGCGCCTGTTTTAGCCCATAAAGAGCCTTCTTCAAGCGGTAAACATGAGTAGGGTGTTCAGCATCCACGAATCCTTCAGGTTGACTCACATAAACTTCTTCCTTTAATTCACCATTCAAGAATGCCGTTTTGACATCCATCTGGTAGACTATCATATTACGACTAGCAGCATTTGCCAGGAAGATTCTTATAGCTTCAATTCTAGCAACCGGAGCAAACGATTCTTCAAAATCAATTCCCTCTTCTTGTCTAAACCCTTTAGCAACTAGCCGTGCCTTGTTCTTTAAGACATCACCATACTCGTCAAGCTTCACTTTGAAGATCCACTTTAAAGCAATGATCATTGCACGCTCCGGAGGAGGCACTAATTCCCATACTTCAAGTCGATCAAATTCATGGATTTCATCCTGCATAGCCTGGAACCAGCAATCTTTAGCCATTGCTTCTTTGGCATCTTTTGGTTCGACTTTAGACAGTACGGAATTGAAGAAGCACCATAGTGCATCAGTGGCTAGTTGATTACGTGTGGATACTGGACGTGAGGGATTGCCTATGATGTTGTCGATTGGATGATCACTGGTCCATTTCCTGAGATGGTCGTGAGGTTGATGGTTGTGAACAGACGAAGCAGTGCTGTGATCTTCAAGTAAGGATGTGTCTGATGAAAGTTCAGGAGCAAATATGTTTTCAAAAGGAACCTCTTCAACAGGAGCAAAAGGATTAACTTTCAAAGAATTATTATCTGAAGATTCTTGCATTACTGGAGAAGTTTGAGTGTTTGATGACGAAGGCGATTGACTGACAGCAGGAGCATTGTGACTGATTGATACTGAAGCTGCAGGGCCTTCTGAGCCTTGTGGGGCTTGAACCTCATTCATAGGAATTATAGCTGGTTCACTCGGGATGGTTCCATTCGTTGGCTCAAAGTATTCATCAAACATAGGATCGAATAATTTCTTCAACTCCTCACATGTAGGTGGCACATAAGAATCTGCAGGCGTGGAATTCTGTACAAGTCCTGAACTAATGGGTCCAGGAGACAAAAGGTTAAGATCGGGTCCAGAACTAATTTGTCCTGAAGCAGGTTGCTCACTCAGCTCATCGAACGTAACATGAATGGTTTCCATGATTTTACGGGTTCTCTTGTTGTAGATTCGATACCCTTTACTGTCTGGTACGTATCCGACAAAAATACCTACATCTGCTTTAGCTCTTAACTTTCCCAAGTCTTGACTATCGTTGGTAGGGTAGCAAAGTGCACCAAACACACGGAGAAAGGAAAGATCTGGTTTCTTGTTATGAATTAACTCGAAGGGAGTCTTCTCATGAACTGGATGAATTAGGGATCGGTTTTGAGTGTAACATGCTGTTGCAATAGCCTCTGCCCAGAGAAACATCGGTGTCTTTGAAAATATGAGCATAGTTCTTGCAGCCTCCACCAGAGTACGGTTCCTTCGTTCAACCACTCCGTTCTGTTGAGGAGTGCGAGGGATACTTTTCTGATGCGTGATGCCAATACTTTCATAGAAATTACGGAGGTGTTGGTTAACAAACTCCGTACCATTATCAGTGCGGATGATTCTGACAGTTTTATCGAGCCTTACTTGCAGCTGTTTTATCAGTTTAATGATAACCTCTGGAGTTTCGTCCTTGGTTCTCAAAAACTTCACCCATGTGAACCGAGAATAATCATCTACTATCACCAGAACATACTTCTTTCCATTTATGGTTTGTATTCTCATTGGTCCACACAAATCCATGTGGAGGGTATGAAGAACTTCCAAGTTGGTGTTGATGGTTTTGGGCTTGTGGGTTTGTTTCTTGCTTTTACCCAGTTGACATGCAGAGCAGAGATGATCTTTCTCATATTTCAGTCTGGGCATCCCTCTAACAAGATCTTTACGGGAAAGATTATTGATGGTACCGAAGTTCAAGTGGTTCAAACGACGATGCCACAGCCATGATTTTGTTTTAGAGGCTTTAGAAAGCAAGCAAATGGGAGAGGACTTCAACATTTCTTCAATTGATATGGTGTATAGATTGGTGCCCCGACTACCCTTGAGGAGATCTAAACCATCCAATTCTCTGACGAAACATGTATGCTTTCTGAAAGCCACTTCCAGATCCGAATCACAAAATTGACCCACAGAAAACAGATTGTGTCCTAGTCCTTCCACATAGTATACCCTTGAGATGACACTATTACCAAACACATAATCTCCATAACCCATAATAGCACCAAAGTGGTCGTTCCCAAATCTAACTGTCCCGATAAACTTTTTCACGAAGTTCTTGAGCCGCGAGCGATCCCCAGTCATATGTTTTGAGCAGCCTGAGTCCAAATACCACAGGACGATTTGTACGACCTGCATTTGAAACCAGACAACAATGGATAACTGAAAAATGTGGATCCCCAAGTGCAATTGGGGTCCATTTGGTCAGCACACACATATTCAGGAACCACAGATTTCACAGATGCTACTATCTTTACTGAGGTGACAGAACTTGAGACAGGACAAGACCTAGATGGAAGGCATTGTGATTCTAAAGGCAGGATTCTACCAGTTGGTCTCCATTCCTTATTCTTCATAATTTTATGCATATTCATTTTAGGTAATGGTCTCTGTTTTCCTAAATTGAATTTCCTTCCAGTGGGTCTCCATTCCTTAACTTTCACAATTTTATGCTTATTCATTTTAGGTAACGTGCACTGTTTTCCTAAATTGAATTTCCTTCCAGTGGGTCTCCATTGATAGCCTATGCTAGCAAATGTTTTTCCTGTTGCTTTCCAAACCTTTTTGCATGCTTCAGTTATCCTACCATTCTTGACATGGGATGATGCAGATGACATCAGGAAAGACACAACACATTCATCATGATTAGCAGAAATTAAACAATTGTCGCAAGTTTTACAGACAACATTAGAATTCGAATTAATTACAGTACTTTTGATACTAGAATCAACACGATTCATCCTACTCATTGTAAACTTATTGTTCCTAGGTTGGGCTTCTACATTCTTCAAGTGATCATTCTTAGCTGGCGCAGTCCTATCTTTTCTCGCATTTTCTCTAGACCTTGACTCGCTAGCTTGGGTGTCACTTTTTACTCCTGTAGAAGCATCGAATGAAACATTAGTTCGTTTTTCTGTCACATGCCTTCCAGGTAATGATGTGTTGGGTTCTGATGTTTTTGGTGGTAGATCAGAGGCTACATGCTTGTTCTCAACAATGGATGATGATGCAACAAATCTATCTCTATGTCTGCTAAACTTAGGAGTTGAACCTATGGCATATTCTAAGTTTTCCTGAATCCTTTTCGTGAGTTTGCAGGCATAGACAACTGCCTTATCAAGTGGCTTATCAGTCCTATCCTCTTCAACCACCTCACGAAGTGTGTTAAGGCCCTCTCTAAGATGATCGAGATATGTTTGATGGGCAAGGCTGTTATTTCTAAGCTTAAACGGGATACGCCCAACATCAACATCATACTTTTTACTATCAGTAGCCTTTGGTGTATCACAATTACAAGTGGTGCATGGCATTTTACCTTTCACCCGAACCTTCAGATTCTCAACTTCATTTGTCAAAGAGGTTATTTGATCATTGTGATTGCTTCTTGTGACTTTAATAGAATCATATAACTCTTTGAAATTTTGTTTAACCTTTGAATTTTCTTCTCGATAACACTCATTTTCATAGTGCAACTTATTTATGGTGTTTTGATATTGAAAATTATGAGAATCTGAAGACGAAGGTTTATTGGTGCCATATACTTCACACTTGTTGGATTTCAATTGGGCAATTTGGGCCCTCAGCAGTCGAATCATGTTCGTGTGAGCTTGAATTGTCTCATCTCGTTTGCTTAATTCAAAATAAGTATCAAATTCAGGAGCATCCAAAGATGTCTTGTTATTTGATATTTTCTGTTTTTCATTTAAATGTTGATATTTCAGTTGCAAATTAAGAAATTCGACTTCCAATTTTGAAAAACGTTTAACCATATTTTCATGGTCATCTTTTTGAATTTTTTCAAGCAATTTTAAATTCTCCCCCTCAAGCTCAACAACACGATTCTGGGTGACATTTAACGCAATAGCATACTCATTAAATTGACAAGCAGACAATGCAGAATCAGTGACAGTGTAAAATACATCTTGTGCAATACATTTAGCAATCAAGTTGTCGTTAGTAATGAGTATGTTTTTTCTTTCAATCTCTCGACTCTTAAGTTCTATTGCATATTCATTCACCTCACTTTCCATATCTTTAAACACTCCTTCCATTTCCTTTATTTCGGCTTTAAGGGCAGTTTGCAACCCTTCAAAATGTTCTTTAAGTAGTTTAAAGAATGGCATGACCTCAGTTAAGTAACACCTTTTTGCATGTTCAAAACACCTTTCCCCCTCAGTAATGCCAGTTGGTGTGATTCTCTTCTTACATGTTTTCTCAAAATCAGCAAATAATTGCCAAAGCACATATAAGCTAATAAAGGTTTTGCATTCAGTGGGAAGAGACAAAGGCACCAGATTCCTAGGTGTATTGGGAGGATACACCGTTATGGATGCAACTTTTCTAATGAGGGGGGTGTTGGCCTTAAGTTTTTCTACCTTAAGTTTTTCATTATCTTGTTTCCAAAATATCTGTTCAGGTGTTAACTTCTTTTGAGGAGCAAACACAGTCAAACGATTTTCCTCATAATAATCATGGGGTTTGATTATTATTCGTCTGGCTATGCACTCTGGATCCCTCATTTTCTCATTCATTTTTTCTTTTGTTCTCTCACTCATCTCCTCTTCCTCTTTATAGTAGATAAGCTCAGGCGGGTCATGATTAGGCATAAACATCACATTTGAATCATTTAATGCAGGTTGGGCTATCTTAGCAATCTCATGAATAGCTAATTTAGATCTACCTACATTGTTTTCGCTATGCTTGTCACTTAACTTTCTGTGCTTATACATCATTTGAGCAGTCTGCCTGGTTTGGTCTTGTGTGTACAACTTATCTTCAAGCTTATTTTTTAACGTCTTGAGTCTAGAGAAATCATTTAAAAGTGTTGATTCTTTTTGTTTGAATTCTAGCTTAAGTGTATCAACACACTTTTGTGCTTCCTGTTTCTGTTTGACAGACTGTTCTAGCTGACTTTTCAAAGAACTCAACTCTAATTTTAGCGTTTCTTCTCTTACTCTAGACTCTTTAATAAGTGTACTCATTTGACCTTCTAATTTCTGCTCTCGTTCATTAAGCTCAAACTTAGCACGCTGTTCATACATGGCAACTTGTTCTTTATAGATGTTTAGTCTAGTGATCAAGTTATCATCAGGAACAGGCAATTTGTTCTCATGGTACACACATGCATTATCTATATTACCCGCATTATCTAAGGCACATACATTACTCATAGCACACACATCATTATTGACACAAGATTCACCATTTGGTACATCAATCGAGTTGTTGCTATTCAAATACTGTTCATATGAGACAATATTGCTATTTTCCATATCAACATTACTTGAGTCAGAAACAACTGCCTGATGTACTTCTTCGGGAATCTGTTGTACCTCGACAATATTATATGTGTCATAAATTTTAAGTACCTCAGATATCACGGATGCATTAGAAGGACCAGCTTGACGAGATGAGGCCAGGGAAGACAAGTTAGCCATGAAGATTGTTTGAGCAGTAGGTTCATCATCCACATCAGAGTCAAATGCATCACAGTCATCTGCCTTGAAGATGTTAGGATCATTAAGTGCTAGATCCTGAACAGGTTTCTCATCCACATCTTCATCAAAAGTATTTCCTCCATCACCTGCCAGGAACAATAACTCTTCCTCATCCAATACAGCTCCATTTTCTTGAGCTTGCATTAACAGCATCTTGTCTTTGAAGTAATCTGAGTTCTGAGGACGTTTAGGTTGATTGCAGTTTCTAGCAATGTGTCCAAGCCCCCCACAATTATAGCACTTGATCTGTTTCCTTTGCCCCTGATTGGCATTCCCTGCTCTATTCTGCCCATAACCTCGACCCATGTTTCTACCAGCTCTCCCTTGCACATTCTGAACCACAATTTTCCCATCCTCCACCATTGCTAGATTGCGCGGGTTGGAAGAATTTCTTAACTGATTGTTGGTCTGAGGGAGTGATGCTTGAAACTGTTGAACCAGTAGAGATACTTGATTGGTGAGGTTTTCAATCATTTTGTCGGTCTGAGAGTAGCCTGAGTCAAGTTGTGAACTCATAGCAGGTATTTGTGAGTGAAGTTGGTGATAGCTTGGATTGGATGATGATTGGATTGTTGGTTGTACATTTGTCATGAAAGCCAGTGGGTCATTTGTAGTTGAAGGATTCAACTTTTCTCTCAACACCCGATCATAGGCAGCATGCTTCTCATGTTGTTGCAGGTAAGCATACAGCTGTTCATAGTTAGTCTCCCTTAAACCTTTGTTGAGTTTGACGGCAGTAACAAATCTGTCCCATTCCGGAGTCATGTTGTTCACAAACTTTGAGTTAAGTTGGATATTGGGCATAGTCATTCTGATCATCCTCATATCATTCACCAACTTATGAAATCTCACATAGTAATCTGTGATATTTTCTCCTGGGTTCATTTTGAAATGCTCGAACTCATCATACAGCTGTGACTCACGATCTTCCTTTGTGAGTTCTGACCCTGCTAACAGCATCTTAACGTTGTCCCACACAGCTTTGGCTTCAGTGTTGAAATTGATGAGCTTGTACACATCCTTTGGAAGACCTTGAATAACTATGTTGGAGGCTCTAATATCGGCATCATACCTCTTCTTTTCTTCTTCATTAAGATCATTGTAGTTTCTAGGTCTGTCGATGCCCAAAGTTACAGTTCCATCTTCACCAGTTGTAACAACGTCTCTGGTGGTACCCATCTGATAAGGTCCTTCGTCAATTGACTTAAGAATGTTAACACCATTATCTTTTCCCAAGCAGTAAAGTCTAATTCGTTGTGCCCAAGACTCATAATCCGTCCTATCTAGCATAGGTGGACGAGTGTCAGATCCTGCTGCTTGAATATCATCTGATGATGTACTTGAAGTGGTAGCCATAGTAACTACGGGATTTTACTGATCTTGTGATTTAACCGAGAAATCGAATCTTTCGCGGGAATTTCTAAAATCACCAAGACACAAACCGCCTAGACAAACCGCGTAGACACAAACCGCGTATGTGCCTAAGAGACAAACCGAGTTCACACAGGAGATACAAACCGTGTTGACACAAACCGCGTATGTGCCTAAGAGACAAACCGAGTTCACACCAAAGATACAAACCGCGTTGACACAAACCGCGTATGCGCCAAAGAGACAAACCGAGTTCACACCGGATATACAAACCGCGTGTGCGCCTTAGAGACAAACCGAGTTCACACCAAAGATACAAACCGCGTTGACACAAACCGCGTATGCGCCAAATAGACAAACCGAGTTCACACCGGATATACAAACCGCGTTGACACAAACCGCGTGTGCGCCTTAGAGACAAACCGAGTTCACACCAAAGATACAAACCGCGTACGCACCGTAGAGACAAACCGCGTTGGCACAAACTACCAAACCTGTCACTTTCAATGCAGTTTGTCCTTTTGCCTAAACTAGTAAAAAAGACAAACCGCGTATCCGATGTACCACAAACCGCGTTCAAGATCGTCCCAACTACACAAACCGCATTCAAGAACACTTCCACAAAAACCCACGAATTGCTCCAAAATCACCACACCGTTCTTAGATCTGTGAATCCAAACACCAAATACCACTCTAATACTAATCTTAATCTAGAAAGTACAAAGTAAAACAACTTCTAATCACTAAACAAAGTACAAAATGAGATTTATGCTACAAAACAAACCGAATCCAAAAAAAAACTTAAAACTACAAATCGAACCAACAAGAAAACCTCAAGAACTACACAAATCCGTGAATACCAATTCTCATGGACCTAACCATGGCTCTTGATACCAATTGTAGGGTATTCACAATACAAGAAACACTAGTTTGAGGCTATTACTTGGATCGAATAGAAGAAGACTTAGAGGGAGAAAGAGAGAGGTTGGGAGCCTTTTTAGAGAGAGAAACAAGATGATATTAGCTTCATGTGAAAGGTCCAACCCTTCCCATGGGTGGGAAGGGAGTATATATAGTTACAATATATTATGCCCCTAACGGGCTGTAGAGTGAGCTGACAGAGGGTAAAGACCCGACCCACTCCACAATACTATTAATAACTAAGCTACTACTAATAATATTACTGATAATCCTATGAGCTATGATGTACTAATGATTACTCGGGGTGACCGAGTCTTCAGCTGAATATTCATATTCCTAACACCGTTTTTAACATGTAATTAATTACTAAAAACCTTAAAATTGAATCTTGTTAAATAGATACATGCAATTGTGATTTAGGGTTTTAGATTTTTTGTAAACCCTAATTTATGGGTCGACACCCATAATTAATATTTAGGGTTTTATGGTTTTGGTAAAATCTTGTAGAAACCCTAGGATTGCATGAAATTTTAAGTGTTTAATTAATGAGTACCTATGCGATGTCATTAATTAGATTGCCTAAAATATTGACTTGTAAATATGTGTTACATGATTTAAAGTGCAATATGGGATCCATAACAAAATCTTGCATGTTTTGTCATGGAATGTTATGTGTTAAATTGCTACATGTTTTTTAAAGATAAATCTAAAATTAGGGAAAACCCTAATTAAATATTAATTAATTGGCTATGTGCAATGTGGTATCTAGTTAACTAAAACTTACGCGGCCAAGCTATTTGGCGTCTGTGGTCCATTGGGCACAATGAGCTCGAAAACCAATGGGAGTTTTACTAATTAGATACATTATAAATTCACATAGAAAATTAATAGGATTTATCAGAAGGTTTGCATGTGGCTATATGATATTGTTAATGATCATATATGTGTTATTGAGTGTTTATTTATTTTTTCAATTACTTGTTCTTTGTGTTTAATTATGATGGATTGTAACATCAAAGAGGGTAATTTTTGAATAAAAAATAAATGAACCTAATAACTATGAAACCTTTGTAGTAAACTATTTAATTGCCAAGTCTTATGTGCCGACAGTGGTTCGCTTCGCACGGTAATTTGCTCCCAGGCGAGACTAGCAATTAATAATTTACTACATAAATGTTTTAAGCTTTAAATCTTAAAGTTTTAATTGATTGATGCGACTGTACAAAAGTGGTCGAAGCGGCGGACCTATTATTGACAAACTATAAAGTGGGTATAAGGTTGGTTTCGCATTAAATTGTGGCCTTAAAGAGACTCCATTCTGTCTCTCCGCTCGCCTGTGCGTCAATAATAGACTTACCAAGTACACCATGAAAAAGTACGAAGCATCTTAAGGCAATGTTGTAAGTTTCTCAACGCCATCAATTAAATTTTGTTGATTTAAGCTGCGAATGAGTAAACAGTTTTTTTTTGTAGAAAACATATGATACAAAGATGAATGCATGACATCTTTGTACATATTTTTGATTACACATCAAAATTTTAATACCCTTAAATTTAAGTGATATGCCAACCAATTAATACGGAAACACCTAAGATGACATTCTATCATTGCTAGCAGCCTCAGCTAATGTAATGATTCAAAGAATGGTAGTCAAAAGGGGTAAATTGAGCACTTTCATTGCTAGCAGCCTCAGCTGATGTGATGAAACGGCGTCAATTTACATGTTTCTAAATTGGTTAACTTAATTGAGCACTTTCATTACTAGTAGCCTCAGCTGATGTAATGAAACGGCATCAAGGCATAAATATTTGGGGATGAAACATGCTTACATTTTGCAACTGATGTTGGAAATATAATGTAAGTCCCATGATTCTAAGAATTGCAATTGTATATTGGCAATTGGGATTGACCCGTACCTTATTGAGTACTTTCATTACTAGCAGCCTCAGCTGATGTAATGAAACGACGTCAATTTGGATCCTAGTTTTCAGTGAAAATTAAATGGTTATTTACCATGGGTGTTTAATTTTCTTGGAAAAATTAATTATCGAAAGTACTAACTTTTGAACTTTTTTCTGTAGAAATGGCCCAACCCGAAAACATGAAAAACATAACCTCTGCTTTCAAAATGATGATTGAAAAAGAGAAATTGACTGGGACTAAAAATTTCAACGATTGGTACCGTAATCTAAGGATTGTTCTTAGAATGGCCAAACGTTTTGATTATCTTAGTGAGCCGCTTCCCGTTGCTCCTCCTGCTAACTCTCCTAATGCAATACATAGAGAGTATAATGAAGCTTATGACAAGCACAATGATGTGGCTTGTCTCATGCTATCGGGGCTGGATACTCAGCTGGTAAAACAGTTTGAGAATTATGGTCCGATGGCTATGATTGAGGAACTCAAACGTATGTTTGAGAAACCTCCAACAGCTGAGTTATATGACTTGCTAGATTCAATAGCAAAGTGCAAGCAGGATGCAACCAAACCCGTGAGTGCCCATATATTGGAGATGAAAGGATATCTTGACCAATTGGATGCACTCGGATGCGGGTATGTGAAAGATGTTAAAGTTGGCATCATCAATAGATCCCTCAATGAGGAATTGTATGGTGAGTTTGTGCGCAACTTTAACATGCATTGCACGGGGAAGACTTTTAGTGATTTGCATGCAATGCTTATCGACTATGAGAAAGGACTCTCTAAGAAAGCACCTACACCTGCTGTGATGGCAATTAGAGGTGGTAGGGTTGCTAAGCCCGGTAAACCGCACCATGTGAACAAGAAGGGCAAATGGAAAACTGACAAAGGAAAATAGGTCATGATCCATCAGCAGAAGCCCAAGAAGCAGAATCCTACTCCTAAGAAGGATTATCCTAAAAAGGATACGGCTGCTTGTCACCATTGTAACACTCCTGGACATTGGAAGAGGGACTGTCCATTGCTGCTTGAGGAGTGTCGCAAGAATAAAAATGCCAAGGCTGGGCATGGCGCCAGCACATCAGGTATTTTTATGGTTGAATTATTTTCTTTTCCTCGTAAGCAAAATGCCTGGATATATGATACAGGATGTGGTACTCACATTTGTAATACATCACAGGGGCTTAGAGGAGTGAAGAAGCTGAACTATGGGGAATGCTACTTGTATGTCGGCAACGGTATACGTGCAGCAGTGGAAGCCATAGGGACTTTTGACTTACTGTTACCTTCGGGTTTAATTTTAGTATTGAACAATTGTCATTACGCACCGTCTATTGTTAGAGGTGTTATTTCAGTTTCTTTATTGTTGGATAATGGTTTTGAGCATACTTTTAATAATAATGGAATTTCGGTTTCTTTAAATTATGTTTTTTATTTTAATGCAATTCCATTAAATGGTGTGTTTGAAATTGATATGGAAAATCATGCATCCAACGGAAATAATTCTGTGTATAGCATTGGCAATAAGAGAATCAAGTCGAACTTGGATTCATCTTATTTATGGCACTGTCGTCTTGCTCATATAGGCAAGAAACGCATGGAAAGGCTGCAACATGATGGGCTTTTGAAAGATATCGATGATAATTCATTCGATAAATGTGAATCTTGCATATCTGGGAAGATGACAAAGAAACCTTTCCATAGCAATATGGAAAAGGCTTCGGATCTACTTGGATTGATACACACGGATGTGTGTGGTCCACTTAGACATGTGTCTAAATGCGGTGCTACCTACTTCCTAACCTTCACGGATGACTATAGTCGTTATGGTTGTGTTTATTTACTTAAACATAAACATGAAGTCTTTGAGACATTCAAGGTTTTTAAAAGTGAAGTAGAATTACAACTCGGTAAGAAGATTAAGGCTCTTCGATCCGATCGTGGTGGTGAATATTTAAGCCAAGAGTTTAAAGATTATCTAGCTGAGTGTAGCATTGTCCAGCAACTCACTTCTCCTTATACTCCACAACAAAATGGTGTATCTGAAAGGAGAAATCGTACATTGCTTGATATTGTACGATCTATGTTTAATCTAACAACTCTTCCCTTATCCTTTTGAGACTATGCTCTTGAAAGTGTTGTTCGCATATTAAACATGGTTCCAACTAAGAAGGTTGATAAGACTCCATATGAAGTATGGATTGGAAAAGCTCCCAACTTGTCTTACTTAAAGATCTGGGGTTGTGAGGCGTTTGTTAAACGTGACTCACCTGATAAACTCCAACAAACATCGGTTAAGTGTATCTTCGTAGGATACCCTAAGGAAACAAGGGGCTACTACTTTTACTTCCCACCAGAAAATAAAGTCATTGTGGCTAGGTATGGTGAATTCCTTGAGGAGAGTTTCTTATCTCAAGAATTCAGTGGGAGAGTATATGATCTTGAAAATGATCAAGAAGATACGTCACCTTCTGAGAACACTAACACACTTCCTGTGGAACCTGAAAGTTTAGGTCCTCCACCTGAAGTTTGATGACGTATAGTCCGCATTCGGGTCACGAACCCGACCAATACTCAAGCCCATCACGCGTGGGCTATCACGATAAAGATTTGGGCTTACGACGGCCCAAATCCGAAATCTATTATTGGCCTTGATATAGGATCTCTTATTTATGGGATAAGGATCAATGGGCCGAATAAGGCGGGATACGCCGAAGGGTAAGGAACACGAAACCAACAAGGATTTCGTGTGTATATATAGGGCATCTCGGCTCTCATTAAAGGTATGATATCATAACCCTAACTCTTCACTAAAACCCTAAAACCGATTACTTACTCTCACGCCGGAGGATAATCGTGGGAGACAATCCCACGATAAGCCTAACGGTGTTTTTTGTTCTCTTAGTGCGCAGGTCTCAAGCATTAAGATCCAATTGATACGGGAATAGGAATCCAAACAAGGAACGCCCAACTTTTGTATCAACAAGTGGCGCCATCCGTGGGACCAGACACTAAGAACTCTACGGAGAACTAGAATGACAAAGCACGGAAACCTAAATCAGCGGACTCCGCAAGCGAAGAAAATGCATGGTGACCTACAAGGGCAGAAGCAGCAAACTGATTCAGCCCCTAAGCAGGCCTCTGGAACAACCAGTGCGCTCAAAAACCTAGGATCATACTCAGATCTGGCCTTTACTACAGTAGAACCGCTCACAAGGACTACCCATGCTACTACAACAACCACTAGCGCGAAAGATATACAGCGCACTCCTTTCACCATGTCAGAATTAGACCTCACTGAGCCACCAAATGCGCCTATCCGAAACAAGGGTCCTGATTTGGAAACAGACATCCTCGCGCTAGAAGGAGTCACGCCTGAACTAGCGCCAAGAGATTTCGTATCTTAAAACTATGAAACCTTGGCTGCGCTTATGCGAGAGGAAGCGAAAAAGAGGTCAAGCCAGAGTCTGCAAGCCCGACTCAACTTCGATCCTGAGCATGAAGCATCCCCACCGCGCTACCGAAAGGAAAGGCGCGAGAAGGATAGCCGCCGAAACCCAGTGTTTACTAGGATCGGAAGGAAAGTTGTGGATGATGAAGCAGCCGACTTACAGTATCGGGAGGAGCATGAAGATGATGGACGGCGCGCCAATGTCCACACTAGGCTTGGCAGTCGCAGGATTCACGATAGACTTGGGCGACGGTGTTCCCCAAGCGAAAGCCCTTCAAGCTCGGATTTCGAGGATAGTCGGCGCAAGCGCCGCAAAAGAGTAAGCTCATCCTCAAGTGATTCCTCGGACAACGAGGACAAAGAAACAGGACACTGGAAGTCCAGGAGAAGATACCGCGACCAGGAGGACGAAGATATGTCTCGTCCCTGGCGCCGCCAAAAGGTTGACGCATTCACTCGGCGCATCAGTGATTTTTCAGAAGATAAGAGAAGGCGCATGCCCGCTAATGTTAAAACTAATGATGGGACAGGTGATCCTGATGACCACCTAAAAATTTTCGAATCAGCAGCTACCATCGAAAATTGGCCACAACCTGTGTGGTGCCACATGTTTAATTCTACATTAGTAGGGAATGCGCGAAACTGGTTCAGTAAGCTTCCACGTAGAAGCATCGATGGGTTTGAAGAGTTACGGAAGGCGTTTCGTTTGAACTTTACTCAGAGGAAGAAGTGCGCCAAGAACCCTGTCGAACTCGCTAGGGTAAAACAGCGCCAAGGGGAATCCACAAGCGCTTATGTGGAGCGCTATAAAGACGAATGCATACATGTCAAGGCATGCCCCGAAATACTAAAGATCTCAGGGTTTAGGAACGGAATCAATAACCCAGAACTTATCAAAAAGTTAAATGATAGGGTTCCCCAAACCTTTGACGAACTTATGAAGCGCACGAGGTCCTTCATCCAAGGAGAAGCCGCCGCTGCGGATAGTAAGAAAGGCTACTCAAACCATAGGTCACAAGAACAGCCAAGGAGACAATCGAATGACCAGAGTAGCAATCGTAACAAAAGCTACCGCAGTCAGGGGGGCGGATGAGAGAATGACAAGTATACCCCACTAACGAAGACTCCAAAGGAGATATTTGCGACGGAAGGCGCGAACTTTCCGAGACCCCCACCGATGCGCACCCCAGAAGATCGGCGCGTAGGGAACGGATACTGCGAGTATCATGGACAGAAGGGCCACACCACCAATGAGTGTGTCCAATTGCGCCAACTAATTGATAAGCTAGTAAAAGAAGGCAGATTGGACCATCTAGTTAAGAACATCAAGGATGAGAAAGACAAACAGAAGACCGGGGGCAAGAAAGAAGCACCTAAGGACAAGGCTGACACAATCTACATGATACAATCATGGCAGCGAAAGACTAGGCAAAAGGTCAGCCAGAAATTTTCTCATGGAAGCGAAATCTCTTTCCCCACCTTGGCTGCGGACAACGCAGTGGTGGAATCACTCACCATCGAGATAAATGCGGGGGGTCACGATATCCACCGCATGTATGTTGATGGAGGGGCATCAGCAGACATAATGTATGAGCATTGTTTCAAAAGATTGCGACCTGAGATACAAAGACAGTTAAGCCCGGCCACGACGTCGTTGACTGGCTTCACAGGAGAAAAGATATGGCCCATGGGGCAACTACGACTACTAGTTGTTGTTGGTAATAAGAAACACTCCACAACAGCCTGGATGAATTTTATGGTGATCAGATCTCCTTCGCCATACAATGGCATTATCGGAAGACCAGGAATTTCGGCAATACGTGCAGTACCGTCCACAGCACATGGGATGCTCAAATTCCCGGTAGAAGGCGGCATTGTCAGCATCTACAATAACGCCGCGCCACCTAGAGATTGTAACACGATTACATGTGAAACGACGCACACCCCAGAACAGAGCGCAGCTAAAGTATCGAACCTGAAGGTCGCAATTCATCCTGATTACCCGGAGCAAGAAGTATCGATCGGGGGATCGCTGTCTAATAAAGGCAGAGCTGCCGTGTGCGCACTCTTGCAAAAGAACCTGGATATCTTCGCATGGGAACCAAAGCACATGACTGGTGTGCCACGCTCGATTGCAGAACACAAGTTGAAAATCCGACAAGGATACTCCCCAGTACGGCAGAAAAAGCGCGGCCAGGCTCCAGAGCGCGCAAAAGCCATTCTAGAGGAAGTACACAAACTTGTTGACACAGGTATCATGCGAGAGGTCTATTACCATGACTGGCTCTCCAATCCAGTGATGGTCAAGAAGAGTGATGGTAGTTGGCGGATGTGCGTGGATTTCACTGATCTCGACAAAGCATGCCCACAAGACTGCTACCCACTACCAGAGATAGACTGGAAGGTAGAATCTTTATGCGGATACCCCTTTAAATGTTTTTTAGACGCATACAAAGGGTACCACCAAATCCAAATGGCTAAAGAAGACGAGGAAAAAACAGCTTTCCACACAAGCCAAGGTGTCTACTGTTATACAAAGATGCCTTTTGGCCTAAAGAACGCGGGCGCCACCTACCAACGATTGGTAGATAATGCATTTGAAAAGCAAGTGGGCCGCAACCTAGAGGTCTATGTTGACGACCTTGTCATAAAAAGCCATGCCGAAGGCGAGTTGGTCCGCGACATTGAAGAAACATTTAGAACACTACGAAAGATCAACATGAAGTTAAATCCTAAGAAATGCACTTTTGGCGCTACAGAAGGCATGTTCCTTGGATACTTGATAGAACCTGATGGCATTAAACCATGCCCAGAAAAAACAGAGGCTGTCATCCAACTCCCTTCACCACGCACGTTGAAAGAAGTCCAGTCTCTGAATGGAAAACTAGCCGGGTTGAACAGATTCCTATCCAAATCAGCAGATAAATCACTCCCCCTTGGTATGTGCTTAAACACATACCTTTTATTTACCAAAATCGGACCCAAATAGACCAAAAACTAACCAATTATGCCAAATATATTGTGTTTTTGTGTTTTTACATATGCAGGCACGGATATCAAAGAAAAGGACAAAAATCAAGCAAAGACCGGGAAACCGAGCACGAGATATGGAAGTGTTATTTATAGCCGATTCCGGGAAGTTTTAAGTCAAAGTCAACCCTTGAAGTTCATCAAATTACAAATAGAGCCCTTGGATTTACTTTGGAAAAATGACAGAAATGGTCCCTGAGATTTCAAGATATACACATTTGGTCTTTATGTTTTTAAAATACCAAATCTTAAATAAACACAAACCATAAACCGGATTTTTTTTACCCATAAACAAACCCACACCCTTCAAACCCACCAGCCCAAGTTATAATCCCATAACCCATTCTTAAATAACCCGAGCCCATCATCTAAACCCAAATCCAACACCAAAACCCGATCCATCCACCCATGACCCAGGGTCAAACCTTATTTAATACCGGTCAAATAAAAATAAACAAATAAACCCGCCCATGTTATTCCCCTTTTACCCAATTACCCAGCCATGAAGAACCCTAACTTTTACCCGTACATTTTCACCAAAATTAAGGGCATATTCGTACAATCAAGAGGGGTTCTAAAAGATGTCAGTGATGTCAGAAGAGAAGAAGCACACGAATGGCTACGTGGCACTCTTCTATTGGACGAGACACCTCACATTTCTTGATCAAACGGCTCAGATGGATTGGGGAATGATTGGAACATAATCAAGGGCTGATAATGAGCTAAAAGAAACACAAATCCCTCGGATTGCCAGCATGTCAGGAAGGGCTAGAAGGATCTCCTCTCGGCTATAAATAGGACCTCGATCTTCATGTAATGGAGTTAGTTTTTTAGTAATGTTACTCTGTCAAAATTAGTTTAAGCTTTGTAATTTTTAATTTCTTATTGTAACTTTTGAAATTTTAATGAATTAAAGTTTAGTTTTAATTAATGAAAAGTTTATTTTAAGTTCATTTCAATTCTGTTTATTATGTATGGTTTTGATCTCAGTTTGTTTAGATTAAGTTAAGAATTATTAAGCTTAATTGTTTTTCTCATTCCTTGTCATTTAATTTGAAAAAGTCCAAAAGTATCAAAAAAATAATAAAATAAAAAATAAAATAGTCCAACTTATTAATAAGTTGTTTTCTGAATCTGTTAAGCTTATATAAGCTTTGTAGCTTAATGTAAGCTTTTATTGAGTCTATTCTGTCATTGCTTCACAAAAGTCAAACAGACAGTCAAAAAGTCAACTGTGGTATTAAGTTGTGGAAAAGCTGATGGTATAAACTGGATTTTGGGTTGTTTTGTGGCTTATTGGTAAGCCTAGGTTATAATTTGTTAGGGTGGATCATTCTGAATCAGCAGTTTAGCTTGTAAGACTTACATTCATCTATAGCTTATTTCATGCTTAATTGTTTCAGCTTATTGTTTTAGCTATTTGCTTTTAATTTTACTCTTATAAGCTTATAAATATCCTAGGCAGTACTAGAGTAGACTAGTTTATAGCTTTAAATACTTGATTTGGTGAAATTGCATATAGCTATTTGAAAGGGTTGTTTGGATTATGAGCAATCTGGTTTAGTACTGTTAATTTGCAAGTAGATGAGAATTGATACAACTTAGATAAGGTGTTATAAGCAATAGTCAGTAGGTATTAAGTGGTTTTTAGCTCACTATAGTTATTTTGGCCTTTTTGTGGAATATTAAGCTCAATACTGCCTCAATAAGCTCAGCAATAAGCTGAGCTTATCTGAAGTTCCAATTCCACATTTCTAGGTACACTTGAGTAGTTTAAGTCCAATTCCAAAGGCTGGTTTGCTGTGGTTTAGTTCTACACACTTTTGCGCCAAAAATTTATACTCTGCTGTCACAGATTTTTTGTGCAGACCATGGTTTGCAGCAGCTGATCTAAGCTTCTTTGTGGCTTTTTGAATTAAGCTTAGAACTTGAAATTTGGTTTGTAGCTAGTTGATACAACAAGCTTTAGGTGCATTATCTGGGATTTGACATTAGAGCTTATTTAGGAGCTTAAAATCAGTTTGAAGTTCAGCCCATAAAACCTGTTTTGACCTACTTTGAATTCAGTTTTACTAGCTACTTTTCTAGGCCTGATTTCATTTAGCAATTAAAGTTGGAATTTGGATTTTGAAGTACTTTTGGGTAGCCAGTAGTTCTGAGAGACTTTTGCCCCCTTAAGATTTAATCTCTCAGCTTATTATGACTGCTTATTTGGGCTGAGAAGTTGGATACTTAGCCTTTGCTTCTGTCTCAACATTGTGACTGCTCATTTGTTTATTCTGCTTTTTCATAGTGCTAATTTGTGATCTTTCAGTTTTTCTCAGTTTCATTTAGTATAATTGTCAGTATTTGATCATTTGATAATTTTAGGATAGCTATTGCTTATTTTGTGCTTATTTCACAACTGCTTTTTGGGTTGTTCTGCTTATTAGGGTTAATTCAGTTCTTGAATTTATTTTTCCTAGATTTAGAATTAAATTTTAGATTTACACAAATTTTTCTAGATTTTTCTAAACTGTTTTACTATTTTTAAATCATTTTAATAGTTTTAATTAGTTTTTAATTCATAAAAAATTATTAAAAAGTCAAAAAAATATTTTTCTTTTTTCAAAAATTTTCTTTTATCAGTTTTAATATAGGAAAATTATTTTTATATTTTTAGGTTTTAAATTTTAGAAATTCACTTTTTATTTACGTTTTATAATTCGTCGCGTAACGTTTTTAAATTCTAATTTTCGTTTTTAGGTTCGTATGCTTAGCTTAGTTGTTTTCTTAGCATAATTAGTTGTTTTTATTTCATATTTCATTGTTCGTAGTATAAAATCACCAATCAATCACTCTTTTCACACACATTCACTTCACAATTCGACAACGTTAACGACAACTCGATATTCGACCTTCGTTGGGACACGACCCGGGGAAAACGCATCCGTTGCCTTTTCCTTTGGAAAAATATATACTCAAAACGACAAATCAAAAAAATGGCGCCGCTGCCGGGGAAGGCTTGAAAAGAGTTGGAGTTTCGCCGAAGAATCGTGTTTTGAAGACCCTTCCTCGGAAGTTTTCGTTTTAATAAAAGAAAAAAAAAATACAAAAATATAATAATTAAAAAAACACTTTTCCTAAAGTGTTTTCACCATTAATAATAAATCCTTGCTCTCGAGAGGGCGTTGTAAACCATTCCGAAATAACAACAAAAGAGATCGTGAAGTTAAACGTTTCTCGGATTATTTCTTTACTACAACCTATACACGGGGTTTAAGGATGGTCTTGACATTAAATTGCAGACCGAAAGAGGCGGGTTTTTAATCACCTTCGAGTGGACCTTTGCTTCTCCGCCACGCTGCGCGTAGTTTTGGAAGAAACGAGTACGGTTGATCAACGATCACCAAAAAGAAAATAAATCTAATTTTTCATTAAATATAAAAATCCAAAAATATTTTATTTTCAAATTTGGTTTTCCTTTTTGATTTTGTGTTTGTTTTTGGTGTATGCACACCCGATCTTCTTCTTCTCACCCTCTTCTTTCACCACTATCAAATCCCGAGAGGATTATTCGTCATAATCACCGTGTTACATTTCCAACCGAGGAAATGGACGACGACCCAAACAATCAACACCCGCCGATGGGTGGTGATAATCACATGCCAGCTCCCGATCTCCGAACGATGGAGGAGTTGTGCCAACCCACAATGCACGGACGTGGTGGCCCGATTGCCCCCGTCAATATTCAAGCCGCCGATTTTGGACTTAAGCATCATATGATTCAACAAGTCCAAAACTCGTGCCAATTCCATGGCTTGCCGGGTGATGATGCGAACAAGCATCTTGACAAATTCATAACCGTCACCCAAAGTATGAAACAAAATGGGGTCTCCGATGACGCCCTCCGTCTATATCTCTTTCCTTATTCCTTGACGCATCATGCCACCGCTTGGTTTGATCGTCTTCCCAAGAACTCCATTCGTAGTTTCGATGAAATGGTTACAATGTTCTTGGCGAAATATTTCCCACCGTCGATGGTGACGAAATTAAGGAATGAGATTAGCAATTTCCGTCAGCTTCCCGATGAATCATTATTTGAGGCATGGGAACGCTACAAGTTATCGATTGATCGGTGTCCGAACCACAATATGTTATTGGTCACTATTATAGATACCTTCTATAACGGTTTGACATTACGACACCGTGATACGATTAACGCTGTTGCCGGTGGTACGTTTATGAAACGTCGACCCGAAGAGTGCTATGATCTTATTGAAAACATGACCGCCCACCATAATTTTTGGGATTCCTCTGCCGAGAGGAATGAGTCAACAAGATCTAGCACTGATTCTTCTACCTCCGAGATAGCCGCTCTCTCTAAACAAATGAATGATTTGTCAACGGCTGTCTTGAGAATTCATCAAAATCAGATTTCAACTCAAAACAACAACAATCAAGTTAATGTTGTTAACCATAGTTGTGAAACTTGCGGTGGTCCACATCCGTATTTCGAGTGCCCAGCCTCCGGTGGCTACACTCAAGAGAATGTTTATGCTGCTACGGGAACCTACAACACGGGTGGTAACGGTTACCAACCGCAAGGAGACCGTAATCTTCTCAGCTACCGTTCTAACAATTTTCTCGGACCACCCGGTTTCCCACCAAATCAAAATCAGCAAGTGCAAAACCGCAATGTTCAAAATAACCAAAGTCAAAATCGGGGCAATCAAGGTTATCAAAACCAAGGGAATTATAACCAAGCCCCGAATCAAGGAAATTTTCAAAACCAAGAAAATCAGAATCAGGGAAATTTTCAAAATAATAACCAGGGTTTTAATCAAAACAACCGAGGGCCAAATTTTAACAATAATCAAAATCAAGGATTTTTGCAAAACCAATCTCCCTCGGATGAGATATTGAAACAGCTACTCCTTCAAAGTCAACAACAACAAAAATTTAACAAAAACCAAGAAGAAACAACTAGGTTTTTGATTAAGGAAATGACTGAAATGAAAAAATCTTTAAATGATCGACCCTCGGGTTCGGGCTCTGGAACTCTTCCAAGCAACACGATCGCCAACCCGAGGGGCGAGGCTAAGGCGATCACTACAAGGAGTGGTGTTTCATATGATGGACCCACGGCTCCGGCTACCGCTTCTTCTCTTCCTCCCAAGGTAGCCGACCGTGAGACCGAGGTGACCAAGGACATGGAACCTCCTACTAATAACGGAGGAACCAAAGACGTCCAACCTCCGGTTGTCCATCCATCTGAACCAAAGAATGTTGAGCCAAAAGAAATTCCCGTCAAAGCAAATCTTCCTTACCCATCGAGAATGAATGATCAAAATCTCCGCGATAAAGCTTCAAATCAAATGGAAAAATTCTACCAAATCCTCCAAGATTTGCATTTTGATATAAGCTTCGCGGATGCTTTACTCCTCATGCCTAAGTTTGCTTCCACACTAAAGGGTTTGTTGAGCAACAAGGAAAAATTATTCGAACTTGCTAAAACTCCAGTGAACGAAAACTGCTCCGCGGCAATTCTCAAAAAGCTTCCGAAAAAGCTTGGAGATCCCGGAAAATTTCTCATCCCATGTGAATTTCCGGGAATGGTTGAATGTCACGCCTTGGCCGATCTTGGTGCGAGCATCAACCTAATGCCGTTATCCATCTGGAAGAAATTGTCTCTACCCGATCTCACCCCCACTTGCATGACCCTCGAGCTTGCGGATCGTTCCATAACCCTTCCTAAGGGTGTAGCCGAGGATGTCTTTGTAAAGGTGGGGAAGTTCCATTTTCCAGCAGATTTTGTGGTAGTTGATTTTGACGCCGACCCCCGGGTTCCTCTTATTCTCGGAAGATCATTCTTGAGGACCGGGCGTGCTTTGATCGATGTCTATGGTGAAGAAATTACTTTGCGGGTTGATAAGGAAAAAGTTACGTTCAACATTAATCCGAACTCGAAACCTCAAACCGACAAATGCAATGTCGCTACGGTTGATCAAAAGTCCGATCCCGTAATTGCTCCTAAAAGAGTTGATCCAAACCTTTCAAGATTCACGGTCAAGAGTATGTCAGAAAAACGTGCTGAGCTCAAGGCCATGAAAATTACTCCTGGATCGAACAAATGGTTTGAGTGTTGTGCTGCAAATACTAAGAGTGTTCTTGACGACGATGATGAAGATGAATCGGAGACTACAACGGAAGTGGTGGAAATTGCTAGCTCTAAGAGCACACCACTTGTCCCACCTCCGGAGACGGTTTATCGTGTAGAGATTGTTGATTCTGTCCTTTCCGACTCTTCCCATCCTTCTCCTCCGATTGAGGGAAGTGATATCTCGAGGGAAGAGCTCGAGGTGTTGTCTGATAATGTTCCAATTTCTCCAGAAATTGTTGAGACCGATAGTGATCCCGGGGAAGATGTCTCGTTATTAAAAATGAAATTTGATGAACCATTATTTTCCCTTCCCCCAGAAGATGTTAATGAAAAGCCGCCTAAATCCGTTCAAGTTGTTGATTCAAAATCAGAAGAGCAAAGTAGTGGCAGTACCACTTCTAGTATTGATTCTCTTCTTGAGGAGTTCGCCGATGAACTCGCTCACATCGATCCAATCCCACCGGGGAATGAGGACGATAACTTTGATTTTGAATCTGACTTAAGAGAATTGGAATTTTTGCTGAACCGTGATCCGTCTAAATGTGATTCTTATCCCGAGGAGTTCGCCGATGAACTCGCTCACGACGATCCACTTCCATCATATGATGATGATCTCTTTGAAAATCTTATGTACCATGCTCCATCATCTGATTCTTACACCGAGCTTAATGATTTACAAGATGATGATGACCTCTTCGATTTTAGGGCCGATCAAACCGAATGGAGAAATCTTTTATATGGCAAACCTACTGAAAAAGGCCCTAAAATTGAAATCATAATTGAGGATGCTTCAATAGTATCTCATGACTTAGCTCCTCATTCTCCCGAGGATGATTTCTTTATTGAGTCCTCCATCGAGTACCCTGCTGAGTTTTCTTGTGAGGACAAAGTATTTAAGCCAGGCTTACTCAATGATGGTGAAATTCATCCTTTGATGAAATTGACTCTTGATAAGAATTTAAAGTTTCCTGCCTCATCTAAGGAACTTTTAATTCTGAAGAAAAATGATTCCTCTCTGCTTCTTTCTATTCAAAAACTCCCATTCTATCCGGAGTTATCTCTTCTTGAAACTTTACTATCGTTTCCAGCCGGAAACGAAGACAAAGTTTTTGACCCCGGCATCACCGCTTTCATCTTCTAAAGCCGTGGGTATCTCAATCGGAGTGGAACTTTCGTGTGCTTCAATGTTTATCCAAACATCTTGAACGAAAGTCCGATTGAGATTATTTCTTCCACTTGCTCCCCCAAGGACAATTAAATTTGGGGTCGAGTCAAGCTCATGTGACTCGGTTACCAAAAACAAGCGCTTCGTGGGAGGCACCCCATGCTTATCCTTCTATCTATTTTCTAATAAAACATGAGGAGGATTCCCTTCTCCATATCTTGTGTTTCGTGTTTTCTGTGGTATGTCCAGGAATGCCCGATGATGAAGACTCTCGTGCTCGTAGTTTCCTTCACGCTACTCGAGTTTCATCATTCGCTGCTTATCGATATCCTAAAATCTTATCGTTTTCATCTATCTTTTGGCATAATTAATAAACGGCCTTAGATTTATGTAGGAGAACCCTTACCTTTAAGACATTGAGGACAATGTCTCGTTTTAGTCTTGGGGGGGGGGGGGTAATCTTGCGATTTGATTTTTGACTTGCATTTTTGCCGTTTTCTCATGCAACCCCGTTTTTCCTCTAAAAATTAAAAAAATCCAAAAAAATGAGAAAAATTTAAAAAATTTTCGCAAAAATATAATAAATTTTGACAATTTTGTTGACTTTCTGCTGGTGAGAGTAGGAATAAAATTCTGACTTGACCGGGCATGTTGAGCCCTAGCTTGTTCCCTTAACCATTTTATAATCCATAAGCTCGTGCTAGTCTTTTACACAAGGAGCTATAAAATGCGAATTCTTTTTAAGAGTTTGCAAGTTTCCGTATTTGACTTTATATATGCATGGCTTGATTATAAGGCTAAGCATTCGCGGATCTTATTACTTAAGATTTTAAATTTGCGAAGAACGAGAAATGATAGAGTTGTTTATAAGTTAGATTGCTAAACGTGGAGTAGTTGGATCTCTTTAGAGCTCATCGAAGTTACTTGTAGCTTTTTGTTCCCATCAGCTTGTTTCACCAAGAATAGTACTCTATAAATAATTAAAGCTATTTTGGTTTTGGCGAAATTTAGTTTTTAATCCTTCTTAAGAAAATCCTTGCTTATGAAAGTTGGGTACACATCAAGGTACTGCCAGTGTTACGGTGTAATAGACTATTCCATCTTGCCGGCTCACAACCGATGTTGGGATTGTTATAAAAGCCGTAGGACTTGGGGTTTGGCAACACAAATAATTAATGAATATGATAATGTATAATAATAATCCAAAGCCATAAAAAGTTTTCTACATCTTGCCGGTTCGCAGCCGATGTTGTAGACTTCTAATAAAGGCAGAGGAAAAATTCCAAGGTCATAATAGACTATCACATCTTGCCGGTTCGCAACCGATGTTGTGATTGTTATAAAGGGCTAAGGATTAAATACGTTAATGTGCTTAATAATGTTAAAAATGCCAAACTTCGACTCCGGGGGTATCCTAATAAAAGCTTCTGTCTCTGGACTCGTAGATGAGTTGTTTCGGTCGTATATAAAAGGGATATCCTCAAAATCGTGTTAAATCAGAGACCTTGATGTGGACCTCATTTTTGTATGCAACGGTTTTCGAGGGAAGATTTGGAAACTACTTAGCGTCTAAACTAGGTATCTTTATCGGACTAAAAATTATCGAAACGAGAATTTGAAGAAATTCATTTCTCACCAAAAATAAAATAAATAGAGGAAAATAGGAATTTGGGAACAAAAAGTCCACAATTAGCTTTCTGGGTAGTGTTGGCAATCTAACTTGTAAATGACAATGATTTTGTTTTTAAGCTTAGTTTGGGGACTCGTGAAAAATCAGGGACGACGAATTTTATCCGTATGGCCACTTCTTTATGAGTCGTGTTTCCTGCTCGAAGACCCTAAAAGTTATCGTGAGATAATGATTGTCAACAAAACCGTCACATATGAGAAAATACAAAAATAGAATAAAAGGAAAAATGGGGAGTTTTTAGAACTTAAGATTTCTTGATCTCTTTTGAAAATTTTGCTACTTCTCAAAGTTAGTAAAAAGAGATTGGAAATTTTCGGTTTTAAAAATGTGTTTTTATAACATTGCATGAGGACATTGCAATAGCTTAGTCTGGGGGAATTTGGTATGTGCTTAAACACATACCTTTTATTTACCAAAATCGGACCCAAATAGACCAAAAACTAACCAATTATGCCAAATATATTGTGTTTTTGTGTTTTTACATATGTAGGCACGGATATCAAAGAAAAGGACAAAAATCAAGCAAAGACCGGGAAACCGAGCACGAGATATGGAAGTGTTATTTATAGCCGATGCCGGGAAGTTTTAAGTCAAAGTCAACCCTTGAAGTTCATCAAATTACAAATAGAGCCCTTGGATTTACTTTGGAAAAATGACAGAAATGGTCCCTGAGATTTCAAGATATACACATTTGGTCCTTATGTTTTTAAAATACCAAATCTTAAATAAACACAAACCATAAACCGGATTTTTTTTACCCATAAACAAACCCACACCCTTCAAACCCACCAGCCCAAGTTATAATCCCATAACCCATTCTTAAATAACCCGAGCCCATCATCTAAACCCAAATCCAACACCAAAACCCGATCCATCCACCCATGACCCAGGGTCAAACCTTATTTAATACCGGTCAAATAAAAATAAACAAATAAACCCGCCCATGTTATTCCCCTTTTACCCAATTACCCAGCCATGAAGAACCCTAACTTTTACCCCGTACATTTTCACCAAAATTAAGGGCATATTCGTACAATCAAGAGGGGTTCTAGAAGATGTCAGTGATGTCAGAAGAGAAGAAGCACACGAATGGCTACGTGGCACTCTTCTATTGGACGAGACACCTCACATTTCTTGATCAAACGGCTCAGATGGATTGGGGAATGATTGGAACATAATCAAGGGCTGATAATGAGCTAAAAGAAACACAAATCCCTCGGATTGCCAGCATGTCAGGAAGGGCTAGAAGGATCTCCTCTCGGCTATAAATAGGACCTCGATCTTCATGTAATGGAGTTAGTTTTTTAGTAATGTTACTCTGTCAAAATTAGTTTAAGCTTTGTAATTTTTAATTTCTTATTGTAACTTTTGAAATTTTAATGAATTAAAGTTTAGTTTTAATTAATGAAAAGTTTATTTTAAGTTCATTTCAATTCTGTTTATTATGTATGGTTTTGATCTCAGTTTGTTTAGATTAAGTTAAGAATTATTAAGCTTAATTGTTTTTCTCATTCCTTGTCATTTAATTTGAAAAAGTCCAAAAGTATCAAAAAAATAATAAAATAAAAAATAAAATAGTCCAACTTATTAATAAGTTGTTTTCTGAATCTGTTAAGCTTATATAAGCTTTGTAGCTTAATGTAAGCTTTTATTGAGTCTATTCTGTCATTGCTTCACAAAAGTCAAACAGACAGTCAAAAAGTCAACTGTGGTATTAAGTTGTGGAAAAGCTGATGGTATAAACTGGATTTTGGGTTGTTTTGTGGCTTATTGGTAAGCCTAGGTTATAATTTGTTAGGGTGGATCATTCTGAATCAGCAGTTTAGCTTGTAAGACTTACATTCATCTATAGCTTATTTCATGCTTAATTGTTTCAGCTTATTGTTTTAGCTATTTGCTTTTAATTTTACTCTTATAAGCTTATAAATATCCTAGGCAGTACTAGAGTAGACTAGTTTATAGCTTTAAATACTTGATTTGGTGAAATTGCATATAGCTATTTGAAAGGGTTGTTTGGATTATGAGCAATCTGGTTTAGTACTGTTAATTTGCAAGTAGATGAGAATTGATACAGCTTAGATAAGGTGTTATAAGCAATAGTCAGTAGGTATTAAGTGGTTTTTAGCTCACTATAGTTATTTTGGCCTTTTTGTGGAATATTAAGCTCAATACTGCCTCAATAAGCTCAGCAATAAGCTAAGCTTATCTGAAGTTCCAATTCCACATTTCTAGGTGCACTTGAGTAGTTTAAGTCCAATTCCAAAGGCTGGTTTGCTGTGGTTTAGTTCTACACACTTTTGCGCCAAAAATTTATACTCTGCTGTCACAGATTTTTTGTGCAGACCATGGTTTGCAGCAGCTGATCTAAGCTTCTTTGTGGCTTTTTGAATTAAGCTTAGAACTTGAAATTTGGTTTGTAGCTAGTTGATACAACAAGCTTTAGGTGCATTATCTGGGATTTGACATTAGAGCTTATTTAGGAGCTTAAAATCAGTTTGAAGTTCAGCCCATAAAACCTGTTTTGACCTACTTTGAATTCAGTTTTACTAGCTACTTTTCTAGGCCTGATTTCATTTAGCAATTAAAGTTGGAATTTGGATTTTGAAGTAATTTTGGGTAGCCAGTAGTTCTGAGAGACTTTTTCCCCCTTAAGATTCAATCTCTCAGCTTATTATGACTGCTTATTTGGGCTGAGAAGTTGGATACTTAGCCTTTGCTTCTGTCTCAACATTGTGACTGCTCATCTGTTTATTCTGCTTTTTCATAGTGCTAATTTGTGATCTTTCAGTTGTTCTCAGTTTCATTTAGTATAATTGTCAGTATTTGATCATTTGATAATTTTAGGATAGCTATTGCTTATTTTGTGCTTATTTCACAACTGCTTTTTGGGCTGTTCTGCTTATTAGGGTTAATTCAGTTCTTGAATTTATTTTTCCTAGATTTAGAATTAAATTTTAGATTTACTCAAATTTTTCCAGATTTTTCTAAACTGTTTTACTATTTTTAAATCATTTAAATAGTTTTAATTAGTTTTTAATTCATAAAAAATTATTAAAAAGTCAAAAAAATATTTTTCTTTTTCCAAAAATTTTCTTTTATCAGTTTTAATATAGGAAAATTATTTTTATATTTTTAGGTTTTAAATTTTAGAAATTCACTTTTTATTTACGTTTTATAATTCGTCGCGTAACGTTTTTAAATTCTAATTTTCGTTTTTAGGTTCGTATGCTTAGCTTAGTTGTTTTCTTAGCATAATTAGTTGTTTTTATTTCATATTTCATTGTTCATAGTATAAAAACACCAATCAATCACTCTTTTCACACACATTCACTTCACAATTCGACAACGTTAATGATAACTCGATATTCGACCTTCGTTGGGACACGACCCGGGGAAAACGCATCCGTTGCCTTTTCCTTTGGAAAAATATATACTCAAAATGACAAATCACCCCTCTTTAAAACACTCAAGAAGTGTACAAAAAAGGGAGACTTTCGTTGGACTACAGAAGCGGAAGAAGCTTTTACACAGCTTAAGCAACATATAGCAGCGCTTCTAAAGTTAGTCGCACCCCGACCAGGGGAGGAGTTAATTGTGTATTTGTCTGCGACTCATGGAGCAGTCAGCGCGGTGCTACTGACAGATAGGAATTCCGTACAAACACCGGTATATTTTGTAAGTAAAGTGCTCAAGAAGACAGAGATTAACTATAGCCCAATGGAAAAGTTGGTCTTGGCATTAGTATTCGCCGCCAAAAGATTGCGCAGGTACTTTCAAGCACACCCAATAGCGGTGATCACAGACCAACCAATCAAGCAAGTTATCTTCAAACCCGACGCATCGGGGCGATTACAAAAGTGGAGTGTATTGCTAGGCGAGTATAACATCTCTTATAGACCACGCATTGCGGTTAAGGGGCAAATACTAGCAGACTTCATCATCGAAAAACCAGACACCGATGCTGCACCTCCACGGAATGAGGTAGAACTACAAGAACCATGGGTCCTGTTCACGGATGGATCTTCATGCGTGGATGGGTCGGGCGCAGGCCTTATCCTCACCAATCCAGAAGGAATGGAATTCACTTACGCACTGCGCTTTGAATTCACAGCTACGAATAACGAGGCAGAGTATGAAGCCCTAATTGTTGGATTACGCATTGCAACTCGAATGGGTGTACGCAACCTAGAAGCAAATGTGGATTCCCGATTAGTAGCCAACCATGTGTCGAGCGAATATGTGGCTAAAGAGGATAACATGGTTCAATACCTCGACAAGACCAAGTCACTTATCCAATGTTTTGACAGGTTTACCATTAAAAAAGTCCCTAGAGGTGAAAACAAAAAAGCGGATGCGCTAAGCAAGATCGCATCTACAAGCTTTGCGCACCTGTCAAAACAAGTGTTGGTGGAGATCCTAAAAAATAAATCCATCTCGGAGATGGAGATATCCACGGTAATAGAGGAGGAGAATCCTACGTGGATGACCCCTATTGTCGAATTTATAAGCAAAGGCATATTGCCCCATGAGCAGAAGGACGCTCGACGGATACGGCGCACAGCGCAGAGGTTCGAACTTCGAGATGGTATCCTATATCGGCGCTCATTTCTACAACCATGGCTTCGGTGCGTTGGACCTCTTCAGGCAGATTACGTACTCCGAGAGATCCACGCCGGTTCATGCAGTATGCATTCAGGACCACGGTCCGTCGTAGCACGAGCCTTGCGGTCAGGATACTACTGGCCCACTATGCTAACGCCTATCACTTCTCCATGGCCATTCTATAAGTGGGGTATCGACATTGCGGGTCCCTTCCCTGTTGCAGCGGGGGGACTGAAATTTCTTATTGTGGCAATAGACTACTTCACTAAGTGGATTGAGGCAAAAGCAGTGGCGACAATCACAGGTAATCAAGTAAAACGATTCGTTTGGGAAAATATTGTATGCCGCTTTGGATTACCTGGGGAAATCGTTTCGGACAACGGAAAACAATTCCGCGATAACCCGTTCAAAGACTGGTGCGCAGAACTAAATATTACACAACACTTCGCGTCGGTTAAACACCCACAAACCAATGGTTTGGTTGAGCGCGCAAATCGTAGTCTGGGCGAAGGAATTAAAGCGCGCCTGGACAAACACAAAGGAAGATGGGTGGATGAATTGTCGCATGTCTTATGGGCGCACCGCACGACAATCAAAGTTAGCAATAGAGACACCCCCTTTTCTCTTGTCTATGGGACAGAAGCTGTCATACCAGCTGAGGTTGGGATGCCAACTATTCGTACCGCGGAAGTTAATGTCGCAACCAATGACGACGAACGGCGTATAGACTTGGACCTATTGGAAGAAAGGCGTGAACGCGCAGCTATACGTGAGGCAAAAGCCAAGTCAAAAATGAAGGGATACTACGATGCTAAAGTTCGAAGCACCTCATTCAGACCAGGCGACTTTGTATATCGCGCTAATGATGCGAGCCACGCAGAAGATACAGGTAAACTTGGACCAAAGTGGGAGGGACCCTATGAGGTCGTTGAAGCACTAGGAAAAGGCGCGTACAAGCTGCGTGACATGGATGGCCGTGAGCTACAACGCACATGGAATATTTGCAATCTCAAGAGATGCTATCTTTAGGAAAGGTTACGACCCCGCCCACGGACACTTTCGCACTTTAGTAAGTGCTCAATAAATATCCGTGTATTTACATTTTTGTTTCATCTAGGCAAATGTCTTTTTTTTTTCCAAAAACTTGCAAGTATTAATTAAATGTCGCGGTTTCTAGCTAACTCCGCGACACACTTTACTTTGTTGTTTACATATTATTTATGTCTCAATATTGTTGTTATATTACCTTTTGCCTACATGGCGTGCATGCACTTATTAAAACCCACGATGGTAAAGGATGAGTAAACCTACTAAATAACTCGTTGAGTAAGAGGGTTGCAAACCCATCAACATCGGATCACGCATCCTTGTTAAACACCTTACTCTCAAGACGTTGGAGTAAGTTCATTGTGCATCCCACGACGGATACACAACAATGCACACTATGCGCGTTTAACAAATTAGGAGTTAAGACTCTTAACCCCTTGATATGGTATTCGCAGTACGCTACATGTCAGCCCATACACTTGTGAATTTCATATATATTCAGTCATGAATTTCATACACGATTATGTTATAAGTGATTATAGATTCCTGTAATCTTTTTTAAGTACGTTTATATAACGGTTTGATTCTTAGACATAACATAGACGTCTTATACGCAAAGACAGATAACTAAGTACAAACATCATAACCACAATCACATACAATATGCGTACAGTCGCACTTTCAAAATATCATTTTATTATGGACTACGAGTTCATACAAAGTATATATTTAACATGCACATGTGCAACAAAATGTTAACCTATTACAAAACAAAACAATCTAAAGGCTGTGGGAGCGTCTAAGCTCCGAACTGCTAACATGGTACGCAGCACTCCCAGCTTCCTCAAGCTTCTTCAGCAGATCATGATCCTTGGGCGACACTGTCGGTACACTAACAGGTACTCCATCAGATCTTGGAATATGCGCAGCACCAATACCACAAAGGATGGCCTTCCCCTTCACACCCTGCTTCTTCGCAAGCCTCATGGCATGGGCCTCTAAGGATTCCTTCAGCGGGATTTCCTTCTCGAGGGCAAAAGGATTCAAGATGTTGCGAGGACGAGCAAAGATAGGTACCTGCAGCTGCGACACATCTGGCTTAAGAAAGTAATCAGTTTGTGCCTCTGCGTCCTCTGCTGCGTGCCTAGCCAAGGTTAACCCCTCCATAATAACACCTATGGGGTAATCCTGATCGCGCTCCAGTTGAGCAATGTGAGGAAGATCTAACAGCTTCATCTTCTCCATAGCCGCGACAAGCTCATTGATGCGCGTGATGTGTCGTTGCGGTTTAGCAGTTTTAATGCCTACTCAAGTTTTAAATTTATATTTAGCCGACTTATCAATAACACACACACTTAACGAGCAGTGTACCCGGTCAGTATGAATATAATGGTAAGTAGAGTGTCGATCACTAAGAGTGGAACGTATTATCTAGTTAATCTAATCAGTATTTTAATATCCTAACGCAAGGGGGTTTCAGCCTGAGAGACTGGCACGATTTGTTTGCAATTAAATAATAAAATAAACCAATAGGCACGAATCAGCAAGTAGCACACACGTACACAGATAAATACTCGAGACAATAAGAGGGCTGTCCTTATGATTAAGTAGATTGTCACTTGTTTTATTGATAGCTTTATATGAAGTGTATGTAGTTAACCCTTTCTCGTTGGTCCTATTCTTATCGGCGAGTAAACCCTTAATGATTACTTATGTCTAAAAGTTATTCCTAAGTGATCAATTTAGTAATAACCGTGGGAGCCACATTATGTCCCGCAGTCAAATGCCCGCAAGCCACTAATAAACACAGAGGTTATCAATGCACTAATAAGTAGTAACCAAAGACATCAACATATAAACTTTAATTGATGGGAAAGCAAGTATTAAATGGAGTGCAATCTTTCGTTGTCACATTACACAAGCCACCAATCCTGATGAATTAAAGTTTGCTAACACAATAAAACAAAACTACTTAATGAATTAAACACATGCAGCACCTTCTTACAGCTCTTGTATCTTTGATTTGGGTGTGTCTTGTGCTGCCTCCTTGACTGAATTCGTCCTTGGTTTCTCCTGTTCGGTCTTCGGATCTAATATATTGTGTCCCCGAAATTCGTCTGGTCTTGGGGTATTTATAGTTTCTGTCTGAGGGAAGATGCGGCGCATCTATTAAGTAGATGCGGCGCATTGACTTAACTTCGCGTGGGGTCCAAGATTATAATATTCAAGAATATTCGTACACCGCCAGAAGATGCGGCGTAACTCCATGATTAGATGCGGCGCATGTCCTCTTGTATCTTGGATCGTATCTGGTGATATCTTGATAGAGATGCGGCGCATGTCATGAGTGAGATGCGGCGCATTTGGAGCAGATTAGTCTTGATCTTCTTCATTTCAGTAGACTCTTAACTTTATGCATGTTATGCTCCATAATCAGTCCAAAATCGCTAAGTTTCACCAAATGCTTGTTTTTACCTGAGAATTACAAAAGTAAACGATTAAGTATCAATCCTCATACATAATATAGTAAAACAAGTCAAATTAATAGGATAAATGATAGTAATAAAATGTACTTATTTGAGTTCATCACTCATCATAGGCATCAGCCTTATAACCTGGTACTTGTGCGGCAGGCACTGTCAATAACTTGCTCTCGGAAAGCTCCTCTATAGCCTGCGCCTTGCCACGTGCCAACGCACGCTCAACAACATCCCCAAATTCCTCCCTCACCTCTTGAGACTCCAGCGTACTCAAAGCAGCAAGGCGCAAACCATGGCTGATAAGCCACCTGCGCTCAGCAATTGAAGATACCAGGTGTGGGTACAGCTCTTCATCATACTCAATACAGAGATTGCGCAGCTTAACTTCCTGCTTCTCCAGCGCCCCCTCCACAGCTTTACGAAATTCATCCAATTTGGAGAAATGCGCGTTCTTGTTCAGCTCCATGTACTTCAAGACCCAAAGACAAGTGGCCTTGTAATCTGTTAACCCAGCACGCTCTTGGCTCACTTGGGCAAGTAATGACATCTTCTCTTCAGCAAGCTTCTGAGCATACGCATTTGTTGCCTTCACCTCAGCCTGAGCATCAGCCAACTGCGCCTTCAGAAGCGCGATCTCCGCATCTTTCTGCACACAGCGGCTACCTTCACCAGCATACCTTGATTGTAGCTGTGCAACTAAGGAGGCCTGGTGCGCAGCGGCCAAACCTAGCTCCTCTATCAGATGGTCCGTTGGCACATCCTCAAATGCCTTCGGCTCAGTCTCTTGGCTCTTCTGCGCAAGATCATCAGTATGTGAGGGACTCGCCTTGGGTGGCGAATTCCCAACACGCGCAGCATCATCATCAGCAGCTTCAACACTGCACGCAAATAACAAAGCTACTTTATAGTATTATCGCGGAGTAAAGAACTGAAGACCTAAAGATACAAGTCTCATTACTTACTTGGGGGGAGGAGTTTTAGGTGGCGACGCATCCTCTTCTGATGATTGCCCGCCAGAAATAACATGGCGCCTTCTTTTAGATGTACCTGCGCCATCACCACCAGAAGTTTTCTTATGCTTCACCCCTTGGCTAGCCTCCTCGGGCCCACTTTCAGACATGGCAATCCCCACACTCTTTGACGAGTCTGTGTGCGACGGCTCTACCACAGGGACTTGTACCCCAGGAGTGGGAAAACTGTGAATATGAGTCGCCTCTAAAACAACTGAGGGGACATCCTCTGGTTCCTCCTGTACGATCTCCATAGTGCACCCCGCGGTAGCCTCCAAAACTGGCTCTTCACCTTCTCTTAAAGGGCGCACTCCTACGGTCACCTGTTTGGGTCTCATCAAGTGCACAACGCTGAATAGATCCATCTCTGCGCAACAAATCATAAACAAACACAAAACAGGTTACAAAAGCTATAATAATGAAGGGCGCTTACACTACTGAGCGAAGGAGAAGAAAGGACAAGCACCCACCCGGTTATTCTCATCCAAAAAGGTTGGCACCTCGTCAGGACCTCCGAAGTAGTTGCGACTAATGCCCATATGCACCAAAAACTCTTCTGGGTAAGCATTGATAGGGATGCGATTGGCATTAATCGTTTCCGCGTCATCTGCGTTATACGCTCCGGGGATGGGGCGCTCATCCTTCGGTAATGAATCTTGGGTATAGAACTCAAAATCCCATGGAAAGAATGCATCATCAACCCAAAAGAATTTCTCCCTCCAATTCCTAAGTGCGTCTAACTTTTTCGTATAGCACTGCAGTCGCCCTGCGCGCTTGGAAAAGGACACCCACTCGATTGACCACGACGAGTGATAAAACACGCAGAACAAATGAATTGTGGGATTAATCGCCAACAAGCGACAATTTACTTCAAAATTTGTTATTTTTACTGCACCTATACAGTGCAATTGGGAAATATGGAGGCGATAGTAGTTTAAAATATCGCACAAGAATAGAGAAATGGGCACACGTTGGTTAGCGAATTCAAAAAAGCGTGTGTATACCCCTACTTTCCCTTCAGGGAAGTTCGCTATGGAGGCAGTCGCTACCGGAACCACCGGGTGCAACGCAATCGGGATATAATAATCCGAGGTGAACAGACGAAGTTCGTCCTCGGATATATCAGATGTAAAGTCGGATAATTGAAGAACCATGGTTAGAATTCAATGGATTATGCAGCGCACGCACTATTACCTTAAGAATTGTTGATTTCTTGTTCGCTGTTTAAGTTTTTAACAATGGTGGCAATGGACATTTTTACTGTGATAGCCACAGTGAAATGGAGACAACACTTTATATAGGGTTACATGCTCTCATGGATGATTGACATGTGTCTCCCACTTGCTCTAATCGTGTGGCTGGGAGGTCAAAAGGTGAAACACTTTTTCACCCACCCCTCACGATTTACGAGGGATATTCGGATTTACTTGGACTAGATTCATCGTATCGCTTTTAGGCGGGAAACACTTGAAACTTCCCTGCTACGCATTCTGGAATATTTTTTCGTTACAGTTGTTAGTCTAGCATCCGCAGTTTCACCTTGCACATACTAGACTGGGGGGACATGATGACGTATAGTCCGCATTCGGGTCACGAACCCGACCAATACTCAAGCCCATCACGCGTGGGCTATCACGATAAAGATTTGGGCTTACGACGACCCAAATCCGAAATCTATTATTGGCCTTGATATAGGATCTCTTATTTATGGGATAAGGATCAATGGGCCGAATAAGGCGGGATACGCCAAAGGGTAAGGAACACGAAACCAACAAGGATTTCGTGTGTATATATAGGGCATCTCGGCTCTCGTTAAAGGTATGATATCATAACCCTAACTCTTCACTAAAACCCTAAAACCGATTACTTACTCTCACGCCGGAGGATAATCGTGGGAGACAATCCCACAATAAGCCTAACGGTGTTTTTTGTTCTCTTAGTGCGCAGGTCTCAAGCATTAAGATCCAATTGATACGGGAATAGGAATCCAAACAAGGAACGCCCAACTTTTGTATCAACAAAGTTGAAGTGGTACCCATCCGTAGATCTTCAAGATCTACAAAAGCTCCTAATCGTCTATGTTTAAACGTAGAGTGTGAGGAAACTATACTAGGGGATCTTGATGAGCCAACTAGTTATAGGGATGCAATGAATAGTCCTGAGAAGGATAAATAGCAGGTTGCTATGGATGGAGAAATGCAATCCATGAAAGACAATAAAATCTGGATTGAAGTAGACCTTCCTCCCAATGCTAAGGTAGTTGGGAGTAAGTGGCTCTTCAAAAAGAAGACGGACATGGATGGCAATGTACACACCTACAAAGCTCGTTTGGTGGCTAAAGGCTTTACCCAAACGTATGGTGTCGAGTATGAGGAGACCTTTTCTCCTGTGGCTGACATTAGAGCTATTAGGATTCTTATAGCCATAGCTGCTTACTATGACTATGAGATATGGCAGATGGATGTCAAAACCGCCTTTCTGAATGGTCGCCTAGATGAAGATATCTACATGGCGCAACCTGAGGGGTTTGTGAATCCACAATTTCCTGAGCGTGTATGCAAGCTTCAAAGATCCATTTATGGATTGAAGCAAGCATCAAGGCAATGGAATAAGAAATTTGATGAGGAAATCAAGAAGTTTGGATTTACTCAAAATTTTGATGAGCCGTGTGTATACCACAAAGTTAGTGGGAGTAACACTACTTTTCTTATCCTATATGTCGATGACATATTAATCATGGGAAATCATATACCAAGTCTTAATGAAGTTAAGTCTTATCTAAGTACATGTTTTTCCATGAAGGATTTAGGAGAAGCAGCTTACATCCTTGGAATCAAGATCTATAGAGACAGATCTAAGCGGTTAATCGGATTAAGCCAAAGTGCTTACATGGATAAAATATTGAAAAGATTCAATATGCAAAATTCCAAGAAGGGATATTTGCCCATGCAAGTGGATCATGGCTTAAGCAGCGAAATGTGTGCTTCTACACCTGAAGAGGTGGAATACATGAATAAAGTTCCATATGCTTCGGCAGTAGGATCTATCATGTATGCAGTTAGATGCACAAGGCCAGATGTGGCATTCGCGCAAAATTTGACCAGTCGTTACCAGCAGAATCCAGGGAAAGATCACTGGCATGCTGTTAAGAACATTCTTAAGTATTTAAGGAATACTAAAGATATGTTTCTTGTGTTCGGGGGAAATTCAGACGCAGAACTGAATGTTACAGGTTTCTGCGATGCGTCCTTTCAAACTGATAAAGATGATACGAAGTCTCAGACGGGTTACGTTTTTGTCATCAATGGAGGAGCTGTAGACTGGAAGAGCAAAAAGCAGAGTACAACGGCCATGTCTGCTACAGAAGCTGAGTATATTGTTGCATCAGAAGCTGCAATGGAAGCTGTTTGGATAAGGAAATTCATTTAGGATCTTGGAGTGATGCCGTCAATTGAATTACCTATAAATGTGTATTGCGACAACTCTGCTGCAATCACATTCGCCAATGAACCTGGAGTTATGAAGGGCGCCAGACACTTTCATAGAAAGTATCACTATGTTCGAGAACAAGTCGAACAAGGAGAAATCAATGTACTCAAAGTTCACACAGATAACAATCTGGCTGATCCTTTTACGAAGGCATTACCTAAGGAAACATTTACTCGACATGCTCAGGGTATTGGTCTTCGTTTAGCCAGTAGTTTCATGTAAATCTGTTGGATTAGTATTTAGATAAGGGACGTGTAAACAATTATTATTTTAATGAAATAAAGTGCGGATAACGTTTATTCTCATTTTTAATATTTGTGTCCTATATTTGCATGTTTAAATCCGTGAATAATTAATTTATTCTAAATTGTCCGTTTTCAATTAATGATATGGGAATGTCATTAAATAAAGACAAATGTGAGGATTGGTAGAATGTACTGTAAGGTTGAGATACCAATATCACATGATATTCAATATGGATAAATTGAATATAGGACTTATCCCAACCACATGATTATACTTTATGGATCGTTATCATTAAGTAAATCATGAATATTTATCCTCAGACTTGAGATACCAGGTGACTACCGAGGGTATAGCTCATTTTCTGTAAGGTAGTCTAACGCTATCCGTAAAAGGTGGTTATAAAGGCTATTTTCGGAGGTGATGTGAAATCTAAGGGTTACGCTCGTAGTCAACAAAGGATTTGTTCCTTCAACTTTGTGTTGAAGTTTAATACTGCTTGGCCACTCGTAGGGTTGACAAGGTGTTTGTGTGCGCACGCCCAAAGGCTATCTGAATGATGTTCAGATGATTTTGTAATCTTGTTCAATTATGTATAAACGAGAAACTAATTGTTAATTATGGAATGACCAAGATCCATATCCATATTAACGGAGTATTAGAAACAAAAGGATAAGTATGATGATTAAATCATCACGTGGTTTTTTCCAGGAAAACCATACTCGGATCAAGCTGGGGGCATTGGGAAGGTTAAGCTAGACTGACCCATGTCATTACTATATTAATAGTTATCCAAGTGGGAGCTGTTAGAGTTTGTGTATAAATATTAATATTAGTATGTCCGGTTTCGAACCCGAGACTCGGGGATTGCACACATTGCGTATGAGTTTCAATGTTATTGAATAATTAATTTATTTAATTATTCATTTCACAAATAATACTTAACGATAGTTAGTATTTAACGGAGTTAGAGATAACGGTCGTTAAAGGACTAATAATGAAAAAGGAGGTTAGAAGGATCTAGAACCCATTGCATGGGCTTAGATCGGCCGAACAACCCAAAGGGCTTAGGGTTGTCGGTTTGGTTGCTTGGAAGAGAAGTTGGGATAGCCTATAAATACAATCCCATTGTATTGGTTATTTTCTAATCCCTAATTCTCAAGCAAACCAACTTCTTCTTCTTCTCCCTCTTTGTTGGCCGATCGAATACACCCTATCACCTAGGGTTTTCGGTTCTTGCTTATACAATAAGTGTTGGTTTTGTTTGTGATTAGAACCTAGCTTTTCGCATTGAAACGCTAACAATACGTGTGTACAAGAACGAGTAACAAGCTTACTTTAGCTTGTGGTGACTTACCCTATTCGACTACATCTTAGTCGATCCATACTTTAAACCCTAATTAGGGTTTATCTTGTTCTTGTAGATCCGGTTTCTTGTTCTTGCTAGAAACCTTAAGGTACGCGTCTATTTAATTTTTAGTTAATTAATTATATGTTATTGTAGATCCAAATTCCGCTGTGCATGCTTTGATGTTATTTGTTTATGGTTATTAGTTTATAGTTTTATGATTCTAATATTCCAACAGCTTTATCTTCTTGCCATATTGTAGTTTCTTCTCCGCCATTGTCATCACGTTGTATTCGTTCGCTGACGAAAGGCAACGAGGGTCTGCATCAATTCCGGGGTCGTTACGTAAGTGGCTTGCAGCGAATCGAGCACGTAAACACCTTTTAAGGACAGGGAACGTCTTCCCGTGCGGAGCCTATTATCAGTTTGTTTGTTCAGGTTTCATGGGTGCGGTTCGAGTCGACATTATTTTTCTAACATGTGATAACGATGATACTTGATTCTTTTATTCCTCGTTATGTGTTTTCATTGCACAAGTTGGTGCAATACTTGTAACAGTAGGATACAGTCTATTAGGCTGCTCACAGAAGTTGATCGAAATCGAATGGTGATCGAATGGGGTGATCGATTCTCTTTCTGTGGAGTGTCGATCGTGGCAATCGATCTCTACTACTTGGTCGCTGTGGCGATCGAATTGAGGAAGCTACAAAAGTTATTATTTTAACTGTTGATGGTTCAAAAAAAGAAAAAAAAAAAAAAAAAATTGAACTTGGTCGCCCTTACTGGGGCACCTAATCGCCTGTAGGTCGCTGGAGAGAGAAAGCTGACGTGGCAGAGAAAAATGGGGGAACTTGGTCGCCTTACTGCAAGCAGCCTTATGATGTACCAACAGTGTGTACGTGTACGACCAATATAGTAAGCTTTTATTTCATTCTTACATGACATGCAATAGTCCAAAATCTTATCTTGGCTTTAGCCGGAAAATCACTGATCGAGTCCGCGGTGCTAGACCATCAAAGTTGGCCAGTTGGGCCACCGTTGAGTTTTCCCTCATCATATAACTATACTGCACAAACACATAGAGAACGAATTAAAACACTTAACGTACTTAATGAATTCAAATGACAAAACGTTATTAGTAGATATTTTATGGTGGTTTTCTGATGTACAAACCACAAACAAAGTGAGTCAAGCGTGCATAATGTATATTCAGGCTTCGTTTGTTTTCACCAATAAGATCTAAACAGACCACTTGTATCTGAATCGGTCATACATATAGAGTATCACATTGTTTGACTATTTTATGTGTCTAGATTATGTTTCCTCTAAAATGTCTCCTATTTTTTTATTTTTTATTTTTTGAACGAAAATGCCTCCTATTTAACTAGACTTTAAAATTCGCTTATTACTATTGCCATTCTTTTTTATTTCTTCCCCACGCACCATTCCTCTTGTTTACGATTTTATTATTCTTTTTATTTTGTCACACATATGGAAGTGACAAAGAGTTATAAATAATTTAACGAGGAAATTTTCAGAAAAAACACATATATATCTGTGTTACGAAAATGAACCTTTGAAAATTGTGGTACGAAAATTTACTGTACGCGCAAATAAGTTTTGCGAGCCATGATCATTTGCACGCTAACTTGTGATTACTACACGTCTATTTTTAGAAAATTAAGATTGAATTATAAAGTGACACGTTGCATTACGCGCAAAAATATTGGCTCTCCAACCTCTTTTTACACGCCAAGTTTAATTAAAAGTAACGGTTATTAAAGTGACACGTGACTTTACGTACAAATCAGTTTACACGTGTTATTTGCGCTCCTAGTTTATTTAAAAGTAGTGGCCATTGGTTGGACATGTGGTCTATACGTGCAAATCGTTTTTTTATTAAACATTGACGTTTTTTTTAGGGTATATTCTTTGAAAAAATATCATACATGCCACAAATGTGTGTTTCGCGTAGCGAATAAAAAAAATTTCAGATTTTAACTATCCAAGTTACATAAATAGTCTTTTTTTGGCATTATAACCATTTTACCCTTCCAAGTTACATAAATGGTCCCTGTGGGTTTGCGAAAATTGCATCCACCGTCCTTACGCTAAATTACATAAATGGTCCATATCACTACGTCAAATTGCGTCCAACGTCCCTATTTTTTTCGAATTATTTTTTTCTTAACTTTTTTTTTTTCAAATTTTTTTTTTCAGAAATGTATTTTCGAAATTATTTTTTTTAGAACTTTTTTTTCGAAAAAAATTTAAAAAAAAAAGTTTTCAGAAAAATAAAATGGAAAAATAATAATTTCGAAAAAGGAAATATTTATCTAAAAAAATTATTTCAGGAAAAAAAATTCTAAAAAAAAATTCTGAAATATTTTTTTCAGAAAAATAAAATGGAAAAAAAAATATTTTTCTAAAAAAATTATTTCAGAAAAAAAATTTCTAAAAGAAATTTTTTTCCGTAAAAAATTTCTAAAAAAATTATTTAAGATAAAATAAATAGAAAAAAAATTTCGAAAAAAAAAATAATTTTCTAAAAAAAAAATTTCAGAAAAAAATTTCTTTCACAAAAAAAAATTCTAAAAAAAATAATTTCAGAAAAAAAAATAATTTCGAAAAAACATTTCGGAAAAAATAATATTTTCGAAAAAAAAATGGAAAAAAAAAATTCGAAAAAAAATAGGGACGTTGGACGCAATTTAGCGTAGGGACAGGGACCATTTATGTAATTTAGCGTAAGGACCGGTGGATGCAATTTTCAAATAATCTAGGGTAAAATGGTTATTACAGAATTTTTTTTTTGTCTTTAGTACTTAAAAAAGACCATTTATGTAACTTGGATTGTTAAATTCTGAATTTTTTTTGTTTACTATGCGAAACACACATTTGTGGCAAGTATAAGAATATCCATTTTTTTTATTAAACATTGACGTTCACAAAGTGGAAAGGCATTGATGAAATTAAGTTGTACGTGCAAAATGGAAGGAGATCAAACATTTTTTGCACGCCTAGTGCTTTTTTCTTTTTTCTTTTTTTAATATTTATCCGACCAATTAAAATGTGACACGTAGCACATGGCGTGCGAGTGCAAATGCTTTTGCACGCTTAGTAGAGAATGGTAATGGGTGAAATAAGCGTCGCTTTTGGTTAATTGGGTTTGTAAAGATAGAGATCGGTAATTGACTTTAATTTAAAGGGTAATTTCATATCTCCACAACAAAAGCATGAAAATTTCATATTTAACCAAATTGTGCTTTAAAATATTGTACAAAATGCATTCAATTACTATATTTTGAGTATATAGGAAATTAATGTTGAAAATAGGAGGAGATATGAAATTCTCCCTTAATTTAATACTCAAAATTATAATTTACAAATGTAGCATTGGATATCTATTTTCGGTTTGTGCATGTTTGATAAGTCAAGATTATATAGTCTTTGTTGGAATATATGAATCATAATAAACTATAAACATATAAGCATCAAAGAACACGCAGCGGATAGATCTACAAGAACATGTAATTAATTAAACTTAAATAGACACGTACCTTATGCAAGCTTCCAAGAACAAGTATAAACCCTAGAGAAGGTTTATATATGTCGATCCAAGTTAAGGGAAAAACACTAGTTAAAATAAACTAGTCACTCGTTCTTGTACACACGTAATCTAGCGTTCCAATGGGATAAGCTAGGTTCAAGAATCACAAACAACCAAACACTTGATTTGCTTTGATCGAATTGGCAATTCCTAGTGGAATTAAAAAACGTCCAATCGACCTAGGCAAGAAGGAGAAGAGAAGAAGAAGTTTGGCAATTAGGGATTCAAGATTAGTAAAACCCTAAACACAATGAATTGTATTTATAGGCTAACCCTAAACCTCCCAAACTTATTCCCCAAGCTTCAAAAATCCGGCCCCCTATAACCCTTGTGGGTTTCAGCCGACCCAACCCACTCTCATGGGTTCTAGATCCTTCTTTTCACTTTTAGTCCTTTAACGGTCGTTATCTCTAACCCCGTTAAATACTAACTGTCGTTAAGTATTTGTTTGTGAAATGAATAAATAAAATACATAAACATATTTAATTTATTCATCCATTGGAACTCTCACGTTATTGTGTGCAATCCCGAGTCTCGGGTTCGAAACCGGACATACGTATATTAAAAGTTAAACATTTAACTCTAACAGCTCCCACTTGGATAACTATTAATATAGTAATGACATGGGCTAGTCTAGCTTAACAGATCCCAATGCCCCCAGCTCGATCCGAGTATGGTTTTCCTGGAAAAAACCACGTGATGATTTAATCATCATACTTATCCTTTTGTTACTAATACCGCGTTAATTTGGATATGGATCTTGTCATTCCATAATTAACAGTAGTTTCTCGTTTATACATAATTGAACAAGATTACCAAAACATCTGAACATCTTCCAGATAGACTTTGGGCGTGCGCACGCAAACATCTTGTTAATCATACGAGTGGCCAAGCAGTATTAAACTTCAACACAAAGTTGAAGGAACAAATCCCTTATTGACTGCGAGCATAACCCTCGAACTTTGCATCATTTCTGAAAATAGCCCTTATAACTACCTTTTACGGATAGCGTTAGACTATCTCACAGAAAATGAGCTACATCCTCGGCAATTATCTGACATCTCAAGTCTGAGGATAAATATTCATGATATACTTGATGACTATGATCCATAAAGTATAATCATGTGGTTGGGATAAGTCCTATATTCAATTTATCCAATATTGAATATCATGTGACATTGGTGTCTTAACCTTACAGTACATTCTACCAATCCTCACATTTGTCTTAGTTCAATAATATTCCCATATTATTAATTGACAACGGACTATTTAGAATAAATAAATTATTCACGGATTTAAACATGCAAATATAGGACACAAATATTAATAATGATAATAAACGTTATCCGCACTTTATTTCATTAAAATAATAATTGTTTACACGTCCCTATCGAAATACTAATCCAACAGATTTACATGAAACTATCTGCTAAACGAAGACCAATACCCTGAGCATGACGATTAAACGTCTCCTTAGGTAATGCCTTCGTGAAAGGATCAGCCAGATTGTCATCTGTGTGAACTTTGAGTACTTTTATTTCACCATCATCGACTTGCTCTCGAACATAGTGATACTTTCTTTTAAAGTGTATGGCGCCTTTCATAACTCCAGGTTCATTGGCGAATGTGATTGCAGCAGAGTTGTCGCAATACACATTTATAGGTAATTCTATTGAAGGCATCACTCCAAGATCCTTAATTAATTTCCTTATCCAAACAGCTTCTTGTGCTGCTTCCGATGCAGCAATGTACTCAGATTCTGTAGCAGACATGGCCGTTGTACTCTGCTTCTTACTCTTTCAGTCCACAGCTCCTCCATTTATGACAAAAACGTAACCCGTCTGAGACTTCGTATCATCTTTATCAGTCTGAAAGGACGCATCGCAGAAACCTGTAACATTCAGTTCTGCGTCTGGATTTCCCCCGAAAACTAGAAACATATCTTTAGTATTCCTTAAATACTTAAGAATGTTCTTAACAGCATGCCAGTGATCTTTCCCTGGATTCTGCTGATAACGACTGGTCAAATTTTGAGCGAACGCCACATCTGGCCTTGTACATCTAACTGCATACATGATAGATCCTACTGCCGAAGCATACGGAACTTTCTTCATGTATGCCACCTCTTCAGGTGTAGAAGCACACATTTCGCTGCATAAGCCGTGTTCAACTTGCATGGGCAAATATCCTTTCTTGGAATTTTGCATATTGAATCTCTTCAATATTTTATCCATGTAAGCACTTTGGCTTAATCCGATTAACCGTTTAGATCTGTCTCTATAGATCTTGATTCCAAGGATATACGCTGCTTCTCCTAAATCCTTCATAGAAAAACATTCACATAGATACGCCTTAACTTCATCAAGACTAGGTATGTGATTTCCCATGATTAATATGTCATCGACATATAGGACAAGAAAAGTAGTGTTACTCCCACTAACTTTGTGGTATACACATGGCTCATCGAAATTTTGAGTAAATCCAAATTTCTTGATTTCCTCATCAAATTTCTTATTCCATTGCCTGGATGCTTGCTTCAATCCATAAATGGATCTTTGAAGTTTGCATACACGCTCAGGAAATTGCGGATTCACAAACCCCTCAGGTTGCGCCATATAGATATCTTCATCTAGGCGACCATTCAGAAAGGCGGTTTTGACATCCATCTGCCAAATCTCATAGTCATAGTAGGCAGCTATGGCTATAAGAATCCTAATAGCTCTAATGTCGGCCACAGGAGAAAAGGTCTCCTCATAGTCAACACCGTATGTTTGGGTAAAGCCTTTAGCCACCAAACGAGCTTTGTAGGTGTGTACGTTGCCATCCATGTCAGTCTTTTTCTTGAAGAGCCACTTACACCCAACTACCTTAGCATTGGGTGGAAGGTCTACTTCAATCCAGACTTTATTGTCTTTCATGGATTGCATTTCCCCATCCATGGCTACTTGCCATTTGTCCTTTTCAGGACTATTAATGGCAGCCTTATAACTAGTTGGCTCATCAATGTGATCCAATAGTGTAGATTCCTCATCATCTATGTTTAAACATAGACGGTCAGGAGCCTTTGCAGATCTTGAAGATCTACGGATGGGTACCACTTCTACTTCAGGTGGAGGACCTAAACTTTCAGGTTCCACAGGAAGTGTGTTAGTGCCTTCAGAAGGTGACGTATCTTCATGATCATTTTCAAGATCATATACTCTCCCACTGATTTCTTGAGACATTAGATTATCTTCAAGAAAATCACCGTACCTAGCCACGATGACCTTATTTTCAGGTGGGAAGTAAAAGTAGTAACCCTTCGTTTCCTTAGGGTATCCTACGAAGATACACTTAACAGATCTTTGTTGGAGTTTGTCAGGTGAGTCACGTTTAACAAACGCCTCACAACCCCAGACCTTTAAGTAAGAAAAGTTGGGAGCTTTTCCAGTCCATACTTCATATGGAGTCTTATCAACCTTCTTAGTTGGAATCCTATTCAACACGTGAACAGCTGTTTCAAGAGCATAATCCCAAAAGGATAAGGGAAGAGTTGTAAGATTAAACATGGATCGTACCATATCTAACAAGGTACGATTTCTCCTTTCAGATACACCATTTTGCTGTGGCGTATAAGGAGAAGTGAGTTGTTGCACAATGCCACACTCACCCAGATAATCCTTAAACTCTTGGCTTAAGTACTCACCACCACGATCGGATCGAAGTGCCTTAATCTTCTTTCCGAGTTGTAATTCTACTTCATTTTTAAAGACCTTGAATGTCTCAAAGACTTCATGTTTATGTTTAAGTAAATAAACATAACCATAACAACTATAGTTATCCGTGAAGGTCAAGAAGTAGACAGCACCTCGTTTAGACACATGTCTAAGTGGACCACACACATCCGTGTGTATTAATCCAAGTAGATCCGAAGCCTTCTCCATATTTCTATGGAAAGGTTTCTTTGTCATCTTCCCAGATATGCAAGATTCGCATTTATCAACTGAATCATCATTGATATTTTTCAAAAGCCCATCGTGTTGCAGCTTTTGCATGCGATTCTTGCCTATGTGGGCAAGACGGCAGTGCCATAAATAAGACGAGTCCAAGTTAGACTTGACTCTCTTATTCTCGATGCTATACATTGAATTATTTCTATTGGATACATGGTTTTCCATATCAATTTCAAACACACCATTTAATGGAATAGCATTAAAGTAAAAAACAGAATTTAGAGAAACAGAAATTCCATTGTCATTAAAAGTATGCTTAAAACCCAAATCCAATAACAAAGAAACTGAAACGACACCTCTAACAATAGAAGGTGCGTAATGACAATTGTTCAAAACTAATATTAAACCAGAAGGTAAAACTAGCTCAAAAGTCCCTATGGCTTCTACTGCTGCACGTATTCCATTTCCCACGTACAAGTAGCATTCCCCATAGTTCAGCTTCTTCGCTCCTCTAAGCCCCTGCGATGTATTACAAATGTGAGTACCACATCCTGTATCATATATCCAGGCATTTTGCTTACGAGGAAAAGAAAACAATTCAACCATAAAAATACCTGAAGTGCTGGCGCCCTGCCCAGCCTTGGCATTCTTATTCTTGCGACACTCCTCAAGTAGCAATGGACAGTCCCTCTTCCAATGTCCAGGAGTATGGCAGTGGTGACAAGCAGCCGTATCCTTTTTAGGATGATCCTTCTTGGGAGGAGGATTCTGCTTCTTTGGCTTTTGCTGATAGGTCACAATCTGCTTGCCCTTGTCAGCGTTGCCTTTTCCTTTCTTGTTCACATGTTTCGGTTTACCGGGCTTAGCTACTCTACCACCTCTTATTGCCATAACAGCAGGTGTAGGAGCTTTCTTATTGAGTCCCTTCTCATGCTCAATGAGCATTGCATGCAATTCAGAAAAAGTCTTCCCCTTGCAATGCATTTTAAAGTTGCGCACAAAGTCACCATATAATTCCTCATTGAGGGATTTGTTGATGAGGCCAACTTTAACGTCTTCCACATACCCGCAATTAAGTGCATCTAGTTGGTCAAGATAACCTTTCATTTCAAGCACATGATCACTTACGGGTGTTGTTGCGTCCTGCTTGCACTTGCCCAAGTTGTCAAGTACATCATACAATTCAGCCATAGGAGATTTCTGAAACATACGTGTCAGTTCATCAATCATGTTTTTCGGGCCATATTTCTCAAACTGTTTAACCAGTTGAGTGTCCATTCCCGATAGCATGAGACAAGCCGCATCATTGTGCTTGTCATAGGCTTCATTGAACTCCCTAAGTATTTCATTAGGCGAGTTTGCAGGAGGAGCAACCGGAAGGTCCTCAGTAAGACATTCAGAACGTTTGGCAATCCTAAGAACAAGCCTTAGATTGCGATACCAATCGTTAAAATTCTTAGTCCCAGTCAATTTCTCTTTTTCAAGCATCATCTTGAAACAAGAGGTTAAGTTTGACGAGTTTCCGGGTTGGGCCATTTCTACAGAAAAAAGTTCAAAAGTTAGTACTTTCGATAGTTAAACATTTCATGAAAATTAAACACCCATTGGTTAAAAACTATTTAATTTTCACTGACAACTAGGATCCTAATTGACGCCGTTTCATTACATCAGCTTTGGCTGCTAGCAATGAAAGTGCTCAACAAGGTACGGGATCACCCAATTGCCAATGTCAAATTGCAATTCCTAGAAATCTTGGGACTTACATTATATTGCCAACATTAGTTGCAAAATGTAAGCATGTTTCATCCCCAAATCTTTATGCCTTGGCGCCGTTCCATTACATCAGCTTTGGCTGCTAGTAATGAAAGTGCCCAATTAAGTTAACCAACTTAAGAAACAGTAAATTGACGTCGGTTTATTGCATTCAGCTTTGGCTGCTAGCAATAAAGTACTCAATTTACCCTTAGATGACCACCCTTTGAACATCAACATTCAGCTTTGGCTGCTAGTGATGTAGGATGAAACCTTAGGTGTTTCTTTTTGTAGTTGGGTGGCATATAACTTAAATTTAAAGGGTAATAAATTTTGATGTGTAAAATCAAAAAATATGTACAAAGATGTCATGCATTCATCTTTGTATCATATATGTTTGCAAAAACAAAACCGTTTACTTATTCGTAGCTCAAATCATCAAAATTTTTAATTGAGGCGTTGAGCAAATTACAACATTGCCTTAAGATGCTTCGTACTTTTTCATGGTGTACTTGGTAAGTCTATTATTGACGCACAGGCGAGCGGAGGGACGACAGCCGCCGAAGCTGGTTAAAACCGCGCCCCTTTAAGGTCACAATTTAATGTGAGCCAACTTTAAACCCACTTTATAGTTTGTCAATAATAGGTCCGCCGCTTCGACCACTTTTGTACAGTTGCAATCAATCAACTAAAAAATATGATTTTCTTGCTAAAACAATTTTATGTAGTAATTTATTAATTGCTAGTCTCGCCTGGGAGCAAATTATCGTGCGAAGCGAACCACTGTCGGCACATAAGACTTGGCAATAAATAAAATTACTACAAAGGTTTCATAGTTATTAGTCTTATTTATTTTAATTATGAAAATTACCCTCTTGTGTGTTGCAATCCATCATAATATATAAACACAAAAGATCAAGTAATTACAAAAAAATAAAATAAATAAACACATAATAACAAATATATGATCATCCACGATATCATATAGCCACATGCAAACCTTTTTCAATAAATCCTAATATTAATTCTATGTGAAATTTTAAATGTATGTAACTAACAAAACTCCCATTGGTTTTCGAGCTCATTGTGCCCAATGGTCCACAGACGCCAAATAACTTGGCCGCGTAAGTTTTGGTTAGTTAGATACCACATTGCACATAACTTTTTAATTAATATATATTGAGGTCTTCCCCAATTTAAGATTTATTTAAATCATGTAGCATATAATTCAATACAAAATCATTCAAATCAAACCATGACAAATATGCAAGATTTGTCAAGGATACCATATTGATCACATAATCATGCATTCCATATTATCATGTCAATATCTCATGTACGTATCTAATTAATTAGTAACATCACATACGGTACTCACTAATTAATCCCTAAAAATTTTCATGCAATCCTAGGGTTTCTCAAGTTTTAATAAAAAACTAAAACCCTAATTTTTAATATATATGGATCGAACCATATTAGGGTTTCTTAAAAAAAATAAACAAACCCTAAAATTAATATTGCATGTAATCTCTACAAGATCCAATTTTTAGGTTTAAGTAATTAATTACAAGTTCTAAACGAGGCTCATGATGCCACTGTTGGAATATATGAATCATAATAAACTATAAACATATAAGCATCAAAGAACACGCAGCGGATAGATCTACAAGAACATGTAATTAATTAAACTTAAATAGACACGTACCTTATGCAAGCTTCCAAGAACAAGTATAAACCCTAGAGAAGGTTTATATATGTCGATCCAAGTTAAGGGAAAAACACTAGTTAAAATAAACTAGTCACTCGTTCTTGTACACACGTAATCTAGCGTTCCAATGGGATAAGCTAGGTTCAAGAATCACAAACAACCAAACACTTGATTTGCTTTGATCGAATTGGCAATTCCTAGTGGAATTAAAAAACGTCCAATCGACCTAGGCAAGAAGGAGAAGAGAAGAAGAAGTTTGGCAATTAGGGATTCAAGATTAGTAAAACCCTAAACACAATGAATTGTATTTATAGGCTAACCCTAAACCTCCCAAACTTATTCCCCAAGCTTCAAAAATCCGGCCCCCTATAACCCTTGTGGGTTTCAGCCGACCCAACCCACTCACATGGGTTCTAGATCCTTCTTTTCACTTTTAGTCCTTTAACGGTCGTTATCTCTAACCCCGTTAAATACTAACTGTCGTTAAGTATTTGTTTGTGAAATGAATAAATAAAATACATAAACATATTTAATTTATTCATCCATTGGAACTCTCACGTTATTGTGTGCAATCCCGAGTCTCGGGTTCGAAATCGGACATACGTATATTAAAAGTTAAACATTTAACTCTAATAGTCTTGTTACATAAGTTTAAAAAAATTAAACACCTCATATGAATTCATAAGTTTTTCTGAAAAACATAGTTAACATTACTAATGAGTGAAATAAACAACTACACAAATTTATACAACGTATTTTTCATTTGACATGTCTTACAATATTAATTAGACAAAAATACACCGTTGGTCCTTAAACTTTCCTAAAAAGATCACCTGGGCCCAAAACTTCAGAAAATCGTCGCCGTGAGTCCAAAAGTTGGGTTTTTAAGGCCGATTGCGTCCCTTGACCCGTTTTTCGTTGGTCAACGCCCCGTTATATCTTATCAAATCCTTTTATTCCTGTTAAATGACTATTTTGCACATATACAATGTCATCCATCACCCTTTTCTTCATTTCATCCAAAAAAAAAAAAAAAAAAAAAAAAAGAAAAGAAAAAAATAATCTAAAAACACACCTGCCACCACCCAATCGGAAAATCAACAATGACATCACCTGCAACCTTCTCCGCCGCAACAACCACCATCACCACCATAAAACACCGTTACATCCCACCCAACTCTCTCACATTCACAAACCTTAACATCACAATTTCAAAACCAAATCCACATCGTCTCACCATCACCACTGACCAAAGTTTTGAGTTAATATGATTTTGTCCCCCACTTTTCGATTGTAAGTTATGGATTTTCACTTTTTTTGATTTGGTTTACTGAATGAAACTATCACTTTTCGAATGTGCGTATTTGGATTTAGGGGTGTTTGGATGTGTTTACTTTTAAATGGAGCATTTCTTCATGTATGTAGGTTTGCTGATTTCCAAACACATTGCTCATGATGGTTATATGGTGGTCTCTAATTTGATTTATATGACAATCTCTTTCCTACTTTTTTCAGTCTTCGCCTTGTTATTAAAATTTCTGCATCCCACTCTTCTTTCTTTCACTTATATGTGTAAGAAACCTTGTGTGTAGATTACACTATAGGTTATGTCATGTTTGTAGGTTTGTTGGTGCTCAACACTTGCCTAGCATTTTAATTATCTCTCTGCTGGTTTTCTTCAGTATATATGATCATCCTTCTCTTTTATTATTATGTATTTTTCATTGGTTGCATCTTGCAGCTTGTGTAGCTGTACTTTTCTTTTGTGTACCTATTGCTTAATTGTCCATGGAGAAGTTTTGTTAGCTGCTCGGTCAAACTTCTATTTGATATCTACCTTTATGTCATACTTTCAGCTGCTATCTTATATGCTATTTGATGTGCGTGTGTATTGCTCTAATTCTTTTATATCCACGGCAGCGGCGCCAAAGACTTGGTGCGCGCGTGATGTCGTTGTGGTTTTAGCAGTATTAATGCCTACTCAAGTTTTAAATTTATATTTAGCCGACTTATCAATAAAACACACACTTTAACGAGCAGTGTACCCGGTCAGTATGAATATAATGGTAAGTAGAGTGTCGATCACTAAGAGTGGAACGTATTATCTAGTTATTCTAATCAGTATTTTAATATCCTAGGTTAGCTATACAACCTAATCTAACGCAAGGGGTTCAGCCTGAGAGACTGGCACAGTTTGGTTATGATTAAATAGAAAACTAAACTAATGAGCACGAATCAGCGATTAGCACACACGTACACAGATAGATACTTGAGACAATAAGAAGACCTGTCCTGATAATTAAGTAGCTTGTCACATGTTTTATTGCTAGTTTTATATGAAGTGTATATAATTAACCCTTTCTCGTTGGCTCTAATCTTATCGGCGAGTAAACCCTTAATGATCACTTATGTCTATCCTACTATCCTAGAAACGATAGAATAAATAGGCGAGGAAGGGGCATGGCGACCCAAGCAATGCTCAGCTAGACACAGAGGTTATCAATGCACTAATAAAAGTCACCAAAGACATCAACATATAAACTTTAATTAATGGGAAAACAATTTTAAGGGGTGCCCATGATTTTCCGTAGTCACATGGAATCGGCCCATCAATCCTGATGAATTAAACTGTACTAATACAATAAAACAAAACTACTTAATGAATTGAATACATGCAGGACCTTCTTACAGCTCTTGTATCTTCGTTTAGGGTGTGTCTTGTGCTGCTAACACGTCTGAATTCGGCTTTAGGGTTTCTGTCTTTCTCCTCTTCAAAAAACTCTCGAAATTCGTCTGACCTTGGGGTATTTATAGTTTCTGTCTGAGGGTTAGATGCGGCGCATAGGATAAGTAGATGCGGCGCATTGACTTAACTTCGCGTGGGGTCCAAGATTAATATATTCAGGAATATTCGTACACCACCTTAAGATGCGGCGTAACTCCATTTCTCTATGCGGCGCATGTCCTTTGCTGACTTGGATTGTAACTTGTGAAATCTTGATAGTGATGCGCCGTATGTACGAAGTATGTTGCGGCGTATCTGGAGCAGAATGATCTTGATCTTGTACATTTCAGTAGACTCTTAACATCTTGCTTGTTTTGCTCCATAATTTGTCCAAAATCGCCAAGTTTCACATAATACTTGTTTTTACCTGAGAATTACAAAAGTAAACATTAACGTATCAATTCTCATATATAATATAATAAAACAAGTCAAATAAATAGGATAAATGATAATGATAAAATGTACTTATTTGAGTTCATCAAATATCCCCCCACTTGAACTTTACTTGTCCCCAAGTAAACCTTAGAATAAATCTTATGAAAATGTATCCTAAAAGATATTAGGATTTATTTTTATATTTAAGCATGTATTCGTTTTTTGTCATAATTGCACAACCAAACACTTAACGAATTAGAAATAAAATAAAATATTTTGATAAAAGCAAATCTAATCGTTTAACTGTCCAGTCGTGACGAATATTCTATCATAAGCTTGGCAAGTATTCGCATCTCCTCCACTAAAGCTAAGGAATAACAAGTCTAAAGCGGTAAAAAAGGTCTGTTGGTTAAGGGTTAATCATTCTTCTTAATCTCTATCAATCTCACATTCCAGAAAAGGCGACAAAATCACAAATACATGATCGAATCCACGACCACGATACTTGTAATTGCTCAAATCCTTAAATCGAATGGGCTAAAGATAGGACCAAGTAATCTTTACCAATAATATTATATCAAAAAGGGCAACAAAATCATAAATACATAGCCGAATCCACGACTACGATACTTAAGATTGCTCAAATCCCTAATCTCAATAAATCAAAGGTTTGGATAAAGAATGATATAGGGTATAGATAATATTTGGGATACAAATTGGTGTAAAATGAAAAATAAACAAAACAGATAAATTAAAATCCTAAGTGTGGTAAATTACTTTCCCAACCATCCCATGAATAAGACTCATATCATTGAATAACTCACGCTTTAACACTTGAAACACACGCTTTAGGTAGACACGAATTATACTCAACAAGATCTTAATCAAAGAATAACCTTAGTTGGCGTTCCCATAACGGCCAACTCCCATTCAATCCATAAATATAATACACAACAAATAGTGGTGATATCTCCCACTTAATACAAAACTTTACATAAGTTGGTTAAAACAAACTTCCAACTTTTCCTTTTTTTCTTTTTTTTTTTCTTTTTTTTCGATTTTTTTTTTTTTTTTTTTTTTTTTTTTTTTTTTTTTTTTTTTTTTTTGACATCAACATATATGTGTAAAATTTCACAACTTTTCTATCACTATTTTTCCGGATAATTTTTCCATAATTTTCATACTTTCAGAAATAACTGTAATAGTGAAAGTAGTAAACACACGAAAAATAAACTCAAAGATATACAATATTTACTTTCATACCAATTGCATTGTGCAATTTCCTGACTCAACCAAAGATAATGAATTACGCACGCGAACACAGGTAATGTAAGGAAACACACTTTGCCTAAAGCAATTAACCACGGATTTTAATCTATAGGGTAGGCTAAGGTGTAAGGGTGTAACGAAACATTATAACAAAGGTGTAAGAAACGAAAGGAATGGCTCTGAGTGTTTTTCTAGGGGTATCTTACTCTAAAAGTGAGAGTAACAAAAGGGTTTATACGGGGGTTAACTAACCAATGTAGTTAGTTAATATACATAACATATAAAGGCTATTTGGGTGTAGTCCTAGAAATTTACCAATTTAGACAAGTCATTCCAATTATATAGATAATACTTATTATGGTGGTCTCGAATAATATACAAGCCAATTTCTAAAGTTTACAAGTCACCGGCACACTCATAGATTTGTAAATTTTGAAAAGTTCACAATTTTTGGAAATAATGTTATGTGTGCAGCTATGTAATTTAGACTTTAAACAAAAACATGCTAAAATTTTTAAATTTTGATATATTAAGCGCATTTTAAGCATATTTTGAAAAAGTTTAGGACAAGTAAGTGTTCTAATTCTCCAATCCCCCCACTTAAGTTAAACAACGTCCTCGTTGTTTGTATCAAAGATTAAAAATTGGAAAATAAATGAATTAGAACAGAAAAACTCCCCTGAGATTTGCTCGGTATGATCCTCCATTATTCGTATAAGAGCAAAAATTAACTTTCTTGTGGATGAGAACGTTTAAGCTTCAAAAATGATGTATCCACAAGAATGCAGGAATCTATAATACCATTCAGACTTTAACACACCTAAGTTAAGAAGGTTCAAACTTGCATAATACATTAGTAGTTAGTAAAAATAAAACTAAAAAAAATTAAAACTGTAAATCATCAAGTCAGTCGATACGCCGTATCTTATGGAAAAAGATACGCCGTATCGAGCCTGGAATAAATACGAATCAGAATAGAAGATGCGTCGCATCCTTAACCAGGGATGCGCCGCATTAAAATACTGACAGAAAGTTTTAAAGTCAAAAATAAAAATGCAGAAAATTAAATAAGATATGACCAGTGCAGGCGATGCGTCGCATCTTATAATGGAGATGCGCCGTATCTTCTGCAGGTCTGACAGACTCGACACAGAACAGAAAAGTAAAAATTTTCCTCCGGGTTGTCTCCCGGTCAGCACTTGTCTTTATTCCAGAGTCTTCAAGTTAGACTCACGTTCAGCTCCTTATTCTGTCCTATTGATCCCCACATGTCCGTGCACGATGTAGTTGCGAATTACTTCGTCACGAACATATTCCGGCCCCAATTCAAGTACACCTTTGTAGAATCCTTTCATCTTTTGGTACGGATACTCGATCCCTTTCTCAGCGTCATTTTCATCTACAAAAAGAAATGGTGTAAATTTGTAACAAAATTTATTAGGGGCATGTTTAAACCTTGGGTGAGCACGTGGCATCATGTAAGTGATAACGTTGCTTCCACTTTGAAAGGTGATCTTTCCTTCAAATCTTTTAGCGTTAATATCGACCTCCTTACAAAATGGTTTCCCAACGATCACGTCACCCATTTCAACATCACGATAAGCATCCATGTTTTCCACCACGGTGAAATCTGTAACAATAGTTAAATTTCCGACAAAATAGGCACATTCATGAACATACCAAGTACGTTTTTCCCTCTATACTCAATTTAATCAGACTTTTATTCAGAAAATAGATACGCCGCTTATAATTTAGAATGCGCCATATCAGTTTAATTATCAAAAATCGATTATATTTATTAAAATTAAATGCGTCGTATTAACAAAAGCTAATGCGCCGTATTTTCGTTACGTTTCAAAATATAAGATTTTTGATTTAGAAGATACGCCGTATCGATAGAAATCGATGCGTCGTATCTGTTTAATAATTCGAAAACTGTTTTTAATATAAATAGACAATACGCCGTATCTGTTAAAACAGATGCGTCGTATGGCGTTAGGGTTTAGAAAAATTTCTTATTAAAAACAGAACACGCCGTATCTTGGGGAAAGATGCGTCGTACTCGAATTTATTAAACGCGTTGTTTTTTATAAAAATTAAACGCAATACGCCGTATCTGTGAAAACAGATGCGCCGTATCGTTTGTATCAGCACAGTACAACTATAGCAGAATGCAGAAAAATACCGAAAAAGAAAAACAAAAATAAAATCAAACAAAAAGAAACAAAAATTAAAGAAAATAAAATCACACAAAAACAGAAAATATGCAAATAATACAATGAATGCAATTTATCTAATATATAACAGGGTTAGTGGTTAGAATCTAAAAATTAAAAAGAAAAACCTAATTAAAATACTAATCAAATTAACAGATAATAACAATTCACTCCCCGGCAACGGTGCCAAAAACTTGATATGCGTGTGTATTGCTCTAATTCTTTTATATCCACGGCAGCGGCGCCAAGGACTTGGTGCGCGCGTGATGTCGTTGTGGTTTTAGCAGTATTAATGCCTACTCAAGTTTTAAATTTATATTTAGCCGACTTATCAATAAAACACACACTTTAACGAGCAGTGTACCCGGTCAGTATGAATATAATGGTAAGTAGAGTGTCGATCACTAAGAGTGGAACGTATTATCTAGTTATTCTAATCAGTATTTTAATATCCTAGGTTAGCTATACAACCTAATCTAACGCAAGGGGGTTCAGCCTGAGAGACTGGCACGGTTTGGTTATGATTAAATAGAAAACTAAACTAATGAGCACGAATCAGCGATTAGCACACACGTACACAGATAGATACTTGAGACAATAAGAAGACCTGTCCTGATAATTAAGTAGCTTGTCACTTGTTTTATTGCTAGTTTTATATGAAGTGTATATAATTAACCCTTTCTCGTTGGCTCTAATCTTATCGGCGAGTAAACCCTTAATGATCACTTATGTCTATCCTACTATCCTAGAAACGATAAAATAAATAGGCGAGGAAGGGGCATGGCGACCCAAGCAATGCTCAGCTAGACACAGAGGTTATCAATGCACTAATAAAAGTCACCAAAGCCATCAACATATAAACTTTAATTAATTGGAAAGCAATTTTAAGGGGTGCCCATGATTTTCCGTAGTCACATGGAATCGGCCCATCAATCCTGATGAATTAAAGTGTACTAATACAATAAAATAAAACTACTTAATGAATTGAATACATGCAGGACCTTCTTACAGCTCTTGTATCTTCGTTTAGGGTGTGTCTTGTGCTGCTAACACTTCTGAATTCGGCTTTAGGGTTTCTGTCTTTCTCCTCTTCAAAAAACTCTCGAAATTCGTCTGACCTTGGGGTATTTATAGTTTCTGTCTGAGGGTTAGATGCGGCGCATAGGATAAGTAGATGCGGCGCATTGACTTAACTTCGCGTGGGGTCCAAGATTAATATATTCAGGAATATTCGTACACCGCCTTAAGATGCGGCGTAACTCCATTTCTCTATGCGGCGCATGTCCTTTGCTGACTTGGATTGTAACTTGTGAAATCTTGATAGTGATGCGCCATATGTACGAAGTATGTTGCGGCGTATCTGGAGCAGAATGATCTTGATCTTGTACATTTCAGTAGACTCTTAACATCTTGCTTGTTTTGCTCCATAATTAGTCCAAAATCGCCAAGTTTCACATAATACTTGTTTTTACCTGAGAATTACAAAAGTAAACATTAACGTATCAATTCTCATATATAATATAATAAAACAAGTCAAATAAATAGGATAATTCGTGCACTAACATTTTGGAATAAAAACATGAAGAAAATCCTTTCGGCCTTTTTATTCTTGAAATGTTTTTACCAACAAATTAAGCAAGACTAGATGTTATGTAGCAACCTGTAAAATTCCCCAGTGATTTGTAAATATTAATCAAGTATTAATTATCATTACAGGTCAGTTAACCGTTTTTACGAGCTAAATTTGAAAATTTTGTTTATTACATTACAGTAATTCAAAACACGTTGATACGTGATTTACAATACATTGGAAAGAGCTCACACACGGACCACGACAAATCCAATACACTAATAATAAACCAAACGAATCCACATTACTATTCCTGGCCCATCATTGAGCCTGTTACTATTCAAGCCCAACCCAACTTTATAAGTTTTATTAATTTTCTTATATTTCTTTCGACTAACTCACAATCACTTGGCCACAATATCTTTTAATTTCGACACACAAGATATGCTATATTTTACATCACTCAATTCTTCATACACCAAATAATAAGGATGACAAGTCTCACTCCTTGATTCGAACGTTTGATACATGAACGAGACGTAAAGTAAACCACCCTCGACGTTAATACAAGTTCTCTAAATTTTATCCAATTCGACCTAAACTAATTTCACCTACACATTTCATGTTTCTTAGTCGAATACAAGTTCACAAGACCCTTCCTCGTTATTTCTAATTCATTGGTCACGTTAAAAATCGTTTGGACACTCTTAAATGTGTCGAACACATTCTTATACATGCAACTTGACTTAGAACCGAACCATACTCAACCCCCCCCCCCCTAACTCTTATATATTAGGGTGAATATTCTCTTATCTTATCCAATCTTCTGCTACAAATCATATCAACCTCAACTTGCACATTTTAAAACAATACAATCCATATACATGCATGCATATATACGTTCGATACACATACATACTCTTATTCACACTTAAACACTCTCATCTCAACATATCCTCTAAGTATTCTCTCTGCCGAGACCATTTAAGAACCTGAAGCAATTCCCTAGCCATTTCGAGTCCACTTCCAATCATTCGCGCATCATTTGAAGCCCTTGTGACCATTCTTACGTGCTACGTCCGTATCTTTCGATTCCTAGGTCATTTTAACGTTAAACTCACCACCTTAAGGGTGTTGTAAGTCTTTTACAACTCAAATCCTACTCTTATACATGTTTCCTATGTTCCATGCATCGTACATGTTTTTATTCGAACGTATATTCACTTTCTATTGCATTTTACGAGTTCTTGTAATTATTTTTGCATTTTATACATATGACCTCCTTCATGGATGGCTAGAAATACGAGTAGTACATTCATTCGACACTCACATGTTCATTTTATTGCATTTCGAGACTTATTCTAATTGTTTATTTCATTATCACATGATATATCATTTTTACATTTTGTACCACATGTGTTTTATCGAATAAGAAATGGACATATATAACCGAATTCATACACACAACATATCGATTTAACGGCCTAGACTAATTCTTCATAAGACCAACTAACAAGCTGTTAAAATAAGCTCTTGTCATAAGCTTGTATAAGTCCCTTTTTAACTCCAAAGCTATCGCTACTCGAACAGCTTCAAAACCCTTTATTATTAACGATTGGGCCTTAAAGCCCAATAAGCTGTTTTTAAGCTATCACAATAAGCTGTCCTAATAAACCATTTGGAAATGTTTTTAAGATCATTAAACAAGCCCAAAACCATGCCCATTACCCCTTAAAACCCCTCAGATCATAAAATCTTATTGGGCCTTGTTATTGTTTCGTTAAAAGCCCAATAAGCTGTTATTAAGCACTTGTGATGAATAAGCAGTTCAAAACGACTCAAATAAGCATTTTAAGCATATCATTCACTCTCATCACGAACCAATTCATTATCCGATACATTTTCACAATCATTATTCGTATTAAACCAAAACTGTCGAAATCTCAGACTTCCCTATTATCCAGGTCGTGTGTTGGAGCCGTTCCCTTAATACATTTGATTTCACATTTCATCTTTTCCAGTTACATTCAAGGTGAGCTCATAGTCCCACTTTTAACTTTTACATACTTTCAAATACGTGGGGAGATACATGTTACAAAACAGAGCACAAGTATTTTCTGTATGCTATACCTGACTGATATTGCCTAAGTTACCGTTATTGCCATTATTTAAAGTCCCTCCCATCATGAGCCATTAAACACTGCGGTGGACGCGAATATAGTGAACAGATCTGTGAAGGCTGACTGCCTGTTTGAACTATCTTGAAGATGGCCTTAGCGCTAGCTGGATAGGTCAAATACACTTTATTTTAATTTCAAAATAGGAAGTCGGCAATCTCCTATAGAGGGCTATAACTCATTCCATTAATTTGGATTGTTCATGCCGTTTGAGCGGTACCGTTAACGTTTGAGTGTCATGAAACTTATGGCAATATATCGACTGCAATATTACTATTACAAAATAATTGTATTTTATGCAATTATAGACTTGTGTTCAAAACTAATTACAATTACAACCGCTATGATTTCACTCAACAATTTTGTTGACTTTTAAGCATGTTTATCTCAGGTAATTAATGGAGCATTTCAAGGCACGGAGTGGGCAATTAATTGATGGTTTTTGGTGTCAAATAAATTATGTCATTCATATCTAATTTACCTTATCTTTTGTGAAATATTAAACGCTGAAATTTCCTTTATGTATCTGAATTTCTAAATGAATGACAATAACTTTCAAAACGCCTCTTTTGAGTCGTTTTCTATGATTATAACTATGATCCGTCCAGTAATACCCCTATTAAGTCTTCCGCTGTTAACTCAAAATTTAGGGGGTGTTACATGTTATCCCAACAAACTCATAAAACAAGAAAGATTTTCATGCAAAACTCTTAGATAAGAATACTCATACAATAGTTACATCATACATACAAGTATACCAACAAATTACTCTATATCATTCATCATAATAGAATACAAGTAACAAACATAACTTTCATTAATCTTAAAGTAAAAGTAGTTCATTGCAAAATAAAACAAGATATACCTATCTTAGATAAGAATACTCATACAATAGTTACATCATACATACAAGTATACCAACAAATTACTCCATATCATTCATCATAATAGAATACAAGTAACAAACATAACTTTCATTAACCTTAAAGTAAAAGTAGTTCATTGCAAAATAAAACAAGATATACCTATCTTAGAATTACAAGAACTAGATTCGTGGAACTATAGCAACCACGCTCCTCCAATCGCCTAATATGACCCGTAAACAACTCCAAACTCGGACCAAACACTTGAGACTTGAACTCAATGTTTCCTAGACGTTTTTACAGCACTTCTAGACTTTCAGGCAATATAATAAGTGAGTAATAGCTTTGGTGTAAAGTCTATCACAAGAATAATTTGTCACCCAAGTATCTAGCCTTGGATCCCATTATATAGTAAAAGAACACCTATTATCAAAGTAAAAATGACATAGGACAGTAAATACGAAAGAAATGATCGGCCACAATGATTATGAGGAGTAAAACCATCATTTAATGCTTCTTTGTAACTGCAACATCAGTCCAACCGATCGGATGAGGATCCATCCGATCGGATGTACACTTCCAAAACACTCCATCCGAATCGGATGTGGGTGCATGCCGATCGGATGGAGACTTCTTATACTAAAAAATTTGACTTTTCTTTGACTATTCTCGTTGCGTACTCTATCCTTAGTTGTGGCACTGATTTCTTCCATAGAACTTGATATTTCCTTGACGTAGAATCCTGGAAATCTTGATACCTTCAAATCACTGAGTCCTTGCGTGGTTTCTAACTTCGCTTCAATCTCGGGAATCTTACAAGTGTGCATAATTACTCCAATTCTTTGTCTTTTCATCATCTTTTCCTATATTTGGCTACATTCACTTGCATATACACTTTTTCACGATTAAGTAACAAAAACATATAAATATAACCAAATATGATGCACAAAACTAACGATAACGCAACTAAAAACATGCTCATTCTGAGCGTTATCAAATTCCCCCACACTTAAGTTATGCTCGCCCTCGAGCACGTCTAGCATTCTGAAAAATGATTTCAATGGTATCAAATCGTGATTACCAAAAACCTAACAACCATTCCAAAAGAACAATTGTTAATTTGAATTTTTATGTGAATATTCTTGAAACATAAACAAATTAATCTTGAGCTTGATAACATAACTAAGCACCTCACGAATGATTTTGGAATTCACTCAACACTCATGTGTAGATTGGTTGGTATATGTAAATCACTCATTGCCCAGTAATGATTCATGCGTCTTACCATAGGCTTGTACAAGTATCAAAACAAATAAATATAACATCAAAGAGGTCTTTTATTCGGGTTTAGGTTAAAAGGGTTACCGGCTAATGTTCAAACATTTTATACAAGAATATAATAGATCGCTGGCGTGAATTTTTGATTAACCAAACAATGGATGGTCACTAGAATGTACCTTGGCTCGCTGGCGCGTTATTTGCATAACGGATGGTCACCAAAATACGCACTAGATCGCTGGCGCGTCATTTGATTATTCAAAAACCGGATGGTCACTAAAATATCCACGTACTACATATTATCACAAAGCCATTACTATATCTGAAGGAATAAAGTAACTTGGTAAAAGAAAGGATAAGGCATGGGAATTATTTGTGATTAGTTTCTACAAAATGAAAAATAAAAATCAAGTCCAAACTCCGTTTCCAACTCTTTATACCATAAACGATTACTTTCCCAACTTCTTCGATCATCATTCCGAATCTTCATACTTACTTATCACCTCTTAGCAAATTGATACTTCATACATTATAGCACATTGGCTATTTCTCTTATTTCACATCTTTTTTTTTTTCTTTTCACCAACATCACTTTCTCCTTTCATCGTCACCCCCACACTTTGGATGAGCACACGCTACAAAGTGGCTAGTCATAGAAGGATGTCGGAAAATGAAACTCCCGGACCTCCCTCCAAAGTGGCTAGTCATGGAAGGATCTAGGAGGGAGCTATGTGTCGTTTTTGGCCAACTAAAAGAGGTGAATAACAATGACTTGTTGGACAAGTTGGTGTGCTATATAAACACCCCTTGGCCTCATTGTTTATACACGACTCATATTAAACCTAAATCAAAAGATAGTTCTTTTTGTAAAACCCCAAAATTAAAACAATCTGAAATGACAAAAATACCCTCAAATTTGAATTTTAAGAACTTATGGAAATCATGCAAGTAACCTCATTTGAACTTAACTTAAGTTACCAAACAAATTTAGTTAATGTAAACTATACACTATAAGAAAAATGTGAATTAATAAAGGAACCTTATGATATAAATATAACACATTAACATGTCACATTTGGGTCCAACTTAATTGAAAATAATGTACAAATAAATTAGAGATAAGTATGAATCATTGGTAAATTAGGAAGGAGATAATTCTCCCTTATGTTCACTCCCCAAAATTTCGGTAATTCATTCCCTTAATCACCCAATATTCGGTATTCCCTTCCCCATAATTTCCCTAAAACCGTGTGTATGCTACACATTCCAAAACAAATCCATAAAACCTAAAAACCCTACTCTCCCTCTCATTCATTGTCGGCAGCCAACAAGAAGAAAAACAAAAGAAACGAAACCCTAACTCTTGTTCTCTCCCATTCGATCCAGTTGCAGCAGAAAAAGGAGGCTTGTGATCATCACCTTCTCATATAAGTCGTATCATAACAAGGTAATCTTATTCCTCCATTGATTCATTCGAACTGTGGAGACAAGACTCTAATCGACCTTGTGTTCTTCTTTTGTTTCTGCCAATTCGTATCACACAAGAAGGAAGGAGGAAAGGAGTCGTTGATTCGATCGTGCGGTTCTTTTATATTTTGATCACGCTTCAAGGGTATTTGTATCATCCATTCTTGTCATTCTTGTAAATATGAAATCACATATGATCATAAAAGTCGACACATGAAATCATAACCAAACATGTTAAAAAGAAATAGTGTATGTGATCTGCTGTCTTCTGTTCTATTCGACCCAACGTATAGATCTGATTCGACTTATTTTCGACTCTAATCTGACCATTAACGCGTGCCTCTAAATCTGTTAAACCCTAAAATATTTAATAAAGGGGCGTTCACTATAAATGCATGTGATTAGGGATTTCATTAACTCGGTAATTCTGTGTCGTGTGTGTGTGTCAATTGTGTGAATGTATGTATGTATGTAACTGGAGACATGCATGCGTAAGTTCATGGGATAAAATAGGTAGCAGAGACTAAAACGAATTGCTAACTGATTAAAATAGTTCATAGATGAAGACTGCATGCCACATAATTTTTGTTAATAAAAGAGTTCATGCATGTTTTTGCCTCGTTAAAAGCTGGCGTGAGTGGACTACTTTGTGTGGCAATTGTATGAGTGTACAACCTGTTGACATGTGCAAATCGTGGTCTGTTGTGGTGTCCCTACACTAGCTTCATATTAACTTATAATACATCTAGATAAATCAATCTGAATGATTTTAAGGTGGCGTAAAAAAAAATGGAACTCAAGTGAGAATTCTAACAAAAGATTTAAAAAGATTTTCTATGATTTTATGTGTGGAATATGTCAAGTATTGGGTTCGTTAATTTATTGTGTATTTGGGCTGTTTTGGGCAACGATGGTGTGGGTTATGTAGAGAGTTAAATAAGAGGCTGTACATCGCATGTGTGTGTGAATATTTTGATATGTAGAGTTAAATGTGTTATATAAATTGTGAAACGGCGGGGTCTAAAGCGGTCATTGACATTTATTTGCATTTGTAAACCCTAAAGATAAATATTTGACATATTTAAATATTAAACTTTGATAATTTACATTTTTAACCCTAAACTATTAAATTGGTCATTTTAATCCTTAGATATTGTTAAACTGTCACTTATAACCATAAAGTATAAAATTATTAATTCGGGAAAACTTACTATTTTTGGAAAGTTACTATTTTTGGAAAGCTGCTATAAAAGGAAGATTACTTAAAATGGAAGACCAGACTAAAATAAGTAATCTGATTTAAAATAAGTTATTAATCAGACGATCATAAATTCGTGTAGATTCGCTGAAGATGGAGTTTACTTCCGATCCTTTTGTTTCTAGTTGTGTTTTCCATTGCGGTCTAAGGTACGGATACTCTACCCTTTTAGTAAGGGTGTCTTATCACCTATGCATTGATTTTGAGTTATGATTCAGTTAAGATTCCCCAAGCCATTGCTATGTCCCCTTTGAATGAACCTTTGATAATACTCTTGATATGATTTTGAGATGCACCTTTTGATATATGACCTTGAGCTATGATTTTGAGACATGACTCTTAGTTTGATACCCGAGCCATTTTTGTACTTTCCTAGCCAGGAAGGTAACCTGGCCATGTCTGTGATGCACCACTGGCATGACTCCTGTGTGGGGGAGTGATTTCTCACACCGTCCCTTTTATATTATCTGCCGGCTACTTGACTTTGAGATTGACTTTGAGTTTGGGGGCGTATGGATTGCAATCCTAGGCATGTTTTGTTTAGTGGATTTAACTATGACTTTGAGTATGACTTTGAGGTGACTGGTGCTGTGTGCAATACACGCCTTTCACACCCCTGGGAGCTGATCACTCCACTATTATGATACATGAAGACACCCCTCATATTATTTGGTTGCCTGAGAGGTATCCCCTCTGATTGTGAGATTATGACTTTGAGACTATGATGTTGAGATTATGACTTTGAGTTTCTGGGCTCGTGGTAGATGACTATCCTACTCTTCTCTTATTATCCATTTATTTCTTTTATACCTTATGACATTCCCATTGCCCATATTATATTCTGTTTCGTTATTCTTTGCTTTGTATATGTATCTGTTCACTGAGCTTTTTAAGCTCAGCCGCACGTTTTCTTTTCGTGTGCGGCAGGTAATAAGCAGGACGACGGGTTTGGGTATGAGTGAAGAGACTTTTGAACTTAGAAGACTTTGATAGTGTTCTGAAGTAGAGACCATTAGAAGGAGTTGCTTTTGCAGACTTAATGTTTAGTTTTGTTTCCATTGCAACCATGTAAATTTCAGAATTTCATTTGTAACCTTTGAGAATTTTTGTATTACTTGAATTGTATGCTTTGTTTTGATCTGATGTGAAACCATTGCGTGACATCTTTACCCTTGTCGGGTTGGGGTGTTACAATTATGGTATCAGAGACAGGCTGCGATTTCGTAATACATTTACCCTTGACCTGTGTAAGTTAGGACCACTAAGCTTTCCCTGTAGGCACTCGTAAGTCAACCTTTGAAAATTGCTTTAGGATTTCCCATAGGAACCTAAGTTTTGACCGGTGAGGAATGGATAGACTATAAGGCATTTGTTTAAGCATCATTGCTTCCGTATCACTCTGATTCATGCCTTACTTTTGGTTAGATCCTGTTGATACCACTTCTGGAAAGTGAAAGCTTATGCTTTGCACCACCTAAGTTTTGAACCTGATTAAATCTTGAAGGCATTGCGAAATTTCATAATAATGGCCTGACACTATTTGATCCTTATCTTCAAATCCCTTTTGTTAATCATTTTGATAATGACCCGCATTTCACTCTGATTCTTTTGTTAATCACTTTGACGCCTCTTCAGGCATTCCGAGAACCACTATGGCGATGACGTACTGGATATGTTTTGCTATTTGATAAGTATCTATGAAGTTTCCGACACTATTGATTTCGTTTTACCCATCTCTGTCCTTATGAGAAGTCTTGTGGTGTGTAACCATGAGAATAAGAATGTTTTCTTCATCACTTCTAATGATATAGCTTTGATTTGCGAACCGTCATTCTTTGAATAGTTAACTTCGATTTCTTTTTTTTCTGACAAGGAAATTGTGGAATGATCAGTCAAATATTGACAACTACCCTTCTATGTCTCACCTTTAACGTTTGCAACATTTTTGAACTCCCTACTACGATTTCCGATTGTTAAACCCTTTGCTATCACTATTACTCTGGAGACTCGTGTGTTACGTTTGCGGTTATAAGTTTTCTTAGAAACCATTCGTACACCAATAAATGAACCTCATCGTAGAAGCCTCTTGGCACCTTGAGTTTTCTGAACATGAACCTTGTATTGAATGGTATTTGGCACCCTAAACTTCTTGAACATAATCCCTGTTGGACCGTCAAGTTTTTCCACCGGAGTATGAAGTAAGATTTGACATGATACCGAGAGATTCTAGTCACTAAACGAAGATGTCTTTCGGATCATACCAATTGACTGGAGCAACCGGGAAGAGCAGCAACCGAAGACCAAGAAGTGAGTTTACTTAAGTGTATCTTCTGGGCATGTTTTAGTTTCGTTCGCGATAAAGAAGGATGGTAACTGGAGATATGTATGGAGGCTGAACCATATTACTGTTAGAAGCCAATATTCCTCCACCCTGGAACGACTATGTGTTTGTTTAAATTCAGAGCGCGAAGTTTCCTTTCTGATGAATTGATCTTATTCTTGAAATCGCCTTCCGTATTAGTAAACGACTGATATGACGGGTAGTGACGCTAATAGTATTAGCTAAAGCTCTGACAATCTTGGTGAATTTGATAGATGATATTTTCTCATGAGTACTGGGCATATGGTCATTGTATGACTTAATAATACGTTCAGAGACGAGGAAGAGCATGGAAATCCTTTCTTTGCACCTTCTTAGAAATTTGACGATCATTTGTACATTCTGGGAGATTGATATTTGTTGATAACTGCGGAGGCTACCCCGAAGAGTGAAGACATTCCTTACAAGACAGAAGTGTTGGCGATGCAGAAAAAGAAATCTAGTCAAGACGGCGAACCTGGAGCTGATGAAGACATGCAGTCTAACTTCCCTATTCATCTTGGTTGTACTAAGATGAATTGAGAGCGGAAGCAGATGGATGACGAAGAGATTTAAAGATCGTGCCAGAAAGCCACAACACTCCATCACATTACAAGAAGAACTGCAGGAGGCTCGACGAACCAGACACAAGTTCCCGATTTTGGTTTCACTTCCCAATGGATGGACAGCCGAAGACAGATCAACCGGACTTGAAGAGATTAGATGTGTTGAATGAGAAAATTTTTGAAACAGACCCTCTATACTTGGAAGAATTGATTCTATGAAGGCAGGAGTTTTGGCGACTAATTTTCATTTCCGTTGACCCTCTTAAATTTTGTTATATAGTAATAAGTCCCTCTTATGATTTAAGTTCCCTAGAAGCATTTCAGTTCGTGTTTAACCTTCGTATGATTCGGTGATGACCTTGTTTTGAGAGATTTTGGCGAATTGTGGATGATATGATGCTTGTGACGGCGTACCCCACTTCTGCTAGGCAACCTGGGATTTTTGATACTCTTGCGTATAGTTTTGTTTTCTCTCTGGACCATGGCATTTGATTTTGGTTGACCTTTGATGACTATAGAAGTACTAGGTGGACTAAGATAGGTGGTTTTGATTACGACTTTGAGATAAAGTATGACCATCATGAGGGCATATTTATATGATACTAGTATTATGACGTCTGGCCAACGTGATAATACTTACATCATATAACGTGCACTTGTTGTGGACATAGGATATCTTAGGGAATACCTAAGAAGTTTAGAAGTTGACCTCTGTTGGATTATCCGTGAATAGTGAGACTTTAGGTTCATTCTACCTATGCGTTTAATCTGCTTTCATCGTTATACGACTGGATACGTTTGGATACTCGACACGCGTTGGTTGACCTTTGTGCTTCCGATAAGAATCTTAGGTTCTGTGTAGAACTTTCTACCGTCTGTTTTCTGTCAGTATAAATCCGATCTGTTACTATTAAAAAGTACACCTACATTTTGCTATATGTACGTTTCGCATCCGTTGATTATATTTCATTATGACCTGCTATGAGTAGATTGAGGCTTTGGATTTTGAGGAGCAAGACCTGTTTGTTTATGAGAACACCTAGGAAGGGTTATATTGAAGCCGAGACTATTTGAGAAGCTGAAAAGTTGAACGCTTATATCACCCTAATGTTGCTACAATTTGATGTATTCTCATCTGATTCACCTAATCAATTCGATGTAAATCCTATGTATTTTCTGTACCTCTTCCTAGAGAATACGATTATCATCCGTTACATTTGACATATTCTTTGATCTGAATTCCGTATGTTATGTCTGTCCTGAGGAACCGAAGCTATCTTGGATCGACAAGTTCGAGCCATGAGAAACTAGACATTTCACATTTTCGTTCACTGTCTGTTGTGTTTCCGTTTCGCCTTTTCTTCAATTTTCGAGGACGAAAATTTTTTTTTAGAGGGGAAGAATTGTAAAACCCCAAAATTAAAACAATCTGAAATGACAAAAATACCCTCAAATTTGAATTTTAAGAACTTATGGAAATCATGCAAGTAACCTCATTTGAACTTAACTTAAGTTACCAAACAAATTTAGTTAATGTAAACTATACACTATAAGAAAAATGTGAATTAATAAAGGAACCTTATGATATAAATATAACACATTAACATGTCACATTTGGGTCCAACTTAATTGAAAGTCATGTACAAATAAATTAGAGATAAGTATGAATCACTGGTAAATTAGGAAGGAGATAATTCTCCCTTATGTTCACTCCCCAAAATTTCGGTAATTCATTCCCTTAATCACCTAATATTCGGTATTCCCTTCCCCATAATTTCCCTAAAACCATGTGTATGCTACACATTCCAAAACAAATCCATAAAACCTAAAAACCCTACTCTCCCTCTCATTCATTGTCGGCAGCCAACAAGAAGAAAAACAAAAGAAACGAAACCCTAACTCTTGTTCTCTCCCATTCGATCCAGTTGCAGCAGAAAAAGGAGGCTTGTGATCATCACCTTCTCATATAACTCGTATCATAACAAGGTAATCTTATTCCTCCATTGATTCATTCGAACTGTGGAGACAAGACTCTAATCGACCTTGTGTTCTTCTTTTGTTTCTGCCAATTCGTATCACACAAGAAGGAAGGAGGAAAGGAGTCGTTGATTCGATCGTGCGGTTCTTTTGTATTTTGATCACGCTTCAAGGGTATTTGTATCATCCATTCTTGTCATTCTTGTAAATATGAAATCACATATGATCATAAAAGTCGACACATGAAATCATAACCAAACATGTTAAAAAGAAATAGTGTATGTGATCTGCTGTCTTCTGTTCTATTCGACCCAACGTATAGATCTGAGTCGACTTATTTTCGACTCTAATCTGACCATTAACGCATGCCTCTAAATCTGTTAAACCCTAAAATATTTAATAAAGGGGCGTTCACTATAAATGCATGTGATTAGGGATTTCATTAACTCGGTAATTCTGTGTCGTGTGTGTGTGTCAATTGTGTGAATGTATGTATGTATGTAACTGGAGACATGCATGCGTAAGTTCATGGGATAAAATAGGTAGCAGAGACTAAAACGAATTGCTAACTGATTAAAATAGTTCATAGATGAAGACTACATGCCACACAATTTTTGTTAATAAAAGAGTTCATGCATGTTTTTTTTTGCCTCGTTAAAAGCTTGCGTGAGTGGACTACTTTGTGTGGCAATTGTATGAGTGTACAACCTGTTGACATGTGCAAATCGTGGTCTGTTGTGGTGTCCCTACACTAGCTTCATTTTAACTTATAATACATCTAGATAAATCAATCTGAATGATTTTAAGGTGGCGTAAAAAAAATGGAACTCAAGTGAGAATTCTAACAAAAGATTTAAAAAGATTTTCTATGATTTTATGTGTGGAATATGTCAAGTATTGGGTTCGTTAATTTATTGTGTATTTGGGCTGTTTTGGGCAACGATGGTGTGGGTTATGTAGAGAGTTAAATAAGAGGCTGTACATCGCATGTGTGTGTGAATATTTTGATATGTAGAGTTAAATGTGTAATACAAATTGTGAAACGGCGGGGTCTAAAGCGGTCATTGACATTTATTTGCATTTTTAAACCCTAAAGATAAATATTTGACATATTTAAATATTAAACTTTGATAATTTACATTTTTAACCCTAAACTATTAAATTGGTCATTTTAATCCTTAGATATTGTTAAACTGTCACTTATAACCATAAAGTATAAAATTATTAATTCGGGAAAACTTACTATTTTTGGAAAGTTACTATTTTTGGAAAGCTGCTATAAAAGGAAGATTACTTAAAATGGAAGACCAGACTAAAATAAGTAATCTGATTTAAAATAAGTTATTAATCAGACGATCATAAATTCGTGTAGATTCGCTGAAGATGGAGTTTACTTCCGATCCTTTTGTTTCTAGTTGTGTTTTCTATTGCGGTCTAAGGTACGGATACTCTACCCTTTTAGTAAGGGTGTCTTATCACCTATGCATTGATTTTGAGTTATGATTCAGTTAAGATTCCCCAAGCCATTGCTATGTCCCCTTTGAATGAACCTTTGATAATACTCTTGATATGATTTTGAGATGCACCTTTTGATATATGACCTTGAGCTATGATTTTGAGACATGACTCTTAGTTTGATACCCGAGCCATTTTTGTACTTTCCTAGCCAGGAAGGTAACCTGGCCATGTCTGTGATGCACCACTGGCATGACTCCTGTGTGGGGGAGTGATTTCTCACACCGTCCCTTTTATATTATCTGCCGGCTACTTGACTTTGAGATTGACTTTGAGTTTGGGGGCGTATGGATTGCAATCCTAGGCATGTTTTGTTTAGTGGATTTAACTATGACTTTGAGTATGACTTTGAGGTGACTGGTGCTGTGTGCAATACACGCCTTTCACACCCCTGGGAGCTGATCACTCCACTATTATGATACATGAAGACACCCCTCATATTATCTGGTTGCCTGAGAGGTATTCCCTCTGATTGTGAGATTATGACTTTGAGACTATGATGTTGAGATTATGACTTTGAGTTTCTGGGCTCGTGGTAGATGACTATCCTACTCTTCTCTTATTATCCATTTATTTCTTTTATACCTTATGACATTCCCATTGCCCATATTATATTCTGTTTCGTTATTCTTTGCTTTGTATATGTATCTGTTCACTGAGCTTTTTAAGCTCAGCCGCACGTTTTCTTTTCGTGTGCGGCAGGTAATAAGCAGGACGACGGGTTTGAGTATGAGTGAAGAGACTTTTGAACTTAGAAGACTTTGGTAGTGTTCTGAAGTAGAGACCATTAGAAGGAGTTGCTTTTGCAGACTTAGTGTTTAGTTTTGTTTCCATTGCAACCATGTAAATTTCAGAATTTCATTTGTAACCTTTGAGAATTTTTGTATTACTTGAATTGTATGCTTTGTTTTGATCTGATGTGAAACCATTGCGTGACATCTTTACCCTTGTCGGGTTGGGGTGTTACACTTTTCCTTTTTCTGGTCAAATATATACGGCACATTGTGACAACACAAAACAATATATTGGATTTGTTTTGTCGTACATTGCAATATATAGAACAAAGAATAGTATCTTTGTTTATTTGTCTTGCTCCCTCATCTTATTTAACCATTCGGACGTATACTTATTTTAGTATTCGAATTGGTTTACGTGAAGCAAGTACTAGCATCCTAACGTGCTTCGTTTGACGTATAGTGTGTGCATTCGTTAGAGGTGATTGTTTTAATCACTACTTTCATTTGTTGTTGCTTCGAGGGTTAGTTTTTCTTGTTTCCCTTTTACCTTAATTTGTTTATTATATGTGTTAATCATAATTACTAAACTAGATCCATTATCCGCTGCGTACTCGTAGTGTTAATGGTTAACATGCTATATAAATCCCAACAGTGGCATCACGAGTCAACTCGTTTGGTGGTTATGGGTTACACGATTTAATAAACACACGAAAAGGCTGCATGAAATCTAACTTAGTTATTCGTTTTATTTTTTGTTTTGACAACTATCATGCAATACTTGTCATTAATTAATAAAAAAATACCTAGAAGCTAATGAATTAAAATTAATGGTTAATTAGATACATAAAATAACATATTAAAAGTTAATTAGTTTGCCATGATTATTTTATGTGTGTATTCCGGCTATAAGACCTACGCAATCATTTTTTTTATGATGCATGTGGCGATCTAGGCACTTGATGAAAGCCTAGTGAGGGTCTTATGGTTCTCCATTTGGGGAAGACTCGCTAGAGGACTCAGATCTATATGTTTACTTGTTAATATTAATGTCATGTGTTAGTATTATGTTCTTTTGTGAATTTTTGCTTTTAGCCTACATGTTTACACACCTAAAACTAAAATAAAAGAGAACTAATACCTATAACAAGATGACATCAATATGGTCTTAATTTACACGCCTTAAAATATCATGCTCAATTGTGACCTGCTATTTGATTTGTGGAAAATTGTTTTTTGTAAAATTAAGTGACCTAAATAAATTGAAACAAGCTTTTCATGAAATTAAAAACTGGATGCTGTGGACACTTGGGAAGTATGGCTCACCCACTAGAACAAACTATAAGGGGGTATAAGGCGGTGCGCACAGTCACACCTAAAGGATTTCCGGTCATATGCTTCGCGCTGACCTGGTCCTCCGCTTCCTTGCGAGTTCGATTGGAGCTACCGTGAACCATGATGATCACTACAGTGTCATTACTAAAAGTTTTTAAAATAAGTGCTACAAAGTTGTTTTGCATGCTTCTTTGTACACGATTTTACCACATTTATGTGTATACCCTATGTGTAAATTTTAAGTCTATGCCAACCAACCAAGAACACGTGCTTTTGGCTTGACCTCTTTGGTCAGACCTTAGGGCCATTCCAAACCCATGGCGAATTTTGCTCATTGGTCAGACTTTTGGCGATTTTTGCACGTTCTTGCTTGGTCAACTTATTTCGAGTATGCTTGGTTAGACCTTGGACCCGAGGCATAAAATGAGAATAAACATGCTCATGACATTATTACTTGTTTACTAATGTCTTGATCAGTCTCATAAGTCTAAGAGTTGCATTTTATGCAATTAACGCTCGTCGCTTACCTCTTGCCCCACTTGTTTACACATTGGTCAGACCTTTTGGTAATAAGTGGGAGGTCAAGTTGGATCCTAGTCTTAATTAGTAATTAATTGGGTAGTTAATTCTATTAAGAATTTAATTATTAAAAATACTAATTATTTGAACTTATTAATTGTAGATGACTACCTCAGTCGGAAATAATTCGGTACTCAGGAGTTTCTTTGAGAAACAAAAACTCACTGGATCTAACTTCATTAACTGGTATTGCCAGCTTCGCATTATCCTGTCAGCTGAAGATAAGGAAAATTACTTGGAGAATCCTATTCCTGTTGCACCTGTTGCAACTCCTGGACACCCAGTCCCTCCTGAGGCTTTGGCAACTCACACTGCTTGGGTCAAGGGATCAAAGGACATTGCTGCATTCATGCTTATGACCATGGACTTAGAAACCCAACAAAATCTAACTCACCTTGGTGCATATGACATGCTACAGGAGTTGAAAAGTATGTTTGCTCAATAGGCAGAACAGGAACTTCTTCAAACCGCGAGGGAATTTCACTCGTGCAAGCAAGAAGAAGGTCAATCTGTAAGCTCATATGTTCTAAAGATGAAGAGCTACATTGACAACTTGGAGCGTCTCGGTCATCCCGTCACTTTGAACCTTGGAGTAAGCCTAATCTTGATTGGACTCTCTAAGGAGTATGACAGCTTTGTGCAGAACTATAATATGCACAGCATGGGGAAAACTGTGAATGAATTACATGCTATGCTTAAACAACATGAGCAGACGCTACCCAAGAAAGATGTTGCACCTGCACTTCATGCTATACGTGCAGGAAAGGTCCAGAAAAACCAAGGTAAAAAACCGTTCAAGGCTGCTAAGGGGAAATGAATGGAAAGTATAAGTTGGCTTATGCTCCTGAGCATAAACCATCTTATGCTTCCAAGCCCAAGAAACCTCCACCACCCAAGAAGGATAACCCTGCAAAGGACGCAACCTGTCACCAATGTGGTGAAACAGGTCATTGGAGAAGGAACTGTCCCGTGTATCTCGCCGAGATGCTAAAAAAGAAGAAGCTATCTCAAGGAGCTAGCACTTCAGGTATTTTCACCATAGAACTCTATTCTTTTCCTAGTACATCTTGGGTTTATGACACGGGTTGTGGTACTCACATCTGTAATACTACTCAGGGTCTTAGGGGAAGTAGGAAGCTGAAGCCAGGAGCTTTAAGTCTGTACATGGGCAATAGTCAACGTGCAGGAGTTGAAGCTATTGGAAGTTATCATTTATGTCTCCCTAGTGGATTAGTAGTTGTTTTGAACAATTGTTATTATGCTCCCTCTATTACTAGAGGAATTATTTCAGTTTCACGTTTGTTTGATGATGGTTTTATTAACCGCTTTGAATTGAATAATACAATTTCAGTTTCTAAGAATAATGTTGTTTATTTTAGTGCTATCCCAAGGGATGGTATTTTTGAAATTGATATGTCTTGTTCTAAAACAAATGATAGTTCTATGTTTGCTGTTAGCAATAAAAGAGCCAATCTCACCTTGGACTCTACTCTCTTGTGGCATTGTCTTTTTGGACACATTAGCAAGAAACGCATGGAGAAGTTGCAACATGATGGACTTCTCAACTCAACTGACATCAAGTCATTTGAAAAGTGTGTTTCCTGCATGTCTGGTAAGATGGCAAGAAAACCCTATTCACATCAAGTGGAAAGGGCTAAGGATCTACTTGGACTAATACACACTGATGTATGTGGCCCATTTAGAACTGTGTCAAGACAAGGAGCAAGCTACTTCGTCACTTTTACTGATGACTATAGTCGGTATGGTTATGTTTACCTACTGAAACATAAACATGAAGTGTTTGAAACATTTAAAGTGTTTCAAAAGGAAGTAGAAAACCAACTCAGGAAGACCATTAAGTCACTACGTTCTGATCGTGGAGGTGAATATATGAGTCAAGAGTTTTTGGATCATCTTAAGGAGCATGGGATTATTGCCCATCGCACTCCTCCTTACACGCCACAACATAATGGTGTGTCTGAGAGGAGAAATCGAACACTGCTAGACATGGTTCGCTCCATGATGAGTCAAACTACTCTTCCAAAGTCCTTTTGGGATTATGCCCTTGAGTCTGCTGCACGCATTCTCAACATAGTTCCAACTAAGAAGGTTGATAAGACACCATACGAGGTATGGCATGGGAAATCCCCTAAGTTGTCTTACTTAAAAGTCTGGGGTTGTGAGGCACTTGTTAAGCGTGATACACTTACCAAACCTGACAAACTGGAACCCAGATCTATTAAGTGTATCTTCGTAGGATACCCAAAGAAAACAATGGGATATTCTTTCTACCTTCCATCCGAGAACAAAGTATTTGTTGCTCGGAATGCTGGATTCTTTGAGAAATATCTCTTGGATCATGAAGCAAGTGGGAGTCTAGAAGATCTTGAAATTATTCAAGAAGAACATACAAATCCTTCTGTAGACACTAGCTTAGGTCATTATGAGGATAATCAAGAAATTGATGAACCTCAAAGTGATATCAATCCCATTCATAAGTCCACTAGGACACGCCGTGCCCCAGATCGAATGTGTTTATACGTCAATGCTGAGGAGCATGAGTTAGGGGATCCTGTTGAACCCAATAACTATAAAGCTGCATTGATGGATCCTGAATCCAAGAAATGGCTTGATGCGATGAATGTGGAAATGCAATCCATGAAAGACAACGAAGTCTGGGACTTAGTTGATCTTTCTCCTAACGGTAAAACCGTTGGTAGCAAATGGCTCTTCAAAAAGAAGACTGACATGGATGGTGCAGTACACACCTTTAAAGCTCGTCTCGTAGCAAAGGGCTTCACTCAAACCTACAGGGTTGATTATGAAGAGACCTTTTCTCCTGTTGCAGACGTTAGAGCTATAAGGATTCTCATAGCCATAGCTGCATTCTATGATTATGAGATTTGACAAATGGATGTCAAAACCGCCTTCCTAAATGGACATCTTTCCGAAGAAGTCTATATGGTGCAACTTGAAGGTTTTGTTAATCCAAAATATCCTAACCGAGTATACAAGCTCAAGCGTTCCATTTATAGACTTAAGCATGCATCTAGGCAATGGAATAAACGTTTTGATGATGAGATTAAGAAATTCGGTTTCACTCAGAATCAAGATGAGCCATGTGTAGATCAAAAAGCTAGTGGGAGTTATGCCACTTTCCTAATTCTATATGTTGATGACATATTACTCATGGGAAACAACATTCCAATGTTACAAGATGTAAAATCCTATTTTGGAAGATGTTTTGCCATGAAAGATCTAGGAGAAGCTGCATATATTCTTGGAATCAAGATGTATAGAGATAGATCAAGACGGTTAATTGGTTTGTGTCAAAGTGCTTACATTGAGAAAATCTTGAAAAGATATTTCATGGAGAATTCCAAACAAGGAACTATCCCAATGCAAGATGAGCCTAAATTGAGTAAATCACAAGGTGCTGAGACACCTGCTGAAAAAGAGCGCATGCAGAGAGTTCCCTACGCCTCGGCTATAGGATCAATTATGTATGCCGTGAGATGTGCTTGTCCTGATGTTGCGTTCGCTCAGAACATGACAAGCCATTTTCAACAGAATACATGTGAACTTCACTGGACTGCTGTTAAGAATATTCTTAAGTATTTACGTAATACTAAGGATATATTTCTGGTTTACGGAGGTGACATGAAACGAGAGCTCAGGGTTTCTTGCTACACTGATGCTGGATATCTAACAGATGCCGATGACCTGAAATCTCAGACTGGATATATATTTGTTTTAAATGGAGGTGCTGTTGACTGGAAAAACGCAAAGCAGAGTATTTATGCAACTTCATCTACAGAAGCTGAGTATATATGTAACACCCCGACCCGACAAGGGTAAAGATGTCACAATAATGGTTTCATATCAGAACAATCACAAGCATATGACATAAATAATACAATAGAATTTCAAGGGTTACAAAGGAAAATCTGAAACTACAAGGTTACAATACAATAACTTCTAAGTCAAATTATAAAATTCTTCTAGTCATCCTCAATAGCTAATAAGGTTCTTCTAAATCCAAAGCACTCTCCACTCATACCCAGCTTCCAAACTAAAACCTGCCGCAGGAAAAGAAAATGCGGCTGAGCTACGAAAGCTCAGTGAACAGATATATATAGAACGAAACAAAAGATAAAGAACGAACATATAAATATGGTGCGTTGGGGAAAAGCATAAGGTATAAATGAAAATAGAAGAACAAGAGTAGGATAGGATAGTAATCCACCACGAGCCCAAAACAAATCAAATCAAATATCATAGTAACCATAGAGGTGCGACCTCTCAAATATGTGAAGGACGTGTATTGCACACAGCATCAATCACCAAATAACAGATACATATACAAATACAAATACAAATCTAGGATGCATCCATACGCCCCTGCAAACAAATTAGTGGCCAAATATATATAATAATCGAGCTCTTATCAAATACAAAAAGGGACGGTGTGTAACATCACTCAAACACACTAGAGTCATGTCAGAGGTGCATCAATGACACGGCCATGTTACCTTCATGGCTAGGAAACAGATTTGGCTCGGGTATCAAACTGAAGGGTCAAAGGTCAAAGGTCCAATTCATAGCAAAGGTTCAAATAGTCTAAGTCATCGAATCATAGTCAAAGTCCAAATATCAAAGGTTCATGGCAAAGGGTTCATATCAAAGGTTCAATATCAGAAGTTTATAATCAAAGTTCCATAGTAACAGTTCATTTAAAAAGGTTTCTATTTAAAAGTCCATTTAAGAAATCTTTCAATAATGGTTTTCATAAAAATAATCTTTAAAACAGTTTTCATAAAGAAAGTCTTTAAAAGTAGTTTTTCCTCAAAACATTTTCAAAAATAATTAAAAAGGGTTTTCTCATCCAGTTATAATATCAAGTAAACTTCCAAGGTATCTAAGGATTAGAATATTCAGGTCAAAGGTGATGAACGAAGTATATCAAGTATCAAGGTTCAAAACAAGGAATCGAGGCAAGGGTTCAAAGCAAAGGTTTATGGCAAGGTTCACAATACAAGGGGAACATAGCAATGGCTTCGGGAATCCTAACGAATCAAAATAAGAAATCAAGAGAACGAAGGCACCTTACTGAAAAGGGCAGAATATCTGTACCTTATTAGCAGAACACAAGGATAGCAAATGACAAGGATCAAATTACTCCTTCCTCGAACCTAAGGGAGTAGAAGACAGAAGTTCAAACTGTTTTCAGTTATCTTTCCATTTTAAGTAACTTTCTATTTTTAGTAACTTTCCAGATTTAGTAACTTTCCATAATTAACAGATTTCTATATTTAGCAAGATTATAATATCAAAAATTAGGTTAAGTCATTAATTAAGCCTTATTATGGAATTAAGGTATATTTTAGCAAGTTACAAAAGTCTAGGGTTATTTATGACAAGTTTTCATAGTTTAGGGTTTTAATTGTAAATTCATCAAATTCAAAGGTCTAACATGAAAATTCTTTAAGTTACTAATTTAAATACCCATGTTATTCAGAATGACACTTTAATCCTTTAAGTTTCACAAATTACCATTCATACCCCTCTAGTTACATTAATTACAAAATAAACCCTATATTTACATAATTTACAAATTAATCCCTACAATATTTATATTTACATACCAAGCACTTTATTTACAAAATTATAGAACCTACCCTCAAAATTATAAGTGATGCGACTCAGATCCATCAAGTTTCATAATTTACAGATTTAGTCCCTCAATTTTAAATAATTTCGATTCGTACCCTATAAATACAATTTAAATCTTTTCTTGCAATATTTACACTTAGGACCCTCATGTTATATTTTTCCTACATTACCACAGACCTAAATAACATTACAAAAATATCCCACAAGTTTCAAAGTTGGCAAAACACACCCTTTTTATTTTATTTTCCAATCGTATATACTTTTTATTTACCAAAACTAAACCCTAGCTCATCCAATCATTACCCCATCATTACTACATCATTAAACTGCATTAAATGTCTAGATTCCTTCCCCAAAACCCTAACCCTAAATCGTACCTAGGGTTTTCCTTTTCTTTCTTGTTTTTCTCTAAAACCCGATTATAAATAAATTCGACCATGACTTATTTAGGCTTCTATAATTCGAACTAGCATTTTTTCAGAGTAATATGGTTCATATAGAGTCTAAATAAAATAGGTTTCGAACCCATAAAAATCGTATAGCTTTTTATTGATTTTATGTACGTTTTATGCTTTATAATTACCAACGATCAAAATAGCATGCATGGTTCGATTTATATATTTTATATGGATTATACATGATATATACAAGTGCAGAAAAATACCCAAAGGAGTTTAGATCAGTCGAATGAGATGGGAGAATTACTTACCTCTCAGCAAAGGGTTTCGAACCAAGAAAATCCAAAACTAGCGAACCAAGCTTCCTAAATTCGAAAATCTATTTTTCTAATCTTCTTTAGACTTAGTAGAACACAGGAAAATTGTTGTGGCAGCTCCAGAAATTCTTATTGTGTCGAATGGGATTTTGTGGGGTTTTTATTGTCGACAAAAGGGATTAAATAAAAGAAAATATATAGAACCGGTTATAGGGAGGGGGAGGGAGATAACTTTGGGCCCAAGAATCATGATAATTATAAAAATTCTGATTTCCTAATTATCCATATTTATTTTTAGTATTTATCTTATTTAGTTTAGTTTTTAATTAAGTAAGATATAATACAAAGTAAAATAAATACATATTCGGCCAATGTGTATAAATATTAATATTATAAATATTTTTATAAAATATAAAATGTTAAAATGTTCAAGTACAAAATATTTCACTTCATATGGTATTCGTTTCCTAGCGTTTGGGATTTGTTTGGCGTTTTAATTAATTAATAATTAAAATTTTAAATCCAAGGGTAATTTGGTCATTTTGCATATTTTGAAATTTCAGGTATTACAACTTCTTCCCCTCTTCAAAAAAATTTCGTCCTCGAAATTTGCAAGGAAACGGAACGGCAATAGAACGGAAACTCATACGGAATGCGAACAAGATTTCAAATCAATTTAACTGTGTCAACAGTAAAGAGCTCTATAAGAGTTCGAGATTTATAACTGAAATCAATAGAACGCAAAACGAGAGTCCAAACTTGTCCAGACATCTAATGAACAAGGGAAGAGTATACGAACAGGTAGGATGAACCTAAGGTATCACTAATCAGGGGTAATCCAACGGGAATCAAGTTCTAAACTTCTTAGGTACTTCCCAAGACATCCTATGGCCACAATGAGGGCACGTTATATGGTGTAAGTATTATCACGTTGATCAGGCGTCATAATACTAGCACCACATAAATATGCCTTCATGATGATCATACTTTATCTCGAGTCGTAAGCAAACAACCTATCTTAATTCACCTAGTACTTCTACAGTCGCAGAGGTCAACAAGATCAAATGTCACAGTCAAGAGGGAAAACAAAACTACTCAATAGGCTTTAACCAAAAGCAAGGCACGAATCAAAGTGATGTGGAAGCAAAGATACTTAAACAAATGCCTTATATCCTACCTATTCCTCACCGGTCAAAACTTAAGTTCATATCAGGGAATCCTAAAGCAAGTCCTCAAGGTGTTTTCCTATGTTCCTACAGTGGAAGCCTAATGGTCCTAAACGCACAGGACAGGGTAAATGTATTACAAGTCGTCAGCCTGTTCTCTGATACCATAAATTGTAACACCCCGACCCGACAAGGGTAAAGATGTCACAATAATGGTTTCATATCAGAACAATCACAAGCATATGACATAAATAATACAATAGAATTTCAAGGGTTACAAATGAAAATCTGAAACTACAAGGTTACAATACAATAACTTCTAAGTCAAATTATAAAATTCTTCTAGTCATCCTCAATAGCTAATAAGGTTCTTCTAAATCCAAAGCACTCTCCACTCATACCCAGCTTCCAAACTAAAACCTGCCGCAGGAAAAGAAAATGCGGCTGAGCTACGAAAGCTCAGTGAACAGATATATATAGAACGAAACAAAAGATAAAAAACGAACATATAAATATGGTGCGTTGGGGAAAAGCATAAGGTATAAATGAAAATAGAAGAACAAGAGTAGGATAGGATAGTAATCCACCACGAGCCCAAAACAAATCAAATCAAATATCATAGTAACCATAGAGGTGCGACCTCTCAAATATGTGAAGGACGTGTATTGCACACAGCATCAATCACCAAGTAACAGATACATATACAAATACAAATACAAATCTAGGATGCATCCATACGCCCCTGCAAACAAATTAGTGGCCAAATATATATAATAATCGAGCTCTTATCAAATACAAAAAGGGACGGTGTGTAACATCACTCAAACACACTAGAGTCATGTCAGAGGTGCATCAATGACACGACCATGTTACCTTCATGGCTAGGAAACAGATTTGGCTCGAGCATCAAACTGAAGGGTCAAAGGTCAAAGGTCCAATTCATAGCAAAGGTTCAAATAGTCTAAGTCATCGAATCATAGTCAAAGTCCAAATATCAAAGGTTCATGGCAAAGGGTTCATATCAAAGGTTCAATATCAGAAGTTTATAATCAAAGTTCCATAGTAACAGTTCATTTAAAAAGGTTTCTATTTAAAAGTCCATTTAAGAAATCTTTCAATAATGGTTTTCATAAAAATAATCTTTAAAACAGTTTTCATAAAGAAAGTCTTTAAAAGTAGTTTTTCCTCAAAATATTTTCATAAATAATTAAAAAGGGTTTTCTCATCCAGTTATAATATCAAGTAAACTTCCAAGGTATCTAAGGATTAGAATATTCAGGTCAAAGGTGATGAACGAAGTATATCAAGTATCAAGGTTCAAAACAAGGAATCGAGGCAAGGGTTCAAAGCAAAGGTTTATGGCAAGGTTCACAATACAAGGGGAACATAGCAATGGCTTCGGGAATCCTAACGAATCAAAATAAGAAATCAAGAGAACGAAGGCACCTTACTGAAAAGGGCAGAATATCTGTACCTTATTAGCAGAACACAAGGATAGCAAATGACAAGGATCAAATTACTCCTTCCTCGAACCTAAGGGAGTAGAAGACAGAAGTTCAAAGGGTTTTCAGTTATCTTTCTATTTTTAGTAACTTTCCAGATTTAGTAACTTTCCATAATTAACAGATTTCTATATTTAGCAAGATTATAATATCAAAAATTAGGTTAAGTCATTAATTAAGCCTTATTATGGAATTAAGGTATATTTTAGCAAGTTACAAAAGTCTAGGGTTATTTATGACAAGTTTTCATAGTTTAGGGTTTTAATTGTAAATTCACCAAATTCAAAGGTCTAACATGAAAATACTTTAAGTTACTGATTTAAATACCCATGTTATTCAGAATGAAACTTTAATCCTTTAAGTTTCACAAATTACCATTCATACCCCTCTAGTTACATTAATTACAAAATAAACCCTATATTTACATAATTTACAAATTAATCCCTACAATATTTATATTTACATACCAAGCACTTTATTTACAAAATTACAGAACCTACCCTCAAAATTATATGTGATACGACTCAGATCCATCAAGTTTCATAATTTACGGATTTAGTCCCTCAATTTTAAATAATTTCGATTCGTACCCTATAAATACAATTTAAATCTTTTCTTGCAATATTTACACTTAGGACCCTTATGTTATATTTTTCCTACATTCTCACAGACCTAAATAACATTACAAAAATATCCCACAAGTTTCAAAGTTGGCAAAACACACCCTTTTTATTTTATATTTCCAATCGTATATACTTTTTATTTACCAAAACTAAACCCTAGCTCATCCAATCATTACCCCATCATTACTACATCATTAAACTGCATTAAATGTCTAGATTCCTTCCCCAAAACCCTAACCCTAAATCGTACCTAGGGTTTTCCTTTTCTTTCTTGTTTTTCTCTAAAACCCGATTATAAATAAATTCGACCATGACTTATTTAGGCTTATATAATTCGAACTAGCATTTTTTTAAAGTAATATGGTTCATATAGAGTCTAAATAAAATAGGTTTCAAACCCATAAAAATCGTATAGCTTTTTATTGATTTTCTGTACGTTTTATGCTTTATAATTACCAACGATCAAAATAGCATGCATGGTTCAATTTATATATTTTATATGGATTATACATGATATATACAAGTGCAGAAAAATACCCAAAGGAGTTTAGATTAGTCGAATGAGATGGGGGAATTACTTACCTCTCGGCAAAGGGTTTCGAACCAAGAAAATCCAAAACTAACGAACCAAGCTTCCTAAATTCGAAACTCTATTTTTCTAATCTTCTTTAGACTTAGTAGAACACAGGAAAATTGTTGTGGCAGCTCTAGAAATTCTTATTGTGTCGAATGGGATTTTGTGGGGTTTTTATTGTCGAAAAAAGGGATTAAATAAAAGAAAATATATAGAACCGGTTATAGGGAGGGTGAGGGAGATAAATTTGGGCCCAAGAATCATGATAATTATAAAAATTCTGATTTCCTAATTATCCATATTTATTTTTAGTATTTATCTTATTTAGTTTAGTTTTTAATTAAGTAAGATATAATACAAAGTAAAATAAATACATATTCTACCAATGTGTATAAATATTAATATTATAAATATTTTTATAAAATATAAAATGTTAAAATGTTCAAGTACAAAATATTTAACTTCATATGGTATTCGTTTCCAAGCGTTTGGGATTTGTTTGGCGTTTTAATTAATTAATAAGTAAAATTTTAAATCCAAGGGTAATTTGGTCATTTTGCATATTTTGAAATTTCAGGTATTACAATATAGCTGCTTATGATGCTCTAAAGAGGCTGTATGGATTCGGAAATTCATTTATGGGCTTGGCATTGTTCCCACAATTGAAGAACCCATAAATATGTATTGTGATAATACTGGAGCCATTACTATAACTAATGAAAGTGAAATCACCAAGGGTGCTAGACATTACCGCGCAAAAGTTCATTATCTTCGAGAAACCATTGAGATGGGTGACGTGAAGATATTAAAAGTTTACATAGATGACAATCTAGTTGATCCCTTTACGAAGGCTTTAGCGTATCATAAGCATTCTAAATTGACTAGGAATATTGGTTTGATACCAGCTAGTAGTCTCATGTAAATCTATGTGTTAATTAGTATTTGAATAATTTGGAATTGTAAGACAATTTTATTTTCTGATAAATAAAAATACGAGGTATTTGTTATTTTGTTCATATAACCTGTTATTCCATATTAGCATGTTTAATCCATGAAATGATTTATTATTCTAAATATGTCCATTGTCGGTTAACAATATGAGAATATTGTTATGCAAGGCAAATGTGAGTGTTGGTTATATTCTATGAGAATGTGGATTGTTCCAGCCAAACTCATATGTATTCACAAGGGATGCATATTGGATACCCCAACTTTCAAACATTTACTTTTGGATCATTGTCATGAGTAAACTCATATAGTACCTTTTACACCAACGAATTTGACAAAAATCACCAGTGATTTTGGAGTTTAATAGGATCTAGGGTTTGAGTGGGAGACAAAAGTGTTGTATGTGAGAGTGGTAGATCGGGTGTGGGGTTATAAGTGCTGGATCCTTATTGACATATTTACCTTAAAAAAAATCCAATTAACTTGCTACTGGATTAGTGGGTAAACTTTTACCTAAAATAAAATTTTGAAATTTATTTACACGAAATAATCGAATTTGAACAACGATACATATAATTAGACAAAGTGACAATTATTATACATTTTTGGACTTAGCTCTTTTTGTAGGTCGTTGATATCTCAAACACACACACGATATGACTAATAAGAACACGTACTACTATTAACTAATAAGCTACAAATAAGGAGAATAGTAACTAAGCATTAAGAGAAGAAGAATAAGATGAGAAAAGAAGAGATTTGGAATGGAAATTCACTTCATACGATACAAGAGCATGGCTTACGCAAGATACATGAATAACCAACACTAAATGAGATGCCCCAAGCCTTCTATTTATAGGCACATGATTAGGGCATCATTACAAGATTTCTTCTAGAAGGTTTAAGACTAAAGTGGGCGGTCCATGGGCTTCTAATGGACTGCACCATTAAACTAACTATAAAGCCCATATTTAAGCAACATGAATCGAAATGAACAAGACTTGAAATATATTTGAAACGTGTTCCTAACAATCTCCCCCTAAGTCTTGATCATCAATGTTGCTTGACGTCTTCTTTGCTTCTTTGGCTTCCGACGTCTTTATAATCTTTGTTTCTTTGTTCTTGTTCTAAGATGATATGATGTTGTCTCGATCTGCCAATCTCCAATGTCTTCTCGTCTTCTCCATCATGCTCATATATGTCTTTGACTTGTTTTCTGCAACATGTTCTCACTTTTCAATATTTAACTTGAGAAAGGTTGAGGTGCTTGAACTTTTGACTTTACTATATCATATGTTGAACTTTTGTTGTTACTGAGTCTTTGAGAGAACATTTCTTCAAAATATGAACATGATGGAGTCTTGATGGTTGAACTCCAGCTCCTCAGCAGCAGCAGCAGCAACATCAGCACGAACCAACCGGTACTTACAGGCTCAGACTTGAGATTGTCAACAGCATAGTGTGAAGACTTTCTCAAATCCTAACCCAGACCGTTCTGAACCAGATTCCCCCGAAAGGGATAACACGGACACACCGAAGTGCACCCACGATTCAGTGAGTCGCTGGAGATCACCCCACGACTGTAGACCGTTTGGAGCAAACACTAAGCGTAACCCACAAGGAGTTACCGAAGTGACCTGCTGTTAGATTTGTTTGATGTTGCTCTGGCAGGATTTCCATTCAATCATTGATAATCACAATTGTGACTTTTCTCATGAATGTTCTCGGCAGATTGCTAAGATCTGCGAAGGACACTTTCTTAATTTTACATCTGCTGCCCATGATGTAGAACAGCAGAGTAATACTAAGTGTACCTAAGAGATCTTTTATGAATCTCATGGCTCTAGACTCAATTAGTGCACATTTGTTTGGTCATCGGAGGCGTGGAGCAGATTGCCTCCTTTTCAATATCAACACTCTCGTAATGAGAGGTCGATAGATTATGAAGGGTTCTCCGTGTGAATGAAACAAATGTCTTTTGAGAGACACTTGAGTGGCTTAAAAGGTTTATTAGTGCATCACTGGGTCCATGATGTCTTTAGTCTTCAATACCGGTGATGCTCATCAACCAGTAGATTATGAATTGAACCCGGTGTCCGCCCTAAGGTTGAACAAATGGAGGGCTATTTCTTTTCACCCTTTTCTTTGCTTTTCTTTTTAATTCTTCAACCCCTTCTTTCTCCTTTCATTCATTTTCTCCTTTTTAATATCATACCTAGGACTTTCTAGTTCTAAACTATTGGTATTGTCCTTGGGTAGATCCCTCCGGCTCTGGCGGATCATAGGACGGTTTTTCGTAACCTTAGTCACCTTATAACTCCATGACTATCCTAATGATGCCATAAACCAAACCATTGAAAATCTCTCAAAGTGTCGATAATTGTAAAGACATTTTGTTGACACCTTGAGAGTTTGATGATTTTCAGAAATACTCCCCCTTAACATGTGCGCATAAGTAATAAATTTGAAATTTGCACATGCCGGAAAGAGTTGGCACTTTTGAATTGATTGACTTTCAATGAACCTGATCGTCGCGAGACACGCTTACATCACCAGTTAAACTGGCTTGAAATTATTACCCGTCCAGATCAAATTCAAAGATTATCGCTCGAAATCGGTACATTCTACTCAGACACGTCCTTTGCGAGACACGCTTACATCACCAGATAAACTGGCTTGAAATTATTACCCGTCCGGGACATGTCCTTTCGACTACTGACTTTTCCTATCGTCAATTCGAGGGTCAATTCTGAGTTTAAGCACAAGAGATTCCAGCAAATGAGACATCATATTTTAATCATCTTTTACTTCTCCCCCTCAAAAATAGCATACTCATGATGTTTTTGAAAAACGTTTATGATTAAAATATGCTGTTTTTGAGTTTTAGGGAAGATTTTCAAGAACATTTATATATTTCTGAACAAAGATTATATTTTTCAAATACTCCCCCTTAACAAGGGAATACTTGTCCTTATGAGCAGAATGTTTGAAAAACTTTAGAAAACATTCTGGTTTTTATTCTGCTCATAAGTAAGAAGCTTTTGCTCCTTTTTTAGGATTGAGGAACTGAAGCGTACCTCATGGTCCTTTCTTTGGGGTCTGGGTTGTACACTGTTATGTGTGCACAAGCCGTAATGCATATGCCAATATGGAAAGAATAATGATATAAGAATAATGAAATAAGAATTATGTAATATGAGAATAGATTCTTACATCAACCGCCTCTGCCAAAAGTTGAGAATACTGGGTCTGTCCTCTGAAATAGTCTGATAGCGAAGGGTGGACGACCCCCAACATAACTTTCTAACCTCCTTATCTGATCACGATGATATAACCTTTCTTCAATCTTCCGAATAAACTCCTTAACTTGTCGCACCTCCTTAGAATTCCATCTTCTTGATTTTCCTAACGCTGAATCTCGAACCCGATTAGCTAACCCATCACGAACACTCTTTAAGGTATCGTCACAGAACTTATGAATTTCATTGAACGGCATGAAATGGTGGAAATCCGTTGTACTTCTGTAAACGAACCCAAAGACCGAACTGTGTAGTATGGTGTATTGAGGGTCTTTGTTGCTGTTGAGTAGGAATTGTGGTTCAACAAGGTTTAGCTTTGTCTGATAACTTTTGACACCTAGCTGGAGATCCTCTACTCGTTCTCTGATGATTGTTCTCCTGATGAAGTGACATAGAGAGGTACTGAGTGCATATCGAAGCTCGTTTGTCAAATGTTGCAGTTTGCCTTGGACTTTCATCAGGTACATGTCTTCGATATCATTCAGGTTCAAATCAGGAAGATCAGCCTCAGAGAATGTGTAGAGATTGTTGTCAATTCTTTTTACTGTGATCTCTTCGAGAAATATATAATCACACCTTCTGGATCCGCTCACACTGGTAACGGCCACTATTTTGAGATCACTGTAAACTGGTTCCCGTGATTTCTGGAGAACAAGTTTGTACCTGTACCAGCTTTGTCGTTTTGAATACCAGTGATGAATCCCCAACTCTGCATCACGATCATATTTCACGAGCTCTTTAACAAACAGATGTCTATTAATAGCTTCTTCCTCAATAGCTGACTGTGTATAGTGAGCAGCTGGTGTGAAAGTAATTGATGTAGCATACTTTGTCTTCCCTTGTGCTCCGTTCTTGAGAAGTTCCAGATCGTTATTGAAGAAAAATTGGAAGGGAATTTCTGAGTGCTGAGATCTTCGTATCACGGGAAGCGGCTTAGTCCAATCAGTGATGTAAGGACGGTTCTTGTCAACTCCCCTGACTATGTCTGGATTAGCCCAGTCGAAGTCACTTGACATTGCGCGTGCAATGTTTTCAAGATGATATTCAAGTTCGGATGCACTGTTGGATTTATCTTTCAGAAGAATGAAGGCATCGTTCTTGATCTGTCGAAGTTCCCGTTTGGTCATCTTCTTTACGTTAAGACTTCTTTTGATATCTTGAGTAACAGCAAACGTGTTGTCTTCTACTCGGGAAGCTTCTTCAGTCGGAACCTGAGCACTTGCCAGATGATCAAACCATTCATTCCCTAGCTCATCATTATCATTATCAAGCCAGGTGACAACAGCTGGTTCTTTAGATGACTTCTTGCTGCGTGATGACTTGGATTTGGAGGGCTTTGGTTTTGGTGGTGACGGTGGTGAATGCGGTTGATTGTCTTGTGGCTGAAATTCCACATCTTCAGCCGTGAAATGCTCATATTGATGTTCGGTTGCAGTAGGACCAGATGATTGATGTTTTGGAGGTAGAGATGATGTTTTTTTTTCCAGTTGGCTCCTGAATATGAATCCCAGACCCTCTTTTTTGTTTCTTATGTTCGGGGTTCGGTTCTTGATCTTCCTCGTCGTCCTCTCGAATACGTTTCCCTTTGTCAGCAGCTACCTTGCATGGTTTCTTCTCAATGTGTGCTTGAAGAGCCGCGATCAGGTTGATTTCTTCTTGAGAAGGAGAGATGATAGCAAAGAGTCTGTCGAGAAGCGCAAGCTCGATTTCTTCAGTGGTGAGATCTTGAATCGGTTTGGTTTGGGAAGAAGACGCGACGACTTCTTTGATTTTGTCTTCAAGTTGTGAATCAATGTGCTCATTTATATTTTTCTGAAGATCAGGAAAATATTGCTTGACAAAATGCCTTGTCTTACGTGTGATATGATTTTTGATATTAAAACCAAGGAATTCATCTATCTTCTTCTTACTTTCCTGCATCTCCTCCACTTGCTGAGACAAGTTCTTGACTAAACTTTCCATTTTAGCCAATTTTGTTGTTGCTTGTTTGTCTCTTTGTGCTTGTGCTCTCTTTACTGCTTGTTTAAGTTTCTTTGCGGCAGGAGACACAACTTCAACTTTTGTGACATGGACAATTCTTCTTTTACTCTTTCCTTTGTAAGCCTTTTGAATTCTCTCAAAAATAGTCGCTTTTGCTTTGGGTGATGAAGATTTTGAAGATGATGGAGTTAGTGAAGGAATTGAATCATCAGATTTAGTTGTGTCCTTTGGAGGGGAAGAAGGAGGTGTTGGAGTGTGAGGAGGTGATTCAGGAGGTGTCTTAGGTGATGAAACAGGTGAGGGTTGAACTGGTGGTTGTTCCTGTTCCTGTTGAGGGTTACTAACAACCATAGCAAGTTCAGTTGGAGGAATTGATGGAGAACGTATGTAGCTATCTGCTTCCAAGTCAGCTTGAGCATCCTCCTTACGTTTCCTTTCTACTTCCTCTTGTCTTGCCATTTCCTCAAGTTCCTTAGCAGCTTCAGTTGTCTTTTTGCCAAGAATTTCCTTTTCATCTTCAGGATTCCAGTCCATATTGTCCTGTTGGAGTTGTTCCCCCCTTGATCATCATCAAACATAGAATCTGAGATTTCCTTGTCAGTTAAGACAATGTTGCTTTCCAGATCCTTTTCCTTCTCCTCCTGAGTCTGTGCTCCCAAGTCGGGTTGATTAACCGAGCTTGGTTGCTGAGAAGAGACCGATTCAGCCTTATCGAGTTGATTAATCGTATCGGGCTGAACCTTGGTTGTTGCAGCTCCAGATCCTCCGGGTTGATTAACCGGATTAACTTGGGTCGAAGCAGCTTCATGAACAGTTCCGGATCCTCCAACTCCATATGTTCTCTCATACGCCATCTGTTGCTCCAATGTTTTCCTTGCCCTTCGCTCTTCATCTTCCTTTAATGACTTGAGACTCTGCTTTTGTGCATTTTCCTCAGAGATCTTATTATGAAGTTCTGGCTCTTCAACAGTCATAAAGACAGATTCTTCTTCAGATTCAGATTTATCAGAATCAGTATCTTCATCAATGATTCCAATCGGTTCAGGTTTTGGTTGGGGTTTGCTTGGTACTCTCCTCTTGATGATAGTAGTTCGAGGATGTGGTTTCTTTGGTTCGGAGACACTTGATGCACTACCCGTCTTAGACTTGCTTCGAGAATGAGTCTTAGAAGATCCTGATCCTTCAACCAACTTAGCAAGACCCACACGACGTTCACGGAATGCCTTGTCGTAATCAAGATATGCTTTAGTTTCTTTTACCACATCAGTCATCAGAAATTCTGGCAATCGTGCACCTTGTTTGCGCGTGCTTTCTTTTGGAAAGTAGACTTTGCTTAAGGTTTTATCCATTCTGTATTCATGAGTCTCTCGATCAGTAGGACGCTTATCAATGTCCTGATGTTGATCGAGTAGATGTCTAATGAGAACCTTGGTGTATCGTACAAATGGAATTTTCTTGAAGGTTTTCCGCATTAGGTACAAAATGTCTTCCCAAATGAGAGCAGCAAAGTCAATTGGTTCCTGGTTCACAAATCCCCATAAGACTTGAAGATGAGAAAGTCTTGGGTGCTCAAACCCACTATCTCTTCCAGATATGGAATGGGTTATAATGAAGAAGATAGTTCTCCAGGGTTGAGGAATGTTTTTTGCATTGACTTTGGAGATTGTGGTTAATGGTGTATCTGGTTGAACATCATAACCAATGTCTACAAGGAATTGCATGATTTCAGATTCTGAAGGTGTCGGGTAGAATTGGTTGGAAGTTTCAGGTACATCTGGAAGTTTTAAGGCTTTACGGAGTGTGGCAGGTGTAACTCTGATTTTTTTACGATCCAGTGTACAAGTGAAATACTTGTCATCATTTCTTATTGTGAAGGTATCCCAGAGTTGATGAATGTATAGTTCTGGAACGGTGTCTGAGCTATCAAGAAGATCCCTGCACTTATGAACTTTGAGAATCTCCACTGCAATCTGGCAACTTGAGTCAGAGCACTTGATCTTGTCCATTTCAACACGTGAATTGTTCTTTCCAATTTCCAGAGAATACCCGTGAGGAAAGACTTCATTTTTGGTGAGAGTAGGAAGAGGTTGTTGTTGTGGAGTCGCCATTGATGTGTTTCTGAATCAACAATCATATACGAATATACAGAATACATGTTTGTTAGAAATTGTTAGCTTTAGAAGCAACACATGGCACCCTATTGCATTTATGATTGGTTGTTTCATGCTTGGTCAAAGAATTTATCAAGAGTTAGCCAAATTCTATAAAATTTGATCCATTTCAATAAGTATAAAAGGATATAACTAAGGAAATTGATCAAATTCTATATCAGATCACAACTGCGATAATTATGTTCAACTGCGATAATTATGTCAACTGCGATAATTATGTCAATCAAGATAATTAAACCAATCAAGATAAGTATCCCAATCAAGATAAGTATCCCAACTGCGATAATTATCCCAACTGCGATAATCATCTCAACTGCGATAATTATGTCAATCAAGATAATTAAATCAATCAAGATAAGTATCCCAATCAAGATAAGTATCCCAACTGCGATAATTATCCCAACTGCGATAATCATCCCAACTGCGATAATTTGGGCAACTTCGATAAACTCTTGTACAAGAGTTTACGATAATATTGACGATGAACAGCCACTCAGATCTTATCGTGATTCATTATAACTTATGATTTGTAACCACAGATTATCACAAACAACTTTTATGACTATTTTGAGCATTCTGGCTAAGTTATAACAAAAATGAACCAAAAAAAAATGCAAGAATCAAACTGCTGGTGTTCGTGTTCTTCATAAACCCTTAAACTTAATAAATTCACTTAACGTGTTTCTGGGTACAATCCAAGCATGCCATCGTTCAATTAAACATCAAATAACAACATTCCAATAAACAAATTATACAATAACGCATAAACAATGTTTTCCCCAAATTGACGCTTAAACCCTAAAATCCAATTAGAACAATTTATAGTTACTGGGAGTAATTAAGCATGCAATATAGGTTCATAAACAATATATAAGCATTATCGTACAATTATTTACAACACAAACACTCTTAATCATAAATCCCCAATTTACACAAAACCCTAGAACTAAACATCACAATTCTGATCGTTCTAGCCGTTGGATCATGATTCTGTTCAAAACCATCTTTAATAATGACACGTTAAGCACAAGAACACTCACAAAATTCAAAGATCTTGATCGGATATGCAGAATGAATGACGGCCGTTGATGATGGTGGGTGAGGTATTTAATTCGTTAGGTGAAAACAAGTCAGAGTAATAACTGCGTTTGAATAATTTTGACTTTTTATATCTATTATTTAACTTTGCAATTTTTACACATATAGTCCTCAAACCTTGACATCTTTGAATTTTAAGTCCTAAACCACCATCATACTAACTCTAAGTCTTATATTTTACATTTAAAGCACACAACTTTTTCCATCTTGAGATCTTATCACCAAAACTTTGTGAAGCAACAATTTTCTGAAAGTATGCAAGTACAAGTTTAAAAATTATGTCTCCCCCTCAACACGTGTTCAAAAATAATTTGTGACATGTTAAAATAAACAACGTGTTGGATGAGGGTTTGTACTTGCATTATATATATATATATATATATATATATATATATATATATATATATATATATAATATATATATATTTACAAAGATAGTTTGGATGTTTGACTTGGTTAATTGTTTTTAAGAAACTTTTCCAAATCATTTGGCGTCAAACATCTCATACCAATCCGGTGAACCAGATCCACAAATCTTGCATGAGGCAAGGCTTTTGTGAACAGATCCGCCAGTTGGTGTTCAGTTCCCACAAAATACAATTCAACAGTACCCTTTTCCACGTGTTCCTTGATGAAATGGTACCGGAGATCAATATGCTTTGACTTGGAGTGCTGGACGGTGTTGCATGAAATAGCGATGGCACTCTTGGAATCACAGTACATAGGAATCTTGTTGAATACGTATCCGTAGTCCATCAGTTGTGATCGCATCCAGATGACTTGAGCACAGCAGGCAGACATGGCTACATATTCAGATTCTGTTGATGACAGTGAGGTGCAGTCTTGTTTCTTTGATTGCCAAGAGACGAGCTTGTCACCCAAGAATTGAACTCCCCCTGATGTACTTTTGCGTGTGTCTAAGCATCCTGCATGGTCAGCGTCTGAAAATGCAACAAGTTCAAACCCAGGATCCTTTGGATACCAGATCCCCAAATTAATGGTTCCCTTTATGTATCTAAGGATTCTTTTAACGGCTGACAAATGCCGTTCAGTCGGTCTAGACTGATATCGGGAGCAAAGATATGTGGCAAATACAACATCCGGTCTGCTAGCCGTGAGATACATGATCGAGCCAATCATACTACGATACTTCGTAGGATCAATGGGTGTCCCATGTATGTCAGCATCTAGCTTCGGGGATGAGGAGGACATTGGGGTATTATAGGTGTCACAGCTGGTCATACCATGCTTTTTCAAGATTTCCTGAGCATATTTTGACTGACTTAGAAATATACCACGGGGTGACTGATGAACTTGCAATCCTAGAAAGAATTTAAGTTCACCCATCATAGACATCTCAAAGTTTTGTTTCATCAGTTTAGAAAAAGCGTTTGAATATTTTTTATTGGTTGAACCAAAAATAATATCATCCACATAAATTTGAACAATGAGAATGTCTTCCCCGTGTGTTTGTATAAATAAAGTCGGGTCAACAGTTCCAATGGTAAAATGATTAGCAAGGAGAAATGCAGACAGTTTATCGTACCACGCCCTCGGGGCTTGTTTAAGGCCGTATAGGGCTTTCTTAAGCCGATATACACGGTTTGGATGATCTGGGTCCACGAAGCCTTCTGGTTGTGACACGTACACCTCTTCTCGGAGTTGTCCATTGAGAAATGCCGTCTTCACATCCATATGATAGACTGTGATGTTCTTGTGGGCTGCCTATGCCAGAAACATTCGAACTGCCTCAATCCGAGCCACTGGAGCAAACGATTCCTCGAAGTCAATACCCTCTTCTTGGCTATACCCTTTTGCTACCAGTCGGACTTGTTACGAATCACTGTACCATCTGCATCCAGCTTGTTCTTCCAAATCCATTTCAATCCAACAACATAAACTCCATCTGGTCTTTCAACTAATTCCCAAACTTCCAAACGTTTGAATTGTTCCAGCTCTTCTTGCATGGATTCAATCCAGTTGTCATATGTAAGGGCTTCTTTGATTTTTTAGGTTCAGATTGACAGACAGTGAGTGCATACATGCAGTGTTCACTATCTGAGTGAAGTTTTTGTCTTGTGATGACTGGATTGTTAGGATTTCCAATTATATTTACCAAGGGATGATCTCTTGTCCATTTGTGGGTGGATGGAAAATGTTGAATGTTGTTTTGGTGATATGACGGGTCCATATTGCTCGAGGATGATTCTCCTGGTTCTGGAATGGTTGGTGGTGGAGCAAATGGATTGAAGAATGCATTCCCGTCATAATCTGAAGGTGTGGGAACTTGGTTAGAAGTGGGGGAAGAATCTTCAACTGCAGGTGGAGGTGTTTGAACCATGGGTGATGAGGGTTCAGGTTGAGGTGCATCATTATCAACTGCTGTAGAAGTAGTTGCAGATTGATCAGGTGCTTGATTTGGGACTTGTTGAGCAGCGGAACTGGTGGAAGCATCTGATGCACTATTAACACGAACTTCATCAAACATTGGTGCAAACAAATCTTCCAGATCTTTCCTGTTAAAAGGTAAAGGTGCAGCCGAAGATTCAGGGAAGTTTAGACGGTTATGTTCGGGTTCTAAGCGGTCTTGCTCAGAAGCCATTTCCGTGAGTTCATCAAAATTTGCGTGTATAGTCTCTTGAATTTCCCCGGTCCGACGATTCCAATTCTATATCCCTTAGAATTCTCACAGTAGCCAACGAATATCCCGATGTCTGCTTTAGCCTTTAATTTACCAAGATCATCTCTATCATTTTTGGGTAACACAGTGCTCCAAAAACATGAAAGTAGTTGATGTTTGGTTTTCTGCCTTGAATAAGCTCATATGGGGTTTTGTTGTGTCGTCTGTTGATCATGCCGCGGTTCTGGGTATAACATGCAGTATTAACAGCTTCAGCCCAAAGGTAATCTGGTAATTGAGCATTGATCAACATTGTTCTAGCTGCTTCCACAAGCGTACGGTTTCGTCTTTCAACTACACCATTCTGTTCGGGAGTGCGAGCAATTGAATATTGATGAACAATCCCATGCTTCTCAGTGTATTCCCGAAGGGTTTGATTCTTAAATTCAGTGCCGTTGTCTGTTCGAAGAATCCTGACGGTGTTACGGACTTGAACTTGAATCTTTGTGAGAAACGTGATGACCATTGACGGAACTTGATCTTTTGTCCGAAGAAAGTAGACCCATGTCCATCGTGAGTAATCATCCACTATTACCAAAATATACCTTTTCTCGTTAGTAGTTTGAACCCGCATTGGACCACACAAATCCATATGTAGCAGCTGGAGGACATGATCTGTGTTGTGTTCTGTTTTGGGAGGAAAGTGAGCACGGTGACTTTTCCCTTGTTCACATGCAGAACACAAATGATCTTTGGCATATCGGAATTTGGGTAATCCGTCAACCAATTTATTCCTTGCAAGGTCAGTCATGGTTTTGAAATTGAGATGAGACAATCTTTTATGCCATAACCAAGCCTTTATGGGATTAGCTTTGGAGAGTAAACAGATAGGAGATGAAGCTGTCATGCCTTCAAAGGATATGGTGTATAGACTGGTTCCGCGTCTTCCTTTCATCAAATCATTTCCTTGAAGATCACGAATGAAGCAAGTTTTCTCCCTAAATGCTACTTCTAAGTCTCCGTCACTGAATTGTCCCACTGAAAATAAATTGTGACCAAGGCCTTCAACATAGTATACACGACTGATCTCGATGTTCCCATTAACATAATCTCCATAGCCCATTATTGCTGCGAAGTGATCATTCCCGAACCTGACCGTTCCAATGAACTTTGCGATAAAGTTTGTGAGAAGCTTGAGGTTGCCGGTCATGTGTCGGGAGCACCCACTATCAACAATCCAGAGTACAATTTGAATCACCTGCATCACAAATATTGGAAACAGGTGGAGAATTGATAACGGTTGGACCCGTTGGGTTAGAAACACAAGATTTAATTATTTTAGGAACCCATTTAAAGCTTGCAGTGTTTTGTAACCAACGTTGCCATGTCCAACTAGTCTCAGCCTTTTTCCTAATGAATGCACTAGGTGATTTAGTTGTCTTGGTTTGGCTATGGGTGTTTCAACGGTTTGCACAGAAACAACTAGTGGTGGTTTCCCTAAAATGGACTTGGCAACAGTTTTGAGCCTAGAGGAAGAGCCACTAGTTCGTTTCTTTTTTTGTTTTAACAGAGTTTTAGCAATGCAGTTTTGATGATCACCAGATAATATACTAGCACGACAAACAATACAACTAGCATCAACCATAACATCAACATTATCATTCATAGATTCAACATTTGTTACATCATTCCTAGAATTGGACTTAGATAAGGTCGATTCTATTCCTGACATTACATCTGTGTTATTCAAACTACTTGCTTTAACTTCTGAAGACTTAGATGATCCATTCCTAGACTTCCTGACTCTATCTTCTGTTGTTTCTTGGGAGTCTTGGAACTGCTAGCCTTAGAATAGTGTCTAGTCCTGTGGAAGTAGAAGTATTTGCATTAGTGGTTGACTCTGATGCTTGGGTAATTGCTTTGTCTACTATATACATCCCTGGGGCAATCTTATGAACTTTTGCTTTGCCTTTGTCTAAAACTCGGAGTTTCTTCTTCAGATCAACAATGATGTGTTGGAATTCTTGATTTTGTGAATCTAATTTTCTGTTGAGGCGGACTGTGTCATTTCTGTTTTGAAGAATTTCATCCAGTTCCTTTTCATTTTCAAACAGTTTAAGTCTTAAGAAAGCCTTTGTTTCCTTATTCTTTTTAGGAACATGACTGTTTTGAAATGATAAAGATCTTATGAGATTTTGAAATTTTAGTTCAAATTCAGCACTTTGATTTTGACACCAATCAAGCCTTTTTTGAAGATTAAAAACTTTGTTTTCCACATCATTGTTGATTTGTCGAAGATCCTCATTCTCTTTAACCAAATTTTCTATCTCCATTTGCAACATCTCAACATTTACAGCATGATCTTTCACAAGTAACTCATTGCATGACTCATAAAGCGAATTCATAATCACAGAGACAACGTCATAACACAGAACTTTTTCTAAGAGTCGATCATTTTCGTTTTTCAAAGTTTTCTTTTGATGTTTTTGTCTTTGAAGTTTGTCGTCCTGTTCTTTGAAAATGTCTTTCATAGATGCAACTTCCGTGAATAATTCTTGTTCCCATTGTGTTGCATATTTCTTCAGATGTTTGACATGAGGCAGAATTTTCTTTTGAAGAATATCTCGCTTTTCTTTCGCGACTGGGGAAAGAAAAGTAGAGACTTCGATTTGAGAATTAAACTCAATTTCATTTTCCAAAAAAATATGTCTTCCATAATTGTATCAAAATATCGAAATAATTTACTTTCTGGTAATTTTGGATCAACATCATCCTCAGTCAAAGAATCCTTGATTTGTGCAACAGTTTTGGAAACAGGAAGTATTGTAGGAGAAGCATGTATGTTTGTGTTAACAAACGTTTGTTCTGTTTCGTCCTTTGAGGGGACAAATTTGATTTGACGTCTTGCATTATAATCATGATGAATTCTGGAAAAATCTTTGTCAGTTTTTGGTCGACTCTCAAGTTCTTTTTGACGTTCAAGAATTTCAAGTTCTTCATCATTACCAAGCACAACAACTCTTTGAAAGGTATCATCAAGTAATAATTCTGCATTGTATAACTTGGGATTTTTGTTGAGTGCTTTAGAAAGAAAACGTGGTTGGTCACTGCCAATAGCAAATCCAAATCCTTTCGGAACTGGTTTTACCGATAGCCTTTGAATTTGAGTTATTGATTCACCATTTTTGTATACAATAGTTTGAAACTCTTTAAGTTTGGATTCCAAAATGACAATTTCTTCAAGATATGAGTTGACGCGTTTACTTGAGGCTTGCTTTTCTTCAAGAAGATTATTTTGAGATGTTGAAAGCTCAGATTGAGTTTTTAACAGCTCAGAATTTAAAGTATTAATTTGTTTTTTGAATTCAAATTGATCCTTTTCTTTTTGAGAGAGAAGCTCAGCCTTAGAAACGGTTAGCTCACGAACTTGACTTTCTAAATTTTGAACTTTGACGTACTCTTTTTGGAAAGCAATCTCAAAACCTTTTTCACGTTTTTCTTGTTTTTGATATCCTGAAAGTTGTAGTTTATAGCACTCATTGTCCTTCGTTAACAATGCAATTTTTTCTTTCAGATTCTGATTGATTTCATTGCATTTTTCAATTTGTGATTGGGTGGTCATTAACAAGGCCTGAAGCTCTGAATCTTGATCAGGCAAAGGATCATTTTGTTCAAGATGATCATAACTTTCATCGTCAATCGAATCATCAAATGAAACGACGGTTTTATCATCATCAAATGATACAACAGTGTTTATTTGATCATCTGATGGAGATGAGAATGATGAATCAAGTTGAACAAATTGTCATTTGTAGATGAAGATGCAGATGGTGAAGCAATTTCATGTATAAGACATTGTGGATCAGGTACCTGAGATAGACCATCGGTATCATAAACCGGGCCTGTCCGGCATGTTCATCTCTTGCATGTTTGCCATGAGCATTACTGCAGCATTTGCTTCAAGATCTTCCATCTCATCATCAGAATGCAGCATTAGCCATGAAGCTTTGTTCATTCTGAGTTATCATTCCTGCTGCTTTTTCATCTTTGAGAGCCATTAGAAGAGCTTCCTTGTGATATGCACTGCCCATAGTACGAGGCTTTGGACACGCATTTGCCATGTGACCATTCCCACCACAGTTGTAGCATGTGATTGAAGTATTTGCAATGCCTTTCTGTGCATTCCCAGCCATCTGATTTCTACTCTGTGTAGTTCCCATACTGTTCCTGTTACCCCCTGCAGAATTGAACCTGTTCCCTCCTGACTAAAACCTCTGAGACCCATAGTTTCCACTGTTTCCTGAACCATATCTGCCCGAAGACCGATTCTGAATTTCCACTCTGCCATCATGAATAACAGCTTGATTCCTGGTATTGGAAGATGAACGAAGACGATTGTTGGATTTGGTGAACTTGCCAAATACCTTAGCAATTAATCCAAATGCTTCATTAAGAGAGTTAAATGCATCCTCTTCTTCATCATAATCAGCGTTTGAGTACAACATGGAATCAGAGTTGTTATATGGAACCATTTGGTTGTCAGAGTATTATGATGGTGCTTCATATGGGATGATTTGGTTAGAAGGTTGTGGTTGAAAACTTGGTTGGAAAGATGATTGACCAAATTCCTGGTTTGGTAGTGGAAAGTTGGATTGAGCAACGAGAGCAAGTGAGTTAGGTGTTGATGCTGGTATGAAACCGCCTCGTGCTGCAACTTCCTTATCTACCTCAGATTGATGTTGTTTCAGAAAGTCATACATTAGTCCATACTTGACTTCACCAATCTTCTTAGTTTGCCTGAAAAATGTTGCATATTTCTGCCATTCTGGTCCAAGGCAACCAGAAATTTTGAATTGATAGCAATCTTAGGTAACTTGATGTCATGACGATCAAGGTCATTTACAACATTTGTGAAACGGTGGTAGTATGATTCAATTGTCTCCCCTGGTTCCATGATGAAATTATTGTATTCCATGTAAAGCTTTGACTCAAGGTCTTCTTGATTTAACTCAGTCCCTTCCATTAGGAGATGTACATGTTCCCTCATGTCTTTGGCAGTCTTTTGAGCATCAATACTTCGATAAATGGGATTGGGAATTCCCTTGAGTATGTAAGACATTGCCAATTGATTTGCCTCTTGTTGCAATGTTTGTTCAGTTGTGTAGTTAGCGACAGCAATGGGAGTTGATGTTTCATCTCTTTCTGTAGTTCCTGGAACAACATTTACTGGAAGTGGAAAGGGTCCTTCTTCAATGGCTTGCTTAAGATATTTCCCATGGGGTTTACGGAGTTCAATGAATCTGAGAAATCTACTAGCCCACTGCACATAGTTACCAGGTGTCAGCATAGGTGGAGTGTCCTGATTCCCAGCTTCATGTCGGGATTGCTGACTGCTGATTGCCTCACACATCTTGTTAAACCAATGTGGTTCTCTGGAGTAGGATGGATTGTTCAGCATTTGATTCTGTTGCATGATTTGTTGTGGGGATACTTGTGGTGGAGAGAGAAATTGATGCTGTTGCACGAATGCTTGTTGTTGTTGATACTGAGGATGAAATTGTTGTTGTTGAGGATATTGCTGTAGCTGATAGTAGTAATTGAAGTGAGGTGGTTGAGACATATCTGGATCTTAAAGATAATTAAGATATGTGTTGATGAGTTATGTTAAGTTGGTTTGGAAATCAGAAGATTTTGTCCAATTGCGATAAGTGTTGTTCACTGAAGTGCGATAAGTACAGTTCACCAAGTGCGATAAGCTTCAATAGCGATAACGATAGTAGAAAATGCGATAAAACTAGAAAGTGCGATAAACAATGACAATTTGGATATGTTATCTTAAAGTGCGATAAGTTATAGCGAAATGCGATAAAATATCAAACTGCGATAAGATAAGATAGCAAACTGCGATGATTTATGGCAATTGCGATAGTTTTATCTCAATTCCAAGTTCGATAATTCTCAACTCTTGTACAAGAGAAGAGAAGCAACCAAGTCGAAGTATTTTCACTTTCTTATACAAGAAAGTACAATACTGAGTCCCAATGCCGATAACTGAAGATCTGCCAAATGCGATGAAACCCTAACTTATCTTGATTCGAACTGCGATGAAACCCTAACTTATTTGGATTCAAAATGCGATAAACCCTTAGTTGTCGAAGTTCACTCAGAAACCAAAAATCTCACTTTTCATCAACTTTTCCAAATCGCTAATAACACGGATTACACCAAATCGTCCAAATAACCAATAAACCCGATTGTTTTTTACTTTAAACGATTAGTAATCACAAGATTTGATGAAGATTAAGCTCGTTAACGTTATAAAAAATGAAATTCGATGAAGAGTTGTGAAATTTCAACGAGATCAAAGCTACTTTTCAACACGAACAAGAGTTTAACGTTAAGATTTGAACTAAAACCTTACGAAATCTATAAAACCAACGTAGTTAACGATACTAATGACTCAAAAAACACGATCCTAACTATCCCTTGGCGAATGATACCACTTGTAGGTCGTTGATATCTCAAACACACACACGATATGACTAATAAGAGCACGTACTACTATTAACTAATAAGCTACAAATAAGGAGAATAGTAACTAAGCAATAAGAGAAGAAGAATAAGATGAGAAAAGAAGAGATTTGGAATGGAAATTCACTTCATACGATACAAGAGCATGGCTTACGCAAGATACATGAATAACCAACACTAAATGAGATGCCCCAAGCCTTCTATTTATAGGCACATGATTAGGGCATCATTACAAGATTTCTTCTAGAAGGAAAAAAGACTAAAGTGGGCGGTCCATGGGCTTCTAATGGACCGCACCATTAAACTAACTATAAAGCCCATATTTAAGCAACATGAATCGAAATGAACAAGACTTGAAATATATTTGAAACGTGTTCCTAACACTTTTTTTATACGAGTTTAATCAATGCTCATTAAATTTGTTTGTTTGTTTTTTTTTTTTTTCTTTCTATATAAACGGAAATATTTGTTTATTTGAATACACGTTAAAATGGTGTCCAGTAAAAACATATTAGCAAAACACATTAGGCTGGGCACAGTGGTGACCCAACTTGACCCAAGTTTCCGGCTGTCACGTCAGCTTTCTCTTTCCAGCGACCAGACATGACCCAAGTGCCACAGTGGCGACCGACCTTTTTTTTTTTTTTTTTTTTTTTTTTTTAATTCAAACATTTTAATTTATTTTATTTTTTTTTCACCCATGCATGCATGCATGCCATCTGTTTATTCATGCAAAGTAATAACCTTTGTTGAAGAAAGCCATCTGGTTATTCATGCATGCCATCTGTTTTTTCACCCATGCATGCCATCTGCTTACATTTTCTTCCAAGTAGCTCACTTCCTTGGGCTCACACTTTCTTCCAAGTTCCATGGATACAGAAACTTCTTCAACAAAGTTTATTGAAATGGTAAGATTTTTGATACAAATCTTTCTTCCAAGTTCCAAAAGAAGCTCCATGGATACGATATCTTTAAAGATTTGTATCAAAAAAATTTGCAGGATACTTTCTTCCAAGTTCCATGGAACTTCTTTAACATTCCAAGTTCCAAAAAACTTTCAAGTTCCAAGTTCCAAAGATTTCTTCAAGAAGTTCCAAGTTCCATGGATACAAATCTTCAAGAAAGTGTGAGCTCAAGAAGTTCCAAGTTTTTTAAAAAAAGTTTTTTTTTTTTTTTTTTTTTTTTTTAAATTCAAACGGTAAGATTAAAGTTTTTTTGGATGTGTGTGTGCATTATATCGGTTGGAAATACAACCGATTGTGGTTTTCCATCTCCGTCGACCGATTCTTGCCCAATACTCCACATTGGAGACAACCGATCTTCATATCGGTCGAAGTTGGCGAACGACCGAATGTTTCCGGTCCATTGCATGCAGCCTTATGCATATAGAATCGAAATGAAAATGAGAGGTTCCTTAATCTAAGAAACCGTACGAATCAACGTGATTCAGTTAAATTGAGTGAAATCGAAGTGATTCAATAAATTTAGGCATCCATTCAGTATTATGATTGAAATTATCAAATAATTTAGAGTTTTTTTTTTCCCCTTCTTCTTCTTATCAAGGATATAGTATAGTGCTTCCCCAAAAAGTCATTCGGTTATTGTCATATTAGTTGTAGTAAGGTTATAGGTTATTTGAGAGGTCGCGGGTTATTTCTCGTGGGGTTGTTTTCCTGTTGAACATCCTTGCTATAGTGTTTGATGTATTGTGAAGTTAAAAAAAGAGAGTATAGTATTCTAAAATGTTTATCGTTTTCAAAAGATTTTAAATTATCTAGTGCTTTGTAGCAAAATCCTTATTTCGTGACTCGTATAAAAATGTAACATATTTTAGTTAAGACTATAAGAAATATAAGTTTCTTTTGTATTAAGAATGGTATTAGACAAGTAGTTGCATTCTTAAACAGTTAACGGTATGTATTTTTTATTTTTTTTTTCTGTGACAGGTGGAGAATTTGGAATACATGAGGATTCGACTAAGTGATATAGAATTTGCGACTGAAAAGTTTTCCGATATATATGAAATTGGCTCTGGTGGTTTTGGTAGGGTGTACCGAGCTGAACTTGACCTGGGTAATAACAATTCATCGTCCATAGAAGGGGATAATAAAGGTGAACTGCCTATAAAATGAATCCCTGTTGCTATAAAACGTATCTTTAATCGGAGAGACAGTCAAGCAGCGGCGGAACTAGGAGCTTCTGTCAGGGGTAGCGAAATACGAAAATTTGTTTAGGGGTAGCGAAAATTTGTTTCAGGGGTAGCGAAATCGCCAAAAAAATGGCCAAAAATCGCCAAAAAACGTTAAAAAATGGCCAAAAATTCCACTACCGGGTAAAAGTTCAGGGGTAGCGACCGCTGCCCCTGGCTTGTACATGGATCCGCCCCTGCAATCAAGGTGAACAAGGGTTCTTTAGAGAAGTTGAAATGCTTAGTAGTTGCAAACATCCAAACATAGTCTCTCTTCCTGGCTATTGTGATGAAGGTGGTGAGATGATCCTGGTATATGAACATGCTTCTAATGGGAGCCTCGATGAGTATTTGGGAAACATCAATAACCCGACTAATCTTACTTGGGCTCAACGAATAAAAATATGTATTGGTATTGCACACGGGCTGAATTACCTCCACTCCTGTTTAGATGACAAACAAAGGATAATACACCGTGATATAAAGAGTGACAACATTCTATTGGGCGATAAATGGGAGGCTAAGATTGCTGACTTCGGGTTATCCAAATCATACAATGCTAATTATTATACTGGACTAGACCTTTTAGTTTTGGTCTATACCATTTGTTCTCAATGAGAGTATTTCGATTAGCCATGATGATGAAACAGATTCTGTGTTGTAATGAATGAAAAGTGCAGTGATGTGATATGCAATTGATAAGAGCAGAAAATAGAATTTGGAGGGAGATAAGTACACAAAATAAAGTTGTTACTGATATCTAATAACTGTCATTTACAATTCATATTTATAGTTTATGAACAGACACCAATGATTGGGTGTGATGGTTCAGTTTGGACCAAAAGTCACAACCTTTCATGTGTAACTGCCACAAACGAATTCTAAGTAAACTAACTATAATAACTGCCAAATGACAGGTCATCAATCCTAGTATTTCAACCTTATTGGTCGAATATATGTCTGCAATAATACATAGATATATAAATAATAATTTTCTGCTGTAAAATAAAGTTTAAGAACAACTTCGATCTTAAGTCGTCTAACATTCTCCCCTCTAAGATCAAAGTGATCTTAGTTCTGTTTTCTTTTGCTTTCTTCTATATGTTCAACATATGATGGTGAAACCTTCATTCGAATCACTGTCCAATTCCCTTCTTTCTTCCTTAATATCTTTACTTGTGCTTCCTATTTCAGTTTCCATGTGAGACTCTTTTTGGTTTTTCTGGACACTTGTTATTGAGACTCTCCAATTGGATGCCAAAGTGCTCAATCCTCTTCTTTCCTTGAATGTTTAAATCAGTGGGTTCATTTATTTGATCTTTTTGATCTCCATGGCAATCTTCTCTGCCTTGTGAAACAAATTCTTTTGCTTCAACATTTGAAACCCTCGCTGTGTTATAATAACAGGTAAAAACATTCAAATATAGATTGTAGCAGGCCTTAATCTCCTCGCCATGATCCTTTGTCAGGCCAAGTATCTCAGCTATGTAACCAAATTCATTTTTAAAAAGTATGTCTAGGTATCCACCCAATGTCTCCACAAGTTTGTAAAGATCCATATGATTGATCTTTACACCATTTGTATATGGTGGTAAAGGGTCTGGTATATTTCTTTTCAAATAGACAATGTAAAACCATAAGAAAGCTTTGTCAAATATTTCTCTAAATTTTTCCCATTCCTGGCTTATAATCAAATCATTTTTAAGCAAATCTAGGAATGAAACATAATCATTAAAAGATGCAATTTGTGTTGGGTAGTGTACACCTTTTATGTAAATGAAATCATCTTCCTTTGGGGTAGAATTCTTCTTTGATGGTTTGCTTAGACACCTATAAGCATAGAGTCCTGCCTCTTGACATCTATAGCATGTAACATCATCCTTCTTTGTCTTTCCTTCCTTGTCATGAGAGCTTTCATCCAACAATTTAAAATAATCCTCTATGTATCAGTTGTGCCTTTGATTCAACTTGTTTTGATCGAAAAAGCATGATGATGGGTCCTTGAACATGGGACCAGTCGACATCTGTTCCCCCTAAATGTTAATTCAAGGCCTTGTGCTTCTAGTTGTTTTACAGACAAAATGTTCAGGGTTACTTCTGGTGCATAGTGCACACCAGGAAATATAAAAACCTCTGAACCAATCTTAATATTCACTTCTCCAATGCCATGAACAATCAGTAACTTGTGTAGGTGTTCAATCTTCTCAACAACGAATTTCTCTTTTAATTTTGTAAAGAGATTCATGTCTGTGCAGACATGATTGTCAATGTTTCTGCTTATATTCTGATGAAGCGAAAAGTGTACCGCTTTTAGGGGGTCATTTAAGCCCTAAATCGCATTTATTTGATCAAATATTGCCCTAAATCGTTCCTTTTGTCATTTTAGGTACTTTGGAGAAGAAATCTGGAAAAGGAAGCATTTTGGACGTTTTTGGAGCATAAAAGTGAAGAAAACGACAAAGTCTCAAAATTATGCTGGAAAGTACCTTTGACGGCGTCAGGAATTTCCCCAGATGGCGTCATGGCTTGGCAAAAAAAAGGTGGATGTGAAAATTACTCATGATAAGCCAGAGAATTTTGCATGAAAAATCTGACGGCGTCACCCTTTGAAGTGATCAAGGTCGTCACGGTTTAAATTAAAGAGGGACGGCGTCAAGCCATAATCTGACGGCGTCAAGCTTTGATAAGCCAGAACGGATTTTGGAGGTCTAAAGAGGGACGGCGTCAGGAAGGCCATCCGGGAACCCTAAAAGCGGCGAGGTGACGGCGTCAAGATCCATAACGTGACGCCGTCAGCCCTTAAACTCTATATATAGTTTTGCAATTTTTTGTCATTAGTGTGGAACTTATTGTGTGTAACTTTGGAGGAGAAACCCTAAGACGAATTTCTGCCATTTTTAAGGGTTTTCATACCCTTGGATCTCCCATGTTTAATTGAAGATAAGTTATTATTTAATCATTCAATATGTCTATGTGTTGTTTGATTACATCTTGTTCTTGTCTTTTAATTAACATGCTAGGCTAGATTTATCTTGTGTTTGCTTAGATCTAATGAAACCTAGCTATTGATTATTGGTTATTAGTGTGTTATTAATTGTATTGGATGATTATTCATCGATGTTAGGCTTAAGAAAACTGGCTAACTTCCTATTCGGTAACTTGCTTGAACGTCTTAAGAAACATGAACCAATGCGTACTAAGGTTTTTATGGTTGTATTTAATGCATGAGCGAATTCTAGTGATCCCATGTTAGGAGCTTCTTAGCCGGCTCGACATAGGAGTGAAGTAGGAGTTCATAGAGTTGGGGAAGTACGTACGCCACCCCACGATTGGTATTAAGGAATACACCCGTCATCCACGCAATTAATACACACTAATCAACCGGTAAAAGATAGTTAGGGAGTAAGGAAATCTAAGTAAACACATTTCTCTCCATATAAGTTTTACCAACCTTTTCATTTTCGTTATTTTATTTTACTTGCATTTGTAGTTATTTGGGTTAGTTGACTAGCAACTAATTCCGCCCACTCTTTCAAACCCTAGATTTTACTTGCTTTCATAAAAAATTATAAAAATACAAAAATAATCTTCCTTCACCCTTAGACCTAATTAGAGTAGTTTTTCATACCTAACGAACACTATTCCCTGTGGAGAACGATCAATCCCCCATACTTACCACTACACTATACTACATCGGTCAGGTACACTGCCTGGTGGGGTTGTAAGCCTCTTGAGATCCCTCGAGAGGTAAAACCTGTTGTAAGGTTGCAAAACCACGCATCATATACCAAATTTGATTCCATCCTTCTTCATCAGTTCCCTACACCATGAAATCAGTGGATAGGTGTATGGTTTCAGGGTATAGGATTTTGATGTTTGGTGTGCTAGTGGTGTTTCTAGTGCCTGCAACTTCCTTCAACTTTTCCTGTTGTTCCCTTTACACTATTAGAGTTAACTAGAAAGTTAATCTATTTCGTGTTATGACTAATACAATGTTTAGGATTAATTCTAACAGTTATAAAACGTGAGCATAAAAAACAACAATATTTTTCAACGTTTAAATTCTTATTAGAAGTAATTCCAAGAATCTATACCCAAGTGTTTTGCGGAACAAACACTTGGGATTGAATAGACAAGGGTATGGGGTGTCTCCTATCGAAACTCAAGTTTTGCTTGTGTGGTAACAATATACCCACTGAGCTATCTCAGTGAGTTGTATACTCTTTGTAGGAGAGAAGTTCCTTTGCAAAAGTTCAGGACTTTAAATATACAAAGCACACTTTTACTTCTCTCCCCTCTGATCTATTTATACACAAGTAATCTAAGTATAAGTGATTAAATATAATACAAGTTGTTGAGGTTGCGTGTCTGACAATTACAAATAGTAATTGTCATTTCCAAGAACCAATTGGAAAGGGCTAATAAGACTTTGGGAGTTGTTGGCTGACACTCCATGACTTTTAGCCACAATAGGGAAGGTTGGATCTGACAAGAGAAGAGTGTTGGGCTGACACTATTATCTTTTCAGATCTTTTCCCTATTGTTCCCGCCTTTTCTTCAGGCGTTGGTTCCTCAGTCCTTCAATCACTTTGTTGGTTGAGGAGACTGGGGTTCAGTGAGTTCTTGTCCAACACTCACTGAACCATCATCTTCTTCTTTGGCTTAAGTCCTACTCAGGGAGTACCGCCTTCCTGAGTAGTGAATCCTTCTTCTTGAATTCGCCTTAAGCATCCTGAAGATGACTCACTGAGAGGCTGTTCTCTCAGTGACTTGAATTGTTCTCGGTTTAAGTTAACACTTAGTTAATTTGTGTCCAAATCATGTTTGAAGCATTCTTGGGTTTTTCATGACCCAACAATCTCCCCCTATTTGGATATAAATTATTCCTAAGTGTTTTGATCAGATATGAGTGAGCTAAAGACTTCTACTCATATTGAATGTACTAGAATGTAAATAAGGACACTGAAATAATAAAAACATCATCTTATTAATATCATTTACAAGTCCTAACAAAACTAAGTACAAAAGGGATAGTGTGGGTATTCAGGCAGGTCATCAGTTCAACTTGATTCCAAGGGCTTCAAGCTTGGGCTTCTTTGACTGCAGCTCTTGTTGGTCAGGATGTTCATTGATTTTTCTTTTCAGGTCATGACAAAACTTCACATTTTCAGGACTCTTGAGTGGAGAGGCCATCATTAAAAAGCCAAGCATTGCTTTAATCCCTGACAAATCTATATCACTCCACCTTTGGAAGGCTTTGTCACCGAACTCATCAATGAAGAACAAACCTCTTTCAGGCTGTTCAATGACCATATTGTTCCTGAAAGGAACACCTTCAGGGAGAGCCCTATTGCAGTCAAGACCAGGAATCTTGATCTCAGGCTCAGCTTCTATCTTCTTTCTTTTTCTTGAAGAAGAAGACTGAGAGGGAGCTGGTTGTGCAGATTCAGGAAGAAGAGATGGAATGCCAAGTTCCTGAGGTGCTGCTGCCAATCTTTCATACCTCAGACTCAAAGACTTCATCAGATTAGGGACCACAACATTTGATTTCTTTGCTATTAATGGACCCAACTCGTCCAATTCAGTGATCCTGAAGTCAGCGAATCTGAAAGGTTTATGTACATCAAATTTTCTCATGTCAGCACCTCTATAGACAGTTACAACGGCAGAATTGGTGTTTCTTTGAATATGAACATCAGTGATTGGTTCTGGATTCAACCTTTCAGTCATATACCACTGATATTTCTTAATCCTGTTCTGCCTGATCTCTTCAGCCCGTTTATTCCTTTCCTCCCTTTTCTGCCTGAGAGTGGTCATCTCCTCAGACTGAGCTTTCAGAAAGGTCATACCACCTTCTCTTCCTGAGAGATCCTTAGCCTCAAGACCAATTTTCTCAGCCTCTTCATGAACAACCTTAATTATCGCAGGCTTGCTCACCTTCTCTTCCTCCTTTAACTTCTTCTTAGCTTCCTCTTCCTGAAGATAAGCACTGAGTTCATCAGCTGTGAAGTGGTGAAGGACTCCATCAATTTCATATGGGATCCTGATTGGTGATTCAGGATCCTTTGCAACCGAGATCGGTGCTGGTTGAGGCTCAGGTTCAGTGAGGATGCCTTTGCCTTTATCTTGATGGGAGGAAGAGGCTTCAGGAATCTCCCCCTCAGTGTGAGAAGGAGGTTGTTGGCTTGAGACTCCAGTGTCTTTCTCCCCCTCAGTTGTTGCTTGAGCCATGGTGATAGCAAGAGTTGGAGTCACTGGAGCAGTAGGACCTTTGAAGGCCTGATAGATCTCAGTCATCATTGATTTGATGTCCGTGGTGTCTTTCTGAAGACTTGAGATCTGATCTGCCAGAGAAGCCTGAGAAGCTTCGATGCCTGACATCCTTGACCCAAGAGACCAGGACAAAGATGTTGAAGATTGTGCCCAAGTACCAAGATGTTTTTCCTGAAGACCCATGGAAGTCCTGATTGAGTCCAAGGAAGTAGTAAGACCCTGAAGCTTAGAATCCTTCAGTAAGTTGAGAAGATCATTGATTTCAGCTGACTGTTTCTGATAAGTCTCAGCAGCCTGAAGGACCTTTTCAGTGAGTACGGGGTCATCCTTGACAGCTGACTGAATAGTTCCAAGGCTATTGGTGATGCCTTCAAGAGTAAGATTGAACTTCTGGAAATGAAGATCAATAGCTGTCAGGGAGTGTTTGGTGTCTGATTGGATTTCGATCACATCATCATGAAAAGTTTCAACATCTGCCTTCAGGTTGGCATAGTGAACAGCTGCTTCAGTGTGATGATCAAACATCTCATCAGTGAGACCAGTGAAAAGAGCTCTGTTGGTCTTCAGTAGGAATTTGACCAACGTTCTTTCAGTGAGGGGAAGAGAGTTATCATACTTTTGGAGGATGTCCCCAGTATCAGAAGAATCAGAAGACTGAGAACCTGACTTTTCACTTTGGCTTGGAGATGACTGATGTGAATGTTCAGGTTGTTCAGGTTGTACATCAGTTTCCATATCCTCACCTGCCTCAAAAATTTCCTCTTCACTCTCTTCCCTGAGCTCTTCATCAGACTACATAAGAGCCTGAAAGTCCCCCATGGACTCAATACCCAAAAAATCAACCGGCTCCTCTTTATAAAAAGACTTTCCTTCGGTTTGGTCAGGTCCTGACCCCGTTGTCATAATAACTGAGTGGGTTTGCTCAGCCTGACTAGCCATAATAACTGGGGTAACACCAGCCTGGCTTTTGGGGGCAGTTCCTGAGAGACTGGATCCGCCTGAGGGGTTGATGGGTTCCATATCAGCGGGTTGTTTCTTTCCCTCTGAGTCTTTGTCCCCCTTAGCACCTTCAACTACTGATGGGTGTTTTCCAGTAGTATCACTAGGTACTGATTGTGAAAGTTTGTGGACCCCCTTCCCATCGGGATTGTGCTGTCCTTCAGGGGATTTAGGATCCTTTTCTCCCTGAGATCCTGAGGGTGATTGCTCAGGAACGTTAGCGGGATGTGAATGTTTGTGGGTCCCCTTCTCAGTAAGGTAGTGCTGCCTTATCGAGGATTTAGAACCCTTTCCTCCCTTGGGAACTGATTGTTTTTTGACAGTTCCTTCATCGGGATGTGAGGGGGTGTGGGTCCTCTTCCCAGTAGGGTGGTGCTGCCCTACCGAGGATTCAGGACCCTTTTCTCCCTTGGGTACTGATTGTGATTTATCAGTACCTTCATCGGGATGTAAGGGGGGAATGCTTCCTGATCCCTCTGACTTGTGTATGTCAGTTAAACCATGTGGAATGGGTGTGCCCGAGGTCACTGAGGATGATTGCTCAGTGACTTCCGTTGGCCTTTGTTTTAAGGTCAAGAGGGTCTCAGAAATGGGTGTCTCAGAGGTCTCGGCCTTTTTCAATCCCTTTTTAAGGTTGAGTTGGTTTTGAGGATCAGTCTCAGTGGCGAGTGGCTTGGGTCTAACCACCTGGCTGGACTGACCCTTCTTTGTCTTCTTCACCTTTTTGGTCGGTGAAGGTACTGGAGAGATAGCTTCATTACCCTGAATGACTGATTGCATGTATTCAGTCAGGGCAATTGGTGTAACCTCACTAATGCTACTAGTGAAGTTTGACTTGTGCAGGACGTCAGGCTTTGTACCTTCTGCATTAGTCCTCACATAGTCAGAACCAAGTAGGTCCTGAAGCACATAGGAAACAAATCTAGGATAGGACATATGTCTTTGCCTATGTTTTCCTGAGAGCTTAGCAACAAGGTCTCGGAAGATTATTCCTCCGATGTCTATTTTTGTACCCTCAAGGAGACTGAACAACATCAATTGTTGTGATGAGTTCAACTGCTCCGTAGAGGATTTATTTCCACCCAGGACCTGAATGACAAATGTCATCAGTATCCTCCAAATAGGGTGGAACCATGTTTTGACTACTGGAGCCTTTTCCAGTAAGCCTCCCGCAGACATTGCTGGACATCTGGGGTCATGGGGTGCAAGAAAGATCAGTTCATTCTTTATGTCCTGATCAGTAGGGTTGGGTGAAAAGGCTTCAGCAAAGTCAAGGCCTGTGGCTTTGATGAATGCTGAGTAGTCAAGGGAGAGGGTTCTACTCCCATTCATCACCGTGAAGGTGATGATTGACTCTTTGGTGTCTTTGGGGCTGGTTGCCACAGCCGTACACCAGAATTCCCTCAAATAGTCATGGTAGATGACTGAAGGGGTGTGGGTGAAAGCCTTTGCAAGAAAACAATTACGAAGATATTTCATAACGTTCTTGTAGGCTGGGTAGATTTGTGGATATGAGAAATTTCCCACCACATTGTTTTTGGTTAGGTCTACACCCTCCAATGTGAAATCCACATTAGGAGCGTATGTCACAGCTTTAGAAGAAGCCATTTAGTGGGTAAGTCTGGGTTTGACTAAGGTTAAAGGGTTTCTAAAGCTTAAGAATGCACACACAATTTGTTTTTGAGAATTAAAAATGGCAGAGTTTTGCTTAAGATTCTATAAAAACATGTGTATGTATTCTTCTGGTTGGGGTATTTATAGGAAAGTGGAGATGGGGGTGTTTTGGTCATTTGAGCGATCTTAATTTATTCAAAGAGAATTATTGGAAATTGTTTTGAATAATATGTTTTGGGATCCGCATTTAATGCCAACACTCCACTTTCCAGGTGATTGAACAAATATTCGGCAACCAAGCCTTCGATGGTGATCAAAGGAATAATGGGGTGTTGAGATTGCGCCAAGCTTGTTCTTAACCTGAAAATAAGAAATACAAAGACACTACGTTAAGTGATTGCGCAGGGGTTGGACCCTGCGAACCACCTCCGGTCTGCGAGTAAGTATGTGTAATGGTAATGTAGGTCGTAAATTTAGAGAGTGAGGTCAACTTGAATTTACTTACTTTGTTCTTGGCCCGACTATGCTATTTATAGGTGAGAAATAGGACATAGTGGGCGGTTGCACATAGTTCGGAGATCATGGGGGCGTCCCATGGAAAGTGGTAACCGCTAGGGCTTTGTAGCCCACGATCTCTATTTTGGCGGGAAAGCCAAGGGAAGAGGGAACGTGGGTTTGACCAGGTCAGGATGGTTCTTCGTGTTAGTCCCTTCGTCAGGAATACCCCGAAGGGCTTAGGGCTTCGATTGGCGGATTCCCACATGGTAACCATTCGCAGGCGAATGGTTTTACGCCAGTGAAACGTATTAGAAGGTTAACCTGGGCCTCCGAAGGGAGGGCTTTCTACAGGCTCGAAGGGGAGTCCTTCGACCCGTTAGGAGGGTACATCATCAAGCCCCCCAGTCGAAAGTGATATATACGTACGAGTATAAATTGCATTCGACTCAAAAAACCTTATACACTCTATCCCATTTATCACAAATTCGGACGAAATGAAGATAAGTGCTTTAAAGAAATTATGCGCAATAAATGCGGCTAATAACTCTCCAACTACTACACCCTAGGCTGCAGCAGCTACTATATCGGTAATTCCAAACTTCTTTTCAAAATTGAAAAATGGTTTGAAATCCGTATTCTACTCAAAGTCTCAAACTATGAGTACACGTGGACGGTTAGGGTAAATTTCCAATAGATATGCATAAACTCTTTCTAGTCCCTACCTGATCATACTTTTTGTTTGCGACCAAAATACACATACACAGTACGGTGCTTTGTGCTTCTTCAAAATTTTTAAGGTAATTATCCCTCCTCGTTCTCATTGTTACAAATACGATATGAGTATGGCAGCCAAAAGGATTATCAGGCAGCAAAAATGTGCCTTATCAGAACAGGCTTTAATGGAGTTTTTAAGAAAATACCCTATGCCCAAAGAAGTTAAAATTATGTTACCAAACGAAAACCAAAGTATCTTTGATGCCCCTGCTGGATATGTTGGGTTGTATGTTCATGCTTTTACGGAATCCAACTTTAGGATTCCTATTCATCCACTAATCTTAGAATTTTTACAGTATTATCAAGTACATATCTCTAGGTTGAACCCGTTTGGCCTAGCCAAACTAACCACCTACATTGCCCTGGTGGTGATTGGTTAACTTTAGGCAAAAGAAGTGAACCTGATGTTCCCTGTTTAATAACAAAACCTTTTGCCAACATAAGAAAATGGAAAGGTTTGTTTTTCTATGTGCAAGACACTATCATACCTCCCAAGTATCCAGCGTTGCTAGACAAAGACTTTCGTTTTGACGAGAAACGTTTTGATGATCCTTTGCCACACTTCGTCAGAAGCTATCCCCTTTACCAACGTCTTGAACGTCACCCATTTGACGTGCAAACTTTTCCTGAGCCGATACTGTTTATGGCGGGGATTGTAGATCATTGGGAAGGCTCTCCACTGGAACCCGCTATAATCTGCAATGGGAAAAGTATGCGCATACCTATTAAAATAAAGTAAATTACTTATCTGATGATATTTATCTCTTCTTTTTGTATTTCTGCAGGGATGGCATTCAGGAACTTCGTCGTGGCTCGTGGCGTTAGAGAAGTTAGTTTTGTCCCCAAAGAGCCAGAAGAAATAAGCTATGGGGTAGGTTCTCCATCCATGTCAATTGAGAATGACAAAACCCCGCCGTTTGTGGAAACTGTTGCAGATTCCGATGACCCCCTTATCAAGGAATTTCAAACGAGGCTCGCAAGGTCCTCCGGTGTTTCAAACAAGAAAAGTAGTAAAGCAAAGGCTGTCATGTCTGTAAGGAGCCCTCCAAAGAGGAAATTAGCCCTTCCCACTCTTCCAACGAGAGTTGTGAAAGCCAAAGGATCACACTCTAAAACTTTTATACCCACTCCTCTAACGATCCCTTGTGATCCTACTCCAAGTAAGCTAGCATCTTTCATGCGTATCGAAAGCCATTCGCCATATAACTTGTTTTCCATGCTTTTTCAGGTCTTCCCGATGTTGTGGAACTTCCTAATGCACATGCCTGTCGACAATTGGTTGACAAAATGACGCCTACCAGCTGGAAAGGAGTTTTGAATAACATGTCTATTGAAGAACTCTGCGATTTTTACTCCAAAAGTTACGCTAGGCAGGTTGTTTTGGATAATCATCTTAATTCGCGAACAAGGGAATTAATGCAAACGTTGTTGGATGCGAGGGTAAAAATGGATGCTATTTTAGCTAAAGAAAAAGCTAAGGATCAGGGATATGATAAGTTGGAGGCTAAGTGTAAAGAGGTGATGGAGGACTTTGAGAAGAACCCCTTCGTACGAGATATGCGGGTCAAAATTAACAGACTCGAAATCCAACTGAAAGAATCCCAGGAGAGGTGTAATAAATTGAAGATTGAGGAGTCCAAAGTTTCCATCTATAGAGCCCAAATTGCCGCGCTTGAGTCTAAATGTACAAGCCTGGAGGTTGAAAGGTCTAGGTTAGCTGAGCAGGAGATTAACGTTGGTGATAAACTCCATGATCTTGAATCCCAACTGCAAATCTTGGAGAGGGACCGAGCTGAGGTAGTTTCAAGAGTTGTTCCTCATGTTGCTATGAAATTGTATCGTAGCGATGAGGTAGGGGAAGTTATTGGGAGACCTGTGAACGCAGCCATCTTTTACGGAACGTGTACCGCTTTGGAAGAAGTTGCCAAAACAAAGAAACCCGTTGTTCTGTCGGAGGTGTCTTACTATCGCCCCAATTCGGAGCGAGAGTTTGATGAAGCTGGTGATGCTTTTGTTTCAACAAAGTACCCATATCTTTCCGAAGTGACCAAAGATCCATTGGCTTCAATTAAGGAGCTGTTGGCAAAGAAGCCTATGAAGATCCAACCTTCATCCTCAACAAGGAAATCCAACTCTGCTCTACCTTGAAATGGTCCCCACCATGCTATAATTTTATCTTTTATTCCTGTTTGAACAATTTATCTTTTGCGTCGCTGGGCTTCGACCAGTAACTCTAGACAATCGTCCTTTTTGTGACTAAGACTTCACGTAGCCTTTGTTTGTGCTAATTTAGTGGAATATGTCCCACTCTTTTTGTCATGTTTATCTTCTCTTACGCTCACTTCAAGAGCGTACACATACAACCTAAGGTTATAACCTTATTGTGTGTATTTTGGACCAAGATTTTAAGCAATCGTATAATTTGATTGCGACAGAGGGTCGCGACCCACTCCGTCTTTATCCTTAAGTAGCAAAGGGCTTTTAATACCCTAAGACTTCATAGGAAAGTTAATGTGAATTATACTGGATGTTACATATATACAAGGCTTGTGCCTTGCCACATCCTTCGACATTGAAACTTTTACACTACTTGGCTGGACAAATCTTTGTTGTAAAGAACGAAACAAGAGATTTGAGGGAAATGCGTGATATCATTAATTGGGTAGGGAGGATTACATCATTTTAAGAAATGAATACTAGGACACCTACCATTAATGCTTCTTTCCCCGAATGAGAAGAATGCGTTACATGAAATTGTAAAAAAAAGATGAGTAGTAAGTTTTATATGTAAAACTTACGAAGGTTAGTACCGTTCCAAGTTCAATCCATGACTTCCCCTTTAAGCGTTGCGAGCTTGTACGCGCCATTGCCGTAGGCTTCTGATATAACGTAGGGCCCTTCCCACGTTGGCCCTAGTTTTCCTTCGTATTCGGCTTTGCTTGCACTATTCAGACGAAGGACATAGTCACCTGGCTTGAGTGTGGAAGGTCGAACTCGGCTGTTATAGTACTTTTCAATCTTCTGTTTGTGGGCAGCCTCCCTGATCGAAGCTATTTCTCTTCTTTCTTCCAGAAGATCAAGATTTTCTTGAACCTTTTCATTATTTGTCTTTTCTTCAAAGTTCACGATGCGTTCCGTTTTGATGCTTATTTCAGAGGGTATAACAGCTTCCGTTCCATAAGTGAGGCTAAAAGGAGTCTCCCCGTGGCTTGACTTAGGGTGCGTCCTATGTGCCCACAAAACTTGGGGCAACTCGTCTACCCACCCATGATGGCTTCGTCCCAATCTCTTTTCAATTCCTTCTATGATATCCCGGTTTGTAACTTCTACTTGCCCATTACCTTGGGGATGGTAAACGGAAGTGAATGACTGTTTGATCTTCAGACCTTCGCAGAAGGTTGGGAACACCCCTTCGGCAAACTGCTTTCCATTGTCGGAGATGATAATGTGAGGGACACCGAAACGACAGATTATGTGTTCCCATACGAATTTCTCCATATGTCTTCCTGTCACTGATGCCAAGGGCTTCGCTTCAACCCATTTGGTAAAGTAGTCTATGGCTACAACCAAAAACTTTACTCCCCCTGGAGCAACTGGAAGGGGTCCGACTATGTCAATTCCCCATTGGCAGAAAGGCCATGCTGACGTAACGGAGGTCATGTCTTGCTTAGGCATTCTTGGGACCTTGGAATGGATCTGACACGCTTCACACTTTTGTATTATTTCCATGGCATCCCTGTGCATGGATGGCCAATAATACCCGAGCTTCATTACTTTTGAGACAACGGAGCGAGGGCCTGCATGTAACCCGCAAGAGCCTTCGTGAACCTCGTATATGATATTCGAAGCCTGTTTTGGTCCCACACAACGAAGCCACGGTGATAAGAAGGATTTCCTGTATAGATTATCCCCAATAAGTCTATATTGGGGAGCTTTGATCCGGACCTTTCGAGCTAGTTTAGGGTCTTCTGGCAAGATGCCGCTGATCAAGTACTCCCTAATTGGAGTCATCCAGTTGGTGCCCTCCTCAGTTACAATGTCTGAAACTTCGCCTCGTTCAATTGACCTATCAGCCAATACTTCTACCAGAACCTCCTTTGTTAAATGAGCAAACGCCATTGACGCCAATTTGCTTAGGGCATCTGCTTTCTTGTTCTGATTTCTACGGACATGTACTATATCATAGGTTTCGAAACCTTGGAGAAGTTCCTTAGCCTTTTCCAGATACTGTTTGATGGTGGGCTGTCTTGCTTCATAGGTGCCCTTGACTTGATTGGCAACTAGTTGGGAATCTACGAAAATGGAGAGGTTTTGAACTTCCATTTCTTTTGCTAGCCGAAGTCCCGCTAGCAGAGCTTCGTATTCGGCTTCGTTGTTGGTGGCTTCGAACTCAAATCGGAGTGCATAAGTATACTCTTTTCCTTCCGGGCTGACCAACATTAAACCCGCTCCCGAACCATCGGAACTTGAGGCTCCATCTGTGTACAGCTTCCATCCTTCGATCGTCTTCGAAGGCTGTCGCTTAGGGACCTCTTTGTCTTGGCTAGGTCCGGAAGGCGTTTCTGCTAGGAAATCCGCCAGTACCTGGCCCTTGACGGAGTTTCGACCTTTATATTCTATTTCATGCTCTCCCAATTCAATGGCCTATTTGGCTACCCTTCCTGATTTTTCGGGTTTCGACAATATCTGTCTGATAGGCTTATCAGTCAAGACTGTGATGGGATGAGCCTGAAAGTATCTTCGAAGGCGTCTCGCAGCATAAACCAAAGCAAGGATTAGCTTTTCCAACTCCGGATAGTTTAGCTCAGCTCCTTGTAGAACCCTGCTAACAAAGTATATTGGGACTTGTTTCTTTTCCCTTTCAGCTAAAAGCACCGCGCTGATGCTTTCGAAGGAAGCCGCAATGTACATGAACAACACTTCGCCTTTGATTGGGGCCGTCAGTGTTGGTAAGATTTCTATGAATTCTTTTAGCTTTTCGAAAGCTGCTTGCGCCTCGCAACTCCATTGGAAGGTCTTTTTATCTGTGCACCCTTTGAGTGTTTTGAAGAATGGTAAAGAACGATCTGCCCCTTTCGAAAGGAACCTACTAAGTGCCGCAAGCTTCCCGTTGAGGCTTTGGACTTCCTTTAATGACTTTGGAGCCTGAAGATCAGTGATGGCTTTAACCTTCGAAGGATTGGCTTTAATCCCTTGCTTCGTTATCAAATGCCCCAAGAATTTCCCTTCCTCCATGCCAAAGGAACACTTTTTGGGGTTAAGTTTCATGTTGATTGCCCGTAATTGATCGAAGGTCTCTTGAATGTCAGAGAGGAGGTCCTTTTCGGTTCTGCTTTTGATTACCATGTCATCGACGTAGGCTTCCAAGTTCCTTCCGATTTGCTTATGGAAGGCCTTGTCTACTAAACGTTGATAAGTAGCCCCTGCGTTCTTTAAGCCGAAGGGCATCTTCTTGTAACAAAAGACACCCTTTCCTGTGTAAAAGGCTGTTTTCTCTTCGTCCTCCTTTGCCATTTGTATTTTGTGATACCCTTTGTAGGCATCAAGAAAGCATTTCAAACGGAACCCTGAAAGGGATTCGACCTTCCAATCAATTTCTGGTAGAGGGTAGCAGTCCTTCGGGCAGGCTTTGTTGATGTCGGTGAAGTCAACACACATACGCCACCCTCCATCGCTTTTCTTTACCATTACTGGGTTAGCAACCCAAGTTTGGTATTTCACTTCTCTGAGGATTCCAGCTTGTACAAGCTCATCTACCTCTTTACAGGCGGCTGCACTTCTTTCTGGTGCTAGGCTTCGTCGTTTTTGCTTAATTGGTTCGATGTGCTTGAACTCGTTAAGCTTATGTTCTGTACCGAAAGGCTTGCCATCGATCATGAGAGTCCTAGGAACCCCGGTCATATCTGAATACGTCCATGCGAATACGTCTTTGTTGGCTCTGAGAAGCTTCTCCAAGTCTGCTTTGAAGTTAGCAGGGAGTTGCTTTCCGATTACCACCGTTTGCTCTGGATAGAGCTCATTTACTATGATACGTTCTTCGGCATCTGTACAGCTTAGGATGACCTTCGGAGGCTCCTCCGGATTCTCTCTAATCTTTTTAAGGTTATCTCCCGTATGTTCTTGATTGTAAGTGGAGAGGACGGTGCCTATCCCATATGGTGTATGGAATTTTACCGCTGCGTGTATGGTAGAGACTACGATTCCCATTTTTTGCATTGCGGTCCTTCCTATCAACAAGTTGTAAGGAGAGCTGGACCTTACGATAGCAAACATGAGGGTTTCTGTCCTTGTGAGCTTGCCTTCTCCAATCGTTATTTCCAACGGAACTTCTCCCAGAGGCCATGAATGCTCGCCAGAAAACCCTACCAAAGGTATCTTCGAATCAATTCGTTGTGACCTGATTGTAGAATTAAGCTTGAGGAAACAGTGCTCGTAGATGATTTCGCAGGAGCTTCCGCAGTCCATATAGGCTCTATTCACTTCCCGGTTGGAAATGAGGACTTTGATTACGACCGGATCATTTGAAGGGACTTGACCTGCGAGAGGAGGAAAAGTTACCTCCCCTACTCCGTTGCCCTCTGTTACCTTTCTTTTCAAGCTGGCTTCGCCCCATCGGACCATGAGTATGGGGGCTTCGGGAGGAGTGGTGTCGATTGTCTCTTCCTTTTCCTTCTTCATACCTTTAATCAAATGTGCTAATTGCCCGGACTTCACAGCTTCCTCTATCTGTTTCTTCAGCTCTCTACAACTGTTTGTGTCGTGACCATAATTTTCGTGGAAGTGACAGTACTTGCTGGTATCCCTGTTCTTTCCTTTACTTGTCATACGGGGAGGCGTTTCGAAGGCTTTGGCTGCCCTCTCCGTAGCAAGTATTTCCTTTGGAGACTTCGTTAGACTGCTTAACAAACCATGGCTGGGGCCTTTGTTGTACGGAGAAAACCTGTCTCTGCTCTTGTTCTTGTTCTTGGACCCCTCCCACGAAGAATGCTTCGAAAACTTGTTGTTGCTATCTTTATCTATCGGAGCTCCATTAGTGGATACCTCTTTGGCTTCGATCCAAGTATACGTTTTCTCGGTCAGCCCCTTGTAAGTTGTCGGAAGGTCGGTGGACAAGAATTCCACCAAACTCCGATTCCGAAGGCCATGTACGAAACCGGAAATACGTTGATCTTCGTGAAGACCCAAAATTTGCAAAGTCTCATCGGTGTACCTAGTAACGAAAGCCCTGGTGCTTTCATTTTCTTTTTGTTTGATGTTGTGCACCGTTAAATGAGTCCTTGTGAATTTCTTTTGCTGACTGAAGTGTGACCGGAACTTAGCTTTGAGATCATCAAGATTGACGATGCTACCGGGCTTTTGCCCATTCCACCAAATACGAGCAGAATCCCGAAGGGTGTACGTAAACATGTGACAGGCCACCGGCATAACCCACTTTTGCATTTTGATAGCCCCTTCGAACAAGTGTAAGAAATTGTCCGGATCCCCTTTCCCATCATAAGTCCCGACATGTGAAGGCATTTTCAAACCATCAGGCAATGGGTAATCTTCTATCCATCTAATGAAGGGTGTAGCTGAACCCATAGGGTCTGAATATAGACAATTATAAGGTGGTGCGTACATGGGGACTGTATTGTATGGATTGCTGTTTGGGGGCATTCCCATAGGAGTTTGGCCTGGGTAGGACTGATAAGGTGTGCTCATGGCAAACGGGTAACTGTTTCCCATGGCGTATGGAGGGTACGCCATAGGGTGGCCGAAGGGCATGCTCCCATAATTTTGAGGGAAGCTTGGGTTATTAGGCTGTCCATTTATAGGAGGATATAAATTTTGAGGATAAGACTGAGTTTGGAACGGGGGGTACATACCATTGGGAGGAAGATTTCCTCCCATATTGATTGTAGACGGATTGCCTTCTACGCCTGACGCGTGAGAAGGCTGCAACGGAACCCCGGCTTCAGTTCTTCCAAGATGAGCGGCTAGTAATGGAGGTAAAGTCACCCCCATTTCTTCCCTAAGCTGACTCCTACCGTTAGAGCCTTCGGCAACCGCCCCTTCTCTTCTTGTCGGAGCCCTCTCGGGGACTCCTTCGAAACCAACAGACCTTTTACTTAGCCTTCGGCCAATTGGAGAACCAATCCTTAAGGCAGATAGGGTTGGTCCTTGGGTCGGAGGCCTAGGTTCCATCTCCATTTCCTCATCATACTCTTCACTCGAGTATTCCAACTCCTTTCGTACCTCAGCATTCCTGACTTGCCTGTTGCGAGCCCTTAAAAGGGTTTCCAACACTTCGTGGTTGGCTTCGACAAAGGCTGGGCTAATGACAGGTTCTGGGTTGGCTGATGTCGAAGCATGATTGTTGGTTGTGATTTCTGGGTGAGAACGTGTTGTGAAAGTGGAGGCGGTTATTGGGGGAAGGTTGTTAGGGTCGTCGACTGGTATTGGTGTTAAGGTAGAGAAGCCCGGTGGGGGAGTATCTTCTCTCCCTTGATCCATGCCGGAATAATAGTGAAATTGGTTGGTAGGTTAAAAGCTCGGAATTAACGAGACCAATTGTAGCGGTCCCACGGATGGCGCCACTGATTGAACAAATATTCGTCAACCAAGCCTTCGATGGTGATCAAAGGAATAATGGGGTGTTGAGATTGCGCCAAGCTTGTTCTTAACCTGAAAATAAGAAATACAAAGACACTACGTTAAGTGATTGCGCAGGGGTTGGACCCTGCGAACCACCTCCGGCGTGCGAGTAAGTATGTGTAATGGTAATGTAGGTCGTAAATTTAGAGAGTGAGGTTAACTTGAATTTACTTACTTTGTTCTTGGCCCGACTATGCTATTTATAGGTGAGAAATAGGACATAGTGGGCGGTTGCACATAGTTCGGAGATCATGGGGGCGTCCCATGGAAAGTGGTAACCGCTAGGGCTTTGTAGCCCACGATCTCTGTTTTGGCGGGAAAGCCAAGGGAAGAGGGAACGTGGGTTTGACCAGGTCAGGATGGTTCTTCGTGTTAGTCCCTTCGTCAGGAATACCCCGAAGGGCTTAGGGCTTCGATTGGCGGATTCCCACATGGTAACCATTCGCAGGCGAATGGTTTTACGCCAGTGAAACGTATTAGAAGGTTAACCTGGGCCTCCGAAGGGAGGGCTTTCTACAGGCTCGAAGGGGAGTCCTTCGACCCGTTAGGAGGGTACATCATCACCAGGTTTGGCGCAACAGTCGAAGTGAACAGTTGAGCAGTTCTGCAAAAGTGCAACTTGCAGAGATGAGTCATCACATATTTGAAATGTGATTGGAGAGGCATTTAATGCCAAGTGGGAATGTGGTGGCCCAGAGGTGGAAGCCAGAAAGGCAAAAAAGAAAAAATATTCTTGAATTAAATATGTGTTCAGTTACCAACCTCGGACATTTACTAACTAGATACTTAGAGCATTTAAGTCAGTATTTAATGTTTCTTTTCAGGGTCCTGAATGACTTCATTCAGTGATTGGTTTTTTCAGGGACTTGGGATTAGTCACTGATGATTCAGGAATGACGAATGATTCCTGAGAGACAAGGATTCAGGAACTTGGGTTTAGTTCCTGAGGATGAGGATTTAGTGAGGTGTTTTCACTGATGTACACATTGAGTCAGGGACCTGAGATTTTAAGAATTTACACTTCAGTTGGTAGGAATCAATCAGTGTACTGATTCTCTATATCCAACATTCCTAATTCAGCTTTCAACCTTGTGAAAGTTGGTTCATCCAAAGGTTTGGTGAAGATATCAGCCAACTGATATTCAGTAGGGATGAAGTGTAATTCAATGTCACCTTTCATGACATGGTCCCTGATGAAATGATATCTGATATCAATGTGTTTAGTTCTCTGATGAAGAACAGGGTTGTTTGAGATTGCAATTGCACTTGTGTTATCACAAAAGATGGGTACCATTTTGTACTGAATTCCATAGTCACTGAGTTGACTTTTCATCCAGAGTACATTTGCACAACAACTAGCTGCTGCAACATATTCAGCCTCAGCTGAGGACAAGGCAACTGATTGTTGCTTCTTGGCACTCCAACAGACTAATTTCCCACCAAGTATTTGGCAAGAGCCTGAGGTGCTTTTTCTGTCCATGTTGCATCCAGCATAGTCAGAGTCTGAGTATCCTTTGAGATCAAGTCCTGAGCACTTTGGATAGTATAATCCAAGGTTAGGAGTGCCCTTTAGGTACCTGAATATCCTTTTCACAGCAGTGACATGAGATTCTCTTGGGTCAGATTGATATCTGGCACATAGACATACTGAGAATTGGATATCAGGCCTTGATGCAAGAAGATACATCAGTGATCCTATCATTCCTCTAAAGAGAGTTTGATTTACTGGTTTACCAGTTAGATCAGGACCAAGGTTGTTTGGGGGAACCATGGGAGTTTTGACTGAGGCACAGTCACTGAGATCATACTTCTTCAGTAGATTCTTTACATACTTCTCTTGACTGATAGTAGTTCCTTTATCAGTCTGCTTGATCTGAAGACCAAGAAAGTATGTCAGTTCTCCCATCATGCTCATTTCAAACTTCTTTGCCATTAGTTTTTCAAATTGTTTGCAAAGTTTGAAACTTGTTGAGCCAAAGATGATGTCATCAACATACACTTGTACTAGTATGACATCATTATTTGTCTTATAGATAAACAATGTGTTGTCTATCTTGCCTCTGACAAATTTGTTTTGGATTAAGAAGGCTGAGAGAGTCTCATACCATGCCCTGGGAGCTTGCTTCAGTCCATAAAGGGCTTTGTTAAGCTTACAGACATGATCAGGAGACTCATGGCTTTCAAATCCAGGAGGTTGCTCAACATAAACTTCTTCTTTCAGTGAACCATTTAAGAATGCACTTTTAACATCCATTTGGTACACCTTGAAGTTCATGTATGTAGCAAAAGCAAGGAAGATCCTGATGGCTTCCATCTTTGCTACTAGTGCAAATGTTTCCTCATAGTCAATGCCTTCTTGTTGATTATAGCCTTTGGCTACAAGTCTGGCTTTGTTTTTAATGACTATGCCATTTTCATCAGTTTTGTTTTTGAATACCCATTTCATGCCAATGACTGAGACATTCTCAGGACATTTGACCAAGGTTATTACCTTGTTTCTGTCAAATTGTTCCAGTTCATCATGCATGGCCTGAACCCAACTTGGATGTTTAAGTGCTTCTTTAACACTTTTGGGTTCAATTGTGGAAATGAAGTCCACAAATAGGCATTCATTGGATGAGGCTGCTCTTAGACTAGCAGCCATGCTCCTGGTGAGCATGCCTTCAGTAGGCTCTCCAATAATATTGACAAGTTCAATGTCCTGAGACCTAGTCCAACTTTCCTGAGGTCCTGGATACTGATTTGAACTTGTGGAGGCCTGATTGGGTAGAGGGGTTGGTTCTGGAGTAGACACATGATCATTGATTGGATCTTGAGTGTCTACCAGATCACTGAGATTGTTTGGATCTTGAGTATTTTGAACAGGCTGATTGATATCATCAGTGTGTGTATGTGCCTCAACAAACTCAGTGATGGTTGGGTTAGGTAGGTTGTGAGGGATTATGTAATAGGAGAGATTAGCATCATCTTGATACTGAGTAGAAGAATTGTTTTCAGGAAGATATTCATCAGGAGGATATCTTGAAGAATTATCAATTCCTATCTCTTCTACTGAGGCAGTTGAGAACCTGATTGCATCAGTGCTCTCATCAAAGGTAACATGAAATGTTTCCTCAGTCTGCTGTCTCCTTGTGTTGAACACTTTGAAGGCTTTTGAGACAAGTGAGTATCCTAGGAAGTATCCATCATCAGCTTTTGCATCAAATTTTCCTAGGTGATCCTTGTGATTATGAATAAACACAGGACACCCAAAGACATGAAAGTAGCTGATGTCAGGGATTCTTCCTTTGGAAAGGACTGATCCACATAGCATTGTCCTAGCAGCTTCAATGAGTGTTCTGTTTTTCCTTTCAGCAACACCATTTTGTTCAGGTGTGTATGGAGAGGAAAAGTTTTGGGAAATACCTTTCTCATCACAGAAACATTCAAGTTCATAATTTTTGAACTCAGTCCCATTGTCAGTTCTAATCTGTTTGACCTTAATGTCATTTTGATTTTCAATGTTCCTGACAAAGGACATGATTGTTTCAGCTGCCTGACTCTTTTTGATCAGGAAGAATACCCAAGTGTATCTAGAGTATTCATCCACTATGACCAGAGTATACTTCTCATGGTTAGTAGACCTTGGACTGACAGGTCCAAATAGATCCATATGGAGAAGATGTAGGCAGTTCCTGATGGAAAAGTTGGTTTTGGTTTTAAAGGATGCTCTGTGATGTTTACCTTTTTCATAAGCTGAGCATGGTTTATCCTTAGAAAACACAAGAGATGGTAAGCCAAGGACCTTGTTTTGTTTCACAAGATTGTTAATGTTCTTAAAGTTCAGGTGGGTAAGTCTCTTATGCCAAAGCCAGTTGAGTGTATCAGTGGCTTTAGCAAAGAGACAAGTCCCATCCTGAGTTAGACTGGACATGTCTAATACATAAACATCTTGTCTTCTTGGTGCAATGAGGACAATTTCCTTATTTGCATTGAAGATGGTTCCTTGCTTATCATCAAACTGAACTATGTATTTTGCATCACATAGTTGACTGACACTGATCAGATTATACTTAAGACCATTTACATATGCTATCCTAGTAAAGACAATACCATTGCAGTTTACTGAACCATAACCTTCAGTGAGACATGATGAATTATCAGCAAATATCACTTTGGGTCCTGGTTCTTCCACATATTTGTGCAGACACTCCTTAACACCAGTCATGCTCCTTGAACATCCACTATCTAGATGCCAAACATGGTCCCTGGCATGCTTCTGCACAAATAGTAAACTAGGTCAGTTCTTTCTAGGACTCCATTTCATGGAGGGTTTGGTATTGTAGGTCTTTATGAAAGTATTAATTGACTCATGGTCAGAGGTTGAGTGGACTGAGCTACCACATGTTTTTCATTTGGTTGTAGGGGTAGCCTCAGTAGTCTGAGAGGATTGTTTCATTCCTCTTCTTGACTGAATGACCTTCTCTTTTCCTGAGGATTTCTGAGTGGAACTTCCACTAGATTCACAATGTTTGTCATATTGACAATCCTCAGGGTGGTGGTCATTGAATCCACACAAAGGGCAGGGTGGAAAAGGCTTGGCCTTTTGCTTCTGTTTCTGCATAGAATCAGAAGGGTAGTTCAGGCACTGAGCCTTAAGTCCTGAAAAGTTTGACATGACTGAGCATTGTTTATGATCAGAAGTCCTGTGATCTTCCTTTTTGCAAATCATGCAATAAAGGACTCTATAGCAATCATCAGTGAGATGATTTGTATAGTTGCATAGCTCACATCTTTTCAGGGGTTTTGTGGGTTTGGGTTTGGTCTTTGAGGAAGTTGGTTTTTGTTCCTTCTTGGATTGAGAGGATTTCTCAGAAGATGCAATCTTCTCTCCTAGCTTCCTGACCATTTCAGCCAACTGATCAAATTTTGAGTTAGGGCTTTGGGTTGTTACTTCAGGAGGGACTGAAGTTGATGAGTCATCAGTATTTACTGAGACATCAAGGTTTGCTCTCTTCAGGATGGTTGTTCCCCTTCCTGATCTCTCCTTTGGAGAGTGTGGTGAGAAGACCATAGGTGGGAGGCCTAAGTTAGGTGTAGCACCCTGAAGGGTATTCAGTGGAGGAAGTGGAGGGTATGATTCTGATTCAGACTCATCCAAGGACTCAGTGAGTGGTTCAGTGAGTTCAAGCTTACTGAGTTTTTCAGTGAGTCCAAGCATATTTATCAAAGCCTGACTTTCAGGAAGCAAGATCTTTCCAGTCTCAAAGTTTGGTAACTTACTGATTGGGTTGTCCCTGACAATCCAGTCATTTGACTTGGGAAGCAATTCTTGCTCAAAAGATATGCCAGCTGGAACAAAGTTTATTTCATTTTGACACACAGTTGGATCAACCATAAGAGGGTCAATACCAATGGTTTTCTGAGAGATTAATCCCACAGTGTCAAAAACCTTAGGGTTCTTCTTGGTCCAGCTTTGAATGATAGCCTTTTCTTTGTTAAGTTCAGTTTGAAGGACTTGGTTTTGTTTCAAAATCTCAGTGTTCTGAATTTGTAGAGTTATTGTTTCTAGTTTGGCTTGCTTAAGTACAACCAGTTCATCTCTACTTTTGTTCAATTCTGACACAATATTGTTATATTTTGAAACCAAGTTAAGCCTTTGTTCTTCAACAAACTTTAAATCAACATAAATATAATTCATGTAAGACTGCCAATCAGAATCATCATCCATAGAAAGTAAAGTATTTACCTTCTTCATGGTGATGTTGACCCACTCTCCATTTCTAGCATGGCCTTTTCCCACAGCCACCTGATCCTCTTCTGAAAGTGCCATCAGTGCACTAACTCTTATTTCCTCATCAGAGGAAACCTCTTCATCATCCCAATCATATGCTTCAGCTATTAAAACCTTGTTCTTTGTCTGAATAGGTTTAGATGTTTGAGCAGCCTGAGACAATATGGGGTTAGTTTCAAGAAGTGCAAGTTTAGCTTTGATATTCCTATATTTTGTTTCAAAATCCTTTTGACCCTTGTTTAGGAATTGTTGGGTGGACTGAAACATTTTAGGTTGAAACTTGCTAGTTCCTGAAAATTTGTAAGAGGGTTCTGAGATAGTTTTAGAATAACAGTCCCTAGCAAAATGACCCTTTTTACCACATTTAAAGCATTCAGTGGTCTCATTTGCTTTTGATTTTGTAAAGTTGGACTGATTTCTTTTGATGAAACGTTTTGAACTAGCAAGGAGTGCCCTTTCTTGGAATTCCAAGTTCAGGTCATTCAGGTATTCCTCATCAGTCCTTTCATCAATTTCTTCTTCAGAATCCTCTTGAATATCCTGCACAACACCATTAGAATAGAAAGCAGTTGATATGGGTGTGGAGGTTAAGGCCTTTTTGGACTCAAAAGCTTTTGAGTCAGGGTATCTCCTTGAGATCAAGTTGTCTTCATAGACAAACTTCCCATAAATTTCAGGGAGCTCAAGGGTCTGAATGTGGTTAGCATTCCTCAGGCCCTTGTGAGAAGTTGAGCCACTTCTCAGGGAGACTGTTGACAAAGCCAACATTTGTCTCATGTTTGGTCAGTACAACACCATCATTTGATAATTCATTTATCAAAGTCTTGTATCTGGTGTAGGTCTGTGAGAGACTTTCAGAGTCTTTTGCCCTGAAAGTATTATACTCAAGTTTAAGGTCCATGACCCTATTTTCCCTGGTATCTGAGGGACCCTCAAAGCTGTTTACCAAGTCATCCCAAGTTTGCTTGGCTGTTAGACAGTTGATGACTGATTCCATTACATCGTCAGGAAGACATGATATAAGGATGCTTTTCAGGCGTTGGTCTTGATTGACCACCCTCCTCTCATCAATGGTCCATTGGGCCTCAGGCTTGTTTAGCCCTGTGGCAGTCTTTGGGATAAATGGGCCATCCCTGATACAGGTGATGTAGTAGGGTTCCATACCAGTAAGATAGCAAATCATACGCTTCTTCCATTTGCTAAATTTCCCAGCTTCAAGTCTGGGTGCAACAGCTGAGTAGCTGCCACCCTTTTTGTCGACTAGCTGGGGTACATTGATATCAGCCATAGTAGGATCTTGGTTTTAAAAACCTAGAGCACTCTTGGTTAGTTTAAAAGATTTTATAAACCAGAGGCTCTGATACCACTTGTTGTTCCCTTTACACTATTAGAGTTAACTAGAAAGTTAATCTATTTCGTGTTATGACTAATACAATGTTTAGGATTAATTCTAACAGTTATAAAACGTGAGTATAAAAAACAACAATGTGGAAAACTAGAAGGGGGGTTGAATAGTTTTTACCGTTTTAAAGTTTTATTTGCTTTGTTACTATATGTTAATTTCAAAGGAAACAATCACAAATAAATAATCACACAATGTAAACAAAATATAAAGAGAAGAAAGATCAAACCACACGACACTGTTGTTTATAGTGGTTCGGCTACAAGGACTCTCTTCCTTGCCCTACTGCACTCCCCGAGTTTCCTACTCGAGAGTTTATCTTTCACTAAGAAACAAACTCCTTTTCTAGGCGGAGAAAACCTTTACACGTCGCTTACTTCCTTTTCCGGTACTAAGCTAAACACCGGGTTCTTTCACAAGGTAGAACCAACCTGACGTCGCCTATTTACTTTACCGACACTAAGCTAGATGTCGAGTTCTTTACACGGGTACAACTACTCCCAACACTCTTTGTGCTTTAAGGACTAAAGCACTAACCACACTCACTGATTACAAATGAAAGATATGATGTGTGAAACAAACTACAATATCACACAGTAATGCAACTAAAGGATTACGGTTCTGTAGATCCTTGAATGCTTGATCTCTTTTCTACAAAATGAAAGATCAAAGTAAAATGCAACTATGAATGATGTTAGTAAGATATGTACTGAATGAATATGTGTGTTAAAGCTATATGAGTGATGAGAGAGCCAAATGATCAGCTTCCTATTTATAGGCAAGCTGATCTTCAGCTCACGGATCCCACGAATCCCTCACAAGGGATCCGTCATTCATATGATTTGGATCCGTGGGATGTGACAGCTAAGGTTTAGTTGTCTCTTACCATATCTTAGTTGTATCTTACCAAATCATCCAAGATCTTCAAATGTCAACTATGTATCTTGCAAATCTAACCAAGATATATTAAAGATATTGTATGTGATGCATGCAATGATGTCATGGAATGGTTTAAGAATTAAAGTTTCCTTTTAAGGAAACAAGTTACTAAACTTGTAATTCTTGGTTATTATGTGAAGTGTAAAATGTGTACTTAAGAGACTTAAGCTAGTATTTATTATTTGCTAAAAGATATTCCTTTTATTTGTCATTAACAAAACTAATGAAAGATCAAAGAATATAAATAACGTTTTTGAGACGCTATTTGTATTAACAATCTCCCCCTTTTTGTTGATGACAAAACATAAGGTATATTTTTGAGCAAGAGAATAAATATAGCATGAGTTCTTAAAAATATATATTAAGTTTGTTTATTAAAGAAAAGTTTTGTAAAAAATGTATGTACTGTGATGAATCACAGTTGATGCAAACTTAGTTCCTTTCTCCCCCTTTTTGTCGAAACAAAAAGAGTAGCGTAGCGGAATGCGATTTTGAGAACTTTAAAGCTCCCCCTTGTTTTATACTCCCCCTAGATGGAGTAATCAATGAAATAATGCATGAATCTACAAAACAAACGGTTAGTATATGAAATGCTTATGAGATGCTCCCCCTTGATGTATACTCCTCACTTCTCGAGTATCAACGTATACTATGAAGGGTATGATATGCTGCAAATGAAGTGTTAGTAATGAATGACTTCAATGAAGAAGTAGAATGCTTGTGAAGTATTCTCCCAAACAATCCTTTCAATAAGTTTTGACTTTTAAAAGTCAAAGTAAGTGTCTGATCATTATTTTTACCTAAAGCAATCATAATTATAGGTTAGATAGTGATGTTAGTTCACAATGATAATGATAATATGCAATATGTTGATCACTCATAAGCATAAAACATCACAATCATAGATAATGAAAATTTTGTGACAAAAGTCACAATGGTGAAATGATGTTACAATTACAATAAAAAGACATCCTAGAAAAATAAAAAGTCCTAAAGCAACAATTTAAAAGGTCCTAACAACTAGTCTAAAAAGCTCCTATTGAGGAGGATGAGAGATTGCGTTTAAACGTTCAAGAACATGGTTCAAGATGAACCTCATCTCATTTTGAAGCTCATGGACCAAGATGTTGGTCCTTTGGGCCAAGTGAGCCGTTCTCTCACAGTGTGCACAATCATGACTTGAGAAGCCGGGAGGAAGACTAGGCTCCAAGTTTTGTGGTGGTGGTGGTGATGGTGGTTGGTTGTTGTTGTTGTTTGATGGTTGTTGTGGTGTTTGGAGGGAGTTCATAAGAATGTTTTGAATGTCCATTGCTTCATGAAGGCGATGGTCAACCATACCCGAGAGAGTATAGAGTTGGTTTAACTCCTCACTTATCTCCTCTTGTGTTTGAGGAATGTTGCTCCACATTGCTTCATCAATGGCAATGAGTGTTGAAGTTGGTGATAGTGGTGGTATTTGTGGACGAGGTTGTGGTGCTTCACGGTATAGAGGACCATGAATCTCCGGATGGAGAGGATGAAATAGCATAGGTTCTAAGTTTTCAAGACTTATTGGTGGAGGATTGGTGGATGTAGGTGGAAGATCTTCTAACTCTTCAAGATATGGTTGTGGAGATGTTGGTGGTGTTCTAAATAGTTCCATGGGTTGGAGTTTTGGTGAGGATGGTGATGAGGCAGACTTCTCAGACTGTGATGGAGCGGGAGCAGGAGCGGGTGGTGGTGTGGTTGCTACAAGAGTGATGGTAGGAGGTGGTGTTTTTATGACTACATGTGAGGGAGTTGGAGTGGATAAAGTAAGGAAGTTTTCACTAGCAATGGGTGAGGATATGTTTAGTGGTGATGATTCTTCATAGGATGAGTTGTGAATGTTGATGAAACAACAAGGTTTCACACTCATACGGGCTGTTCATTTTAGTGGCTTGGATGTGGAGGAGTTGTTTGATTTTGTCATTGAGACTTTTTGATGAAGTATAATAGCTAAAATGTACAGGAGAAGAGATGTTTGTGATGTGAATTGAAGATCCTAAAGTGCTAATTTATAGACAGAAGGTGTGTGAGTCTGTGTGTTTGGATTTGATGTGAATCCAATAGAGAATGTTGGTTTCTAATGATTTGGAACAAAAATTTGTGCAGGTCATATCAAGGAAGTCAATCCATTGAGCTTTGGTTGAGTAATATGTTGTGGATTTGCAGTTAATACAAGAAGATAGTGGAAAGTCTGATGATTTGATATTTCCACGGATTTGACGGATCCCTAAAAAGGGTTCCTTCTTTGTATCAGTTTGGTAACTCACACCTAATAATTCAAAATTTTAAATTTTGGTGGGAATTTTTGTTCCTAAGTTTCTAAGAATTCCTAAATGATTCTAAGAGGAATTATGATCAGTGAATGAATCCTAAGTGATACTAAACATTTAAGATTTGAGAATCGTGATAAGTCGGAAAAGTTTTATAATTTTACTGGGAAACCTGCGGATCCAAGTGGATTCAAATGCGGAACCATGTTCAGGGATCCGCCAAATCCGCAGGTTGGTGGATGGCGGATCCAACGATAAGCCTTGGCGGAACCCTGGTTTAGGATCCGCCGGATCCGTATGCCTAATACTTACAAACTAAACAGAACATATGTCATATTTCTCGTTTTTCGACGAAAACCCGAAAATTCACCTAGACCTTACTTAACATCTAATATGTATAGCAAAACAACTAAATATGATAACATTAACACATGATTGCACATAGTTTAATCCGTACTTAGAAACTTACCGTTTTAGGTGTTATGCCAAACACTGGCTATAACCCGGAAAATTGATAACCATGATGGTTATCCACCTGCAAGTGTTAGTTATTACACATACACAACAAGTATTATCAGATAAATTCTAGACACATAGAAGTTTAACAACAAAATATCCAACATTGTTTAAAACCAAACACTCCATCAACTCAGCTTCTTCTTCAACTTCTTCATCCCCTTGTGTAATTTCATCATCCAACGACCAAGATTCTTCACCATTCCTTTGATGTTTCGATACTCAGCGGATTCATTTTGAATTGGAGGAAGATGGCTCAAGTATTCGGGTGGAGGAATCCTAGAATTTGGCAATCCATCATCTTCACTCATTGAAGATGATGAGGATGATGTTGGTATACGAGGACGTTTGCCCTTATCAACACTAACCCTAAAGTCGCTCAAAGGAACGAAGGTATGTTCAATTTCGTTGTAATCCAGAACAAAGCCTAAATGGTTTGGATGAGCGGGTGCAAAGGCTCTATAAAGTCGGGTTAAGAGCATACCATAAGGCATTGCAATCTTGCTTTGAACCAGAATGTCACACATTCTTTTGGCAACATAATAAGCAAGTTTGTAGGGTTGATGAGTAGAGATGTTGTACATCATGTGACATAAACAAGCATTGATATGATCATGGTTTCCTATGGTGCACATCACATTTGCCCTTAATACATCCTCCATCTTCTTGAATTCGGGTTTTAGTTCATTAAGCTCCATTGCAAATGGATCTCTAGCAACTTCACGACCACGATACATTCTTGTGGGGTTGTTCTTAGAAATGAAGAGATGTTCCCTAATCACTTCTTTTGATTCGAGAGGAGTGGCATATGGTGCCGTCCTATCGAGATTGGAGTCTAAGATTGTTAGGGACCATTTGTCCGAGTAAATACATGTCCCTTGGCTTGGAATTCCTAAGACCTTACCAAATTGATCAAGAGGGATGTTGACAAGATTTCCATTTAGAGTAAAATGAAGACTTAAGTAACCTTCATCACTCGAACTAAGACCTACACTAGCATAGAACTCAAGTATGAACCTAGGAATAATTGGTTCATCTATATCTAAAAGAGAATCAAATCGAATTGCGGCTAATTGTTCCCTAAGTTGTGTTCCTTCATAGAACGATGAGTCTACGGCTCTACCCTCATGGACATACTTTTTCTCTAAGGCTTTGAAAATTTCAATTTGGGCATTGGTTAGACCTTTGGTTTTGTGGACTTTGGGTAAGTAGTTAATGGTTTTCTTGTGATCGTAGTTGGTTGCGGGAGGCATGATTTTTCCTAAGTACAAAAAGTTACATAGTTTTAGTTAAAATGATCAAAGGAAGTGTAAAATTCCTAGTGTGTGCCTACATGGGGACAATGTGGAGGTGCGGTTATCTCGACTCCTTTTGATGCAAGAGAAATTAGTTTATGCAAGTTTTGTTTACAAACGAGAGATAACCCAAACGCTCCTATTTCAATGTAGCTACGGTTGAATGTACCCGAAAATACATATTAATTATGTATTCCCTTTAGCATTCAAGAGACGTTATGCAAGTGAAGTCTAAAAGATAACGTTTTTGCATTTGTATGAACAATGTAAGAAAAAATCATTTTACCTAGTCGTTAGAAGATTTTAGTGAAAAATTTTCATGGGGTTTTTTTTGTTAAATTAAGACAATGTGCTATGAGATGCAATTCCTAACTAAGAAAAACATGTTTTTAAGTATAATGCAATAAATATGCTTCATGATTTTTCAAGAATTATGCATATACCCCAAGTTTTGATTTTTGTGCATGAAATGGAAATCCTAGACGCAGATCAGGAGTATAAATATGATAAGAATACTTACAGTGATGTTAGAAGCACAAATTTGTGGAAGAAAATGGTCTAAATTGTGATGGAGATTAAGTGTGTGTCGAGTATAGTAAGGTGATATGTTTTGGAGTGAGGAGTGAATAGTAGTTGTTCTTGTTTATTAAATAATAAACTGAACTCAGCATGCGACGGATCCGGCGGATCCCAAACAAAGGATCCGTCCTTGTTATCGATTGGATCCGCGGATTCAGAACACATGTTTTGGTTTAGTGTCGTGTGTATCTAAACTAATGTTTATACTAATGTTTCTCCTAATCACTAGGTTCCATTAATCCTAATCCAAGTCTAAGATAATTAAAAGGTTCTCGTTTAAGTGGTTTAGTGAGAATATCGGCAATGTTGTCCTCTGAGGAAACTTTCTCAATTGAGATGATTCCCTTCTGTACATTGTCGCGAAGGAAGTGATGGCGTATTTCAATATGTTTGGTTCTAGCGTGTTGGACTGGATTTTTGCTTAGATCGATAGCACCTTTGTTGTCGCAAAGAATGGGAATGTTGTTAAGTTCAATTCCATAGTAGACGAGAGCTTGTTTCATCCATAGTGCTTGTTGACAAGCCTTTCCTGCAGACACATACTCTGCCTCTGTTGTTGAGATTGCGAGGGCAGTTTGTTTCTTAGCGAACCATGATGTTAGACAATATCCTACAAAAGTACAAATACCGCTAGTACTTTTCCTATCAACATAATCACCTGCGTGATCTGAGTCAGTATATACTATGGTTTCTACACCCGTTCCTTTGGGATACCATAATCCTAAGTGTGTAGTACCTTTGATGTACCTAAATATTCTTTTAACTGCTTCAAGATGGGACGTTTTTGGATCTTCTTGAAAAAGTGCACATAGACAAACACTAAACATAATGTCAGGCCTACTAGCCGTAAGATAGAGTAAACTACCAATCATTCCTCTATATTTAGTGCTATCTACAGATTCATTTTCTTCATCCTTAGTGAGTTTGGTTTCGGAGGACATGGGTGTTCTCATGGGTTTTGAGTCTTCAAGACCAAACTTCTTAAGCATATCTTTGATATACTTTGATTGGTTGAAGAATATCCCATCTTCTAATTGTTTAATTTGGAGACCTAAGAAAAAGTTTAGTTCCCCCATCATACTCATTTCAAACTCGTCATGCATGATTTTTGAGAAATCGTCGCATAACTCTTGACAAGTTGAACCGAATATAATGTCATCCACATATATTTGGACTATGATAATATGTGATCCCTTTTTCTTGGTGAAGAGAGTGTTGTCTACTAGGCCCATGGTATACTTATGGTCAACTAGGAAAGTCTTAAGTCGATCATACCAAGCTTTTGGTGCTTGCTTAAGTCCGTATAAAGCTTTCTTAAGTTTGAAAACATAATTTGGTTTTTCAAAGTCGGCAAAGCCGGGAGGTTGTGCAACATATACTTCTTCATTTATAAGACCATTTAAGAAAGCACTTTTGACATCCATTTGAAATAACTTAAAATCATGTGCACATGCATATGCAAGTAATATTCTAATAGACTCAAGTCTAGCTACGGGTGCAAAGGTTTCATCGTAATCTATATCTTCTTGTTGATTGTAACCTTGAGCTACTAGCCTAGCTTTATTTCTAGATATAATACCTTTTTCATCCATTTTATTTCTAAAGACCCATTTGGTGCCTATTATGGTTTGGTTTTTAGGTGGAGGGACCAATGTCCAAACATCATTTCTAATAAATTGATTAAGTTCTTCTTGCATAGCAATTACCCAAGATTCATCTTTTATTGCCTCGTCTATATTTTTAGGTTCAATGGTTGAAATAAAACAAAAATAATTACTTTCATTTTAAGCTTTGGATCTTAATGTTCTTTCATTAAGTTTTCCTATGACGTTTTCTAATGGATGACTTTTAGTTTCTTTAATATTGACTATTTCTCCTTTTACGGGTTCATTGTCATTTTCAATGTTTTCTATATCATTAACCATTTGACTTTCAACTAAGTCATCATCTACCAAAGGTGATGTCTTAGAGGGAGGTGGACTTTCGTTGAATGTTACGTTCAACGATTCCTCGACTCTTGATGTTTCCTTATTTAATACAATGTATGCTTTACTGTTTTGTGAATACCCAAGAAATACACCTTCATACGACTTTGGGTCGAACTTAGTGAGATAATCCTTTGTGTTTAAAATGAAGCACTTGCTTCCAAAAACTCTAAAATATCCTAATGTAGGCTTTTTGCCTCGATAAATTTCATAAGGAGTTTTATTTAAAAATTGTCTAATTAAAACTCTATTTAGGATATATGTAAAAGTATCTACAGCGTGACACCAAAACTTTTGTGGTATGTTTTGTTCATTTAACATAGTTCTACTCATTTCTTGAATTGTTCTATTTTTACGTTCTACTACACCATTAGATTGAGGTGTACGAGGAGCCGAGAAATTATGAGTAATTCCATTATTATCACAAAAATTTCCAAATTGAATTTCATTGTCAAATTCTCGACCATGGTCAGTTCTAATAGATACTATATTACTTCCTATTTGATTTTGAATTTTCTTGCTTAGAATTTCAAATTTGTTGAATGCCTCATTTTTAGTTTTCAAAAACTTTGTCCATGTATATCTAGAGTAATCATCTACTATGACTAAAGTGTAAAAATTTCCTCCATAACTTTGTATAGCCGACGGGCCAAACAAATCCATATGTAATAATTCTAGGCATCTAGATGTAGATACCATGTTTTTAGCCTTATGGCTATTATGTACTTGTTTCCCAATTTTGCAAGCATCACAAAAGTGTTGGTCATATTTCAACTTGGGTAGGTTCCTAACGAGTTCTTTGGATGACAAAGATTGAATAAGCCTCATATTAGCATGACCTAAGCGTCGATGCCATAGAGTTGAGTTTTCGTCCAAGGAGGTAAGACATAACTTATCTTTAGGTGTTTTATCTAATTTCATAACATAGACATTATTCCTTAAAACACCTTTTCCTACGGTTATGCCATCTTTAAGTATTTTACTTTCATTTTCACTGAAAAGGACGTTATACTTTTTGCGGCATAATTGACTTATACTAAGTAAATTAAATCCTAAATTATCTACATGAGCAACATCATCAATAGATAGAGAGTCATGAGAGATTGTACCTTTTCCGATGATTTTACTTTTAAGCTTGATACCGAATGTGACATTACCTCCGTCATACACTTGATAGGTTGAGAAAAGATTTTTGTTTCCCATCATGTGTCTTGAGCACCCACTATCTTTGATCCACTCATCAGGTTCAAGATCAACTTTCAAGCATACCTAAGTTCATAAAAGACTCAAGCATTTGGTCCCCAATATCTCATGGGTCCGTTTGGGTTAAACATGACATTATCATGGTTTATGTATGTAAATGGTGGACAATTGTTCCATGACATATAATTAGGACCATGAAAGTTTCTAGGTATGTTTTGGTTCCAATTATTTTGATAAGTATGTTGTGGATTAACTATACTCTTTGGAAAGGGGTGTTTGGGAAAACTCATTTGAGGTCTCTGTTGATCCGTTTTAACTTTATATTCATTTCTAGCTTGTCCTCTTCCTAAAGATACTGCTGGTTTATGTTTATGATTGATTATACTACTGTTAGGTTTCTTAGTAACTTTAACAAACTCGGAACGGTCGACTTTGTGAACCTTCTGTTCAACCTCTGTACTCGCGGATCCTTTGGATACACTTGGCGGATCCAAATTTTTGGATCCGTCGGATCCGTGAGTGTCCAACTTGGTTGAATCAGTTTTATTCACAGTCTGTTCCTTATAATCACTTAAGGTTCCTAGTTTCATAAAGCCTAGTCCTGTTTTATCATGAGGTAGCTTTTGCATTTTCATTATTTCATCTGCACAACTTATGTTTTTATCAAACCTTTTAAACTTTGAATTTTGTTTGATTAAATCTTCCTGTGTGGTTCTTAAGGTTTCTAATTCAAGTTTTAGTTCTTGACAAGACACACACGTTTCTTTACTATCTTTACCTTTTTCAATTCGTATTGCTTTTTCTTTAAGCCAAAATACTTCATTTTCTAAAAGTGTTGTCTTTGTTTTCAAAAACTTGTTTTTGTTTATGATTTTTAAAGTAACGTCACACAGTTTGTTATATTCTACTTCTAAGGTTTCATCATCTATAGAGGAGTATGAATCAGAATGTACCTCTTCTGTGTCATTAGCCATAAGTGCCATTTCGTTGTTCTTAGGCTCATCATCATCATCTCCTTCACTATCGCTCCAAGCTCCACTAACGAAGGCTCTTTGAGACTTGGTCTTTGGAGGCTTTGGACATTCTCCTATCAAGTGACTGGAGTCACCACACCTATAGCATTTCCTATCAACCTTACCTTTCTTATCGTCACGATCTTTCCGAGAGGATTTCTTTTCATCACGAGGTGGTTTTACAAACTTTCCTCGTCTCCTGAAGAATTTCTTGAAATCCCTCACGGCCATGGCATACTCTTCATCATCACTGTTTGAACAAGACTCATCATCATCACTTGACTCGACTTTGGCTTTCAAGGCAATAGACTTAATCTTCTCCTTTTTGCCTTTGACAATTTCCGAGTCTTTTTCCATAATCATTTCGTGAACTTTAAGGTTTCCTATGAGCTCATCCAGTGTCATGCTTGAGAGATCTTTAGATTCTTCAATAGCTGTCACCTTTGCTCTCCATTTCGGATGGAGTGCTCTTAGAAATTTCCTGACAAAATTCTTACTAGAAAAAGATTCATCAAGTGCTTTAAGTGATGTAATAATAGTATTGAACTTAGCAAACGCACTATCAATGGTCTCATCTTCAGAGATAACAAATTGTTCGTATTGTTGGACAAGGAGATCAATTTTGTTATCTTTTACTTGTGAGTTCCCTTGATGTGTGATAATAAGAGATTGCCAAATATCCTTAGCCTTTTTACACATAAAAACTCTTTCATATTCTTTCTTAGGTAAGGCATTATAAAGCATCATTTTGGCTTCATTATTTTTGGCAATTAGTTTCTTTTGCTCATCACTGTGACGAGTAAGAGAAGCTCCTTCATCCCGACCACCCGAAATATTATTACTAATAGGTTTGTAATCACCATCAACTATAATATACCATAGATCTATATCCTTTGACTTTACATAAGTCTCAAAGCGATTTTTCCAATAAATAAAACAATTTGGTTCAAATAGAGGTGGTCTCTGCATAGATTGCCCTTCTTTAAAGTTTTCAAAATCCATGGATCGTTTTAAGTTTTAAAATACAATATATTTTAAAGATCTTAAGTAACGTAGCTCCTGATGCCAATTGTGGAAAACTAGAAGGGGGGTTGAATAGTTTTTACCGTTTTAAAGTTTTATTTGCTTTGTTACTATATGTTAATTTCAAAGGAAACAATCACAAATAAATAATCACACAATGTAAACAAAAGATAAAGAGAGGAAAGATCAAACCACACGACACTGTTGTTTATAGTGGTTCGGCTACAAGGACTCTCTTCCTTGCCCTACTCCACTCCCCGAGTTTCCTACTCGAGAGTTTATCTTTCACTAAGAAACAAACTCCTTTTCTAGGCGGAGAAAACCTTTACACGTCGCTTACTTCCTTTTCCGGTACTAAGCTAAACACCGGGTTCTTTCACAAGGTAGAACCAACCTGACGTCGCCTATTTACTTTACCGACACTAAGCTAGATGTCGAGTTCTTTACACGGGTACAACTACTCCCAACACTCTTTGTGCTTTAAGGACTAAAGCACTAACCACACTCACTGATTACAAATGAAAGATATGATGTGTGAAACAAACTACAATATCACACAGTAATGCAACTAAAGGATTACGGTTCTGTAGATCCTTGAATGCTTGATCTCTTTTCTACAAAATGAAAGATCAAAGTGAAATGCAACTATGAATGATGTTAGTAAGATATGTACTGAATGAATATGTGTGTTAAAGCTATATGAGTGATGAAAGAGCCAAATGATCAGCTTCCTATTTATAGGCAAGCTGATCTTCAGCTCACGGATCCCACGGATCCCTCACAAGGGATCCGTCATTCATATGATTTGGATCCGTGGGATGTGACAGCTAAGGTTTAGTTGTCTCTTACCATATCTTAGTTGTATCTTACCAAATCATCCAAGATCTTCAAATGTCAACTATGTATCTTGCAAATCTAACCAAGATATATTAAAGATATTGTATGTGATGCATGCAATGATGTCATGGAATGGTTTAAGAATTAAAGTTTCCTTTTAAGGAAACAAGTTACTAAACTTGTAATTCTTGGTTATTATGTGAAGTGTAAAATGTGTACTTAAGAGACTTAAGCTAGTATTTATTATTTGCTAAAAGATATTCCTTTTATTTGTCATTAACAAAACTAATGAAAGATCAAAGAATATAAATAACGTTTTTGAGACGCTATTTGTATTAACAAACAATATTTTTCAACGTTTAAATTCTTATTAGAAGTAATTCCAAGAATCTATACCCAAGTGTTTTGCGGAACAAACACTTGGGATTGAATAGACAAGGGTATGGGGTGTCTCCTATCGAAACTCAAGTTTTGCTTGAGTGGTAACAATATACCCACTGAGCTATCTCAGTGAGTTGTATACTCTTTGTAGGAGAGAAGTTCATTTGCAAAAGTTCAAGACTTTAAATATACAAAGCACACTTTTACTTCTCTCCCCTCTGATCTATTTATACACAAGTAATCTAAGTATAAGTGATTAAATATAATACAAGTTGTTGAGGTTGCGTGTCTGACAATTACAAATAGTAATTGTCATTTCCAAGAACCAATAGGAAAGGGCTAATAAGACTTTGGGAGTTGTTGGCTGACACTCCATGACTTTTAGCCGCAATAGGGAAGGTTGGATCTGACAAGAGAAGAGTGTTGGGCTGACACTATTATCTTCTCAGATCTTTTCCCTATTGTTCCCGCCTTTTCTTCAGGCGTTGGTTCCTCAGTCCTTCAATCACTTTGTTGGTTGAGGAGACTGGGGTTCAGTGAGTTCTTGTCCAACACTCACTGAACCATCATCTTCTTCTTTGGCTTAAGTCCTACTCAGGGAGTACCGCCTTCCTGAGTAGTGAATCCTTCTTCTTGAATTCGCCTTAAGCATCCTGAAGATAACTCACTGAGAGGCTGTTCTCTCAGTGACTTGAATTGTTCTCGGTTTAAGTTAACACTTAGTTAATTTGTGTCCAAATCATGTTTGAAGCATTCTTGGGTTTTTCATGACCTGCAACTTCCTTCAACATTTCCTTATTTGGACAATTCTTAGCAATATGCCCCCTAAGTCTGCATTCAAAACAGACATACTTCTTATGCCTCTCCAATGTTGCTTGTTTATGTGACCATTGGTTATTGTACGCTTGAAACTCTTCTAGTTTCCTTCTTAACATCTCCTTGCATTCACTTGAGATTTGTTTTATGCAACTTCCAAACTTCGACTCACTTTCCCTCTTGATTTGCCTCTGAATCAACTATCTTTGAGATCTCCCAGGTTTTATGCTCTGATGCCACTTATTATCCAGGCATAGACCTTTTAGTTTTGGTCTATACCATTTGTTCTCAATGAGAGTATTTCGATTAGCCATGATGATGAAACAGATTCTGTGTTGTAATGAATGAAAAGTGCAGTGATGTGATATGCAATTGATAAGAACAGAAAATAGAATTTGGAGGGAGATAAGTACACGAAATAAAGTTGTTACTGATATCTAATAACTGTCATTTACAATGCATATTTATAGTTTATGAATAGACACCAATGATTGGGTGTGATGGTTCAGTTTGGACCAAAAGTCACAACCTTTCATGTGTAACTGCCACAAACGAATTCTAAGTAAACTAACTATAATAACTGTCAAAAGACAGGTCATCAATCCTAATTATTCAACCTTATTGGTCGAATATATGTCTGCAATAATACATAGATATATAAATAATAATTGTTTGCTGTAAAATAAAGTTTAAGAACAACTTTGATCTTAAGTCGTCCAACACTAATAACGCATCGAGCACCATCACTACTGGTACTATTGCTGGAACTGAATGTACCTGGACCCAAAATATAAGAAAACATGCAAGTTGAAAAAAGAGTATGATATTTACTCGTTAGGAGTAGTCCTATTTGAGATCTTTTGTGGGAGGTTGACATATGATAAAATATACTATGCTGACAATGAGAAAGGGCTTGCATCAATTGTACGCCGACACTGCAAAGATAGAACAATAAAAAAAATGTTTGATCCTAAAATAGAGGAAGAAGCTCATGAAAATATAATTATGAAAAATAGAGGACTCATAGAGGATTCTTTGGACACATTTTTAGAGATTGCTTATCAGTGTTTGGAAGAAACTCAAGTTAAACGCCCAAAGATGGAAGTAATCATCATGGAACTTGAGAAAGCATTATACTTTCAAGTAAGTGGTTTTTCTCAAAAGTTGAACTTAAACTTTTTTTCTCATCTTATTAGTGTTGACAAAGAAGACATACAAATTAGGATTATATTTCTTCAATTGCTAATATAAGTTCATCTTGATTCACAAGAAAATCGTAAGGACAACCTCCAAATTTCAATTGAAAACATTAAGTTGGCCACAGAGAACTTCAGCCATAAGAATTGCATTGGAACAGGAAGATATTGGAAGGCATACAAAGGAGAACTTACACATGCTAAGGGAAATACCACTATTGTTGCAAAGCGGTGGGATTGTAGTCAAGGAGGTCATCAATTTCTGAAAGAGCTAGATATTCTTTATAAGTGTAAGCATGAAAATATCATTAGTCTTGTAGGCTATTGCCAAGAAAAGGATGGAAACATAATTGTTTATGAGCATGCGTTTAAAGGAAGTCTCGATATGTATTTGAGGGATGCTAGACTTACTTGGGTTAAACGACTCAAGATATGTATGGATGTTGCAGTTGGATTGGACGCTCTTCATAAAGAACATATCGTAACTCGTGGGCCAATGTTTCATAGAGATATCAAAAGCACAAGTATTCTAATAGATAGTGATTGGAATGCAAAAATTTCTAATTTGGAGTTATCTGCAACAAATACATTAAATCAGGAAATGGAACATGTCAAGGATAAGGATTTTGGAACATTGCACTATCTTGACCCAAGTAACGATAAAGGGTTTTTAGACAAAGCATCAGATATATATTCCTTCGGTGTTGTTTTAATCAAGATCTTACATGGGACATTGATTTGGAACGAAGACATAGATGGCTTTGTTGGTTATCCTCAGTCTTTAGTTCGTGCAGCTAAAATGTACTACTATGAAGGGAAATTTGATGGGATTGTTTTTTAGGGAATTGCAGAACAAATTGTGCCACAATCATTACAAACATTTGCAACCATAGCCATTCAGTGTTTACATGATGATAGCAATGAGTGGCCAACGGCAAATCAGGTGCTAGTACAGCTTAAGAAGGCACTGGAATTCCAAGTAAGGTTTCATATATACCACTGCTAAAACAATTATTATTATTTATTTAGTTTTTGTAGAATTCTCAAAATGATGTTTTATTATTTCAAGCAAATTAAATCAATATTCCCATGAACCAAAGAGATCCGATCTTGGTAGCCGGAGCACCCTCTTGGTGGTTTGAAAAAAGGGATAATGATATGTAAATGTATTTAACTTGCCACCATTTACTAAGTTATACAGCGAACTATTAATCTCGCAAAATAATGCAAGAAACTTACTAATCTTTGCTATCTTGTGTACTCCGTTAGTTTCCGTTAGATTTATTTTCATAAATCGTCCTTGTGGTTGGGACCAAATTGCAACCACAGTCCTTAACGTCCTTAACTGCCGTTAAGTTATTTGCATAAATCGTCCTTGTTACAAAAATTAATTTCCTTTTTTCGAAATTAATTTTTTTACAAAAATTACTTTTTTTTTTCGAAATTAATTATTTTTTTCGAAATTAAATTTTTTAGAAAAATTAACTTTTTTTCGAAATTAACTTTTTTACAAAAATTACTTTTTTTTCGAAATTAATTTTTTTACAAAAATTAATTTTCTTTGTTCGAAATTAATTTTTTTACAAAAATTACTTTTTTTTTCGAAATTAATTTTAATTTTTTTTCGAAATTAATTTTTTTACAAAAATTACTTTTTTTTTTCGAAATTAATTTTTTTAGAAAAATTATTTTTTTTTCGAAATTAACTTTTTTACGAAAATTACTTTTTTTTTCGAAATTAATTTTTTTACAAAAATTAATTTTCTTTGTTCGAAATTAATTTTTTTACAAAAATTACTTTTTTTTTCGAAATTAATTTTTTTACAAAAATTAATCTTCTATGTTCAAAATTAATTTTTTTACAAAAATTACTTTTTTTTCGAAATTAATTTTAAGTTTTTTACTAAAATTACTTTTTTTTTTTTGAAATTAATTTTTTTACAAAAATTATTTCGAAAAAAAAATTAATTGGCCAAAAACCACCCCAAGCCGGACTCGAACCCCCGACAATGTTTTCGCATTTATCGAGGTTCAAACGAAGTCAAAAAAATTCACCGAGTAAACCATTGGAAAGAGCACGAAAAAACGAGTCCGGCGGTATTTTCCTCAATTTTTGAACCGGCCCATAACCCCTTTAAAATGACAGGTCAAAACTATTTTGACCCTTTTTATTAATAAAAAAGGAAATGCTTCTATTTAACCCTTAAAAGATTAAATGTGTGTATAACAAATGAAAGGCTGCTCCAGCGCAGCTGGTAGCCCCTTTCACCCTCCATCCAAGAGGTCGGGGTTCGAGTCCGGCTTGGGGTGGTTTTTGGTTATAATAGCCATTGCCACGTCATCCGCCACGTGGCACCATTTAATTGGTCAACGTGGCAACCCGATCCGACCCGTTAGATGACCCGACCCGACCCGATGACACGTGGACCAATTAAATGGTGCCACGTGACACCCGTTGACCCTTGACCAACAAGGACGATTTATGCAAATAACTTAACGGCAGTTAAGGACGTTAAGGATTGTGGTTGCAATTTGGTCCCAACCACAAGGACGATTTATGAAAATAAATCTAACGGAAACTAACGGAGTACACAAGATAGCAAAGATTAGTAAGTTTCCTGCATTATTTTGCGAGATTAATAGTTCGCTGTACAACTTAGTAAATGGTGGCAAGTTGGATATATTTACATATCATTATCCCTTGAAAAAATGCCATTTTGAGTTCGTTCTGTAGTTCTCAAAATTCCATTTTTTAACTTCTGGCCAGGTGGTTGGAAGATCAACAACCTGATTAATTATATACTTGATAATTTTTTGTCGTGATTGGACATAATGTATAAATTGCACAAACATAGTATTTTAGATAATACAAAACTGATAGCAATTTTGCAGTGGTTAAAGGTTTATGTTCAAAGTCAAATACAATTCACATACTAATACAAACTTAAATTTCATCTGTACGTTTATTATATATAGGAGGATTATGATATATGGGAGACAAAAGTGCCCAAAGACTACAAAGAACTTTTGCTCATGTCACAAACACCGGAGAAGCACACTATTGAAAGGAAAAAGGATCTCCTCTTCTTAAAAGGGATCATCCTTCAAAATGACAAGGTGGTAACTATCTCTTTCTCCTATCTAATCTATTTTGTATAAAGCTGCAAAATTTGTTTCAATAGAATTTGAAAATGACGTAGAGACTGAAACGAGCACAAATCAAAACATTCTATTCTAAATGACAAGTTATATACTGCAACACTTTCCGATATATTAAAGGAAAAAAATCTTATTTTATAACTAAATCTAATCTAATTTCAATGTTTATTTCCATTTATGAATTAACGTCAATTGGTGTGACTTTGTGAATATCTGTTCTCTAAACATAAAGTATTGAGTATAATCCACCAATATAACATACATTAAAGAAAAAATTACACGGATGGTCCTTGCGGTTTACACGAATTTCAAGTTTGGGAGCTATTTCATTTTAATTACGCCACAAAAACCTATTTTGGGAAACGTTGCACGCGTTTGGTCCCAAGTTGGATGGACGTTATCTTTGACCGTTAAGTATTTAATTAATGTTTGCCCGTTAGTCCCTCCGTCAATATTTTTTGCACCGTTAGTCCTATTTTTACCACTCCTAATCAATGCCTCTGATTTCTCCATATAACCACCCTCACACCTTCCTCTCTTTTTCCATCAAACAACAAAAATCTCCATTACCAAATATGTTTATTCTTATCATTTCCCTTCTTTTCACTCCCAAAAACCATGAAGCTCTCCTCCAAAATCAACCCAAAAAACATCTTTCGATCCAAATCCCACAAAAAAGACTCCATCTCCAGATCCGAATCCTCATCCTTCAACAACCGTCTTACCAACACAACCAGAACGATCAAAAGGGGCCACAACTCCAACAACCGTCTTACCAACACAACCCTTAACAGATCCGACTTAGAAGCTTTGCTACGCCGTATAACAAACGATGAAATTAACGGTGAAGTTGACAGGATGATGACGGAGTTTGGTGAAGAAGAGATGAGAGGCGCCTTTGAGTTTTTCGACAGTGATGGTGACGGAATGATAACGACGGATGAAATTATTGGATTATTGGATTATTGGGATTTATGGGCCTTGGTTGAGATTTAATGCAAATTATCTGGATTTATAATTATCTGGATATTCATGAGGAATTTCATAAGGATATACATTTGGTATATTCTTAGGAGTTAAAAGAAAGCGAATAGATTATATTAGAAGCATGGCTAAAAAAATTCTAGGAGTGCCCATTGTTAGTTATCTGGATTTATAATTATAAATGGTTGAGATTATGGGTGTACGTTAGTTAAGGATTCTAGGAGTGCCCATTGTTGAGTTAGATGGGGTTTGTTGAGTTAGTTAATGGCGATAATGGTGATGGGGTTTGTTGAGTTAGATGGTGTACGTACGTTAATGGGGTTTGTTGAGTTAATGGTGATGGGGTTTGTTGAGTTAGATGGCGATGGGGTTTGTTGAGTTAGATGGGGTTTGTTGAGTTAATGGCGATAATGGCGATGGGGTTTGTTGAGTTAGATGGTGTACGTACGTTAGTTAATGACGATAATGGCGATGGGGTTTGGGTGGTCACCGGAGTAGTTTACGATGCCAATGTGGGCCTTGATCTCACTGGAATAAAAGTTTCTGCACTTCGTTTAAGAAGTGTTGCTTTAAGACGAAAAGGTATGTTGCCAAAATGTGTTTATTTGGTGGTTTAAAGGTTTTGAGAAATGGGTTATTGCCAAAATGTGTTTATTTTGATTTATTTGGTGGGGGTGGTGGTGAATGGGTTATTGCCAGAATTTGAGAAATGGTTTATTGCCAAAATTTTGATTTATTTGAGAAATGGGTTATTGCCAGAATCCGATTGCAATTGGTGGTGGTGGTGAATGGGTTATTGCCAGAATTTGAGAAATGGGTTATTGTCAGAATTTTGATTTATTTGAGAAAATAGGACTAACGATGCGAAAAATACTAACGGAGGGACTAACGGGCAAACATTAATTAAATACTTAACGGTCAAAGATAACGTCCATCCAACTTAGGGACCAAACGCGTGCATCGTTTCCCAAAATAGGTATCTGTGGCGTAATTAAAATGAAATAGCTCCCAAACTTGAAATTCGTGTAAACCACAAGGACCATCCGTGTAATTTTTTCTACATTAAAGCTAATTGTGTGCTCTTACAGAACATTGAACTTTTTTTTATAGTTTATTTCATTCTTTCAATGTTTGTGGGTGTTATATATATATATATATATATATATATATATATATATATATATATATATATATATATATATATATATATATATATTATATATATATATATATATATATATATATATATATATATATATATATATATATATATACTAGACTTCAAAGCCCGCCCAATGGGCGGGCATGACTTGTAATTATAGTTATCATGGCCCGCCCAATGGGCGGGCATGACTTGTAAGCCCTCCCGGGCATATAAGCCCGCCCACAGGGCGGGCATGACTTGTGATTATCGTTGAAAAAAGTAAGGCGGGCATGACTTGTAATTTACGTATCTACTATATCAAAACACAATAACCATATAACCAAGTTTAACAAATAATAAAAAAATAAAAAATAAATAATATAAAAAATAAAAAAATAAAAAAAATAAAACGCATATCATTTCATCATGGCAACTTCAAACAACATCCTAAAAACATTTCATTCATACCTTTTTTTGTTTAAGCATCAGCATTGAAAGTAACTGATGTAAATGGCGGAAGAAAAGTCATTGCAGTCTAATTCTATTATACCCATCCCTGCAAAAATGATCATTTAGTCATCAAACTATCTAATTCATTATTATTAAGTGACATGTGTAACTGGTTAAATAGTTTTACCTCGTGACATTAATTTTAGCAATTTATTCCTTTTTTAAGTCATTGCTTCCCATTCCCACAAAGAACGGGATATGAGATAACACCTTAGGCACATCAGTTGCGCCCAAATTGCCAGTTATCCGATCTAATGATTCTTCAAATTCCTGAATCTATTTGTTGAATTGAATGCGACCCACCTACATAATCAGTAGAAAAATAGAAACAATCAACTTGCTATTATTTTTTTTTCCTTTCTGTTACATTCAAGTTTGTACTGCTCAGTTAATATTGCTTCATGGTTAGTACTGCTCGTAGCATTTATCAAGTTAGTACTGCCAACGTATGGTCGTTTGTACTGCTCTTGATTCTTGGAAGTACTACTTTTTTTTGTGATGCTCGTCCTTGTTACTTTGTACTGCTTGTCACATAGATACTGCAATTTTGAGTCCTGGTCATACAAATAAAACTTTTTACTAATAGATAAGAAACGTGGTATATAATTGAGAAAGGTTTTAGATACATTATTTGAACAACCTCATGACACATACTACTTTGCTTCTATCCAAATAGTAAAAACTACTCACTACTATATAAAAACCACAATAAACATATAAGCAGTCCTAATAAATAATCCAAATACGTCATTATATTATCTTATTACATTGAGATAACGCTTATCATATTGTAAGCACTGCCATTTTCTTTAAAGTTCTTGTGTTTACCATCCTTTTTCATTTCAGCAATCTTGCGAACATCATTCATATGCTTCTTTGAATGCACGCATATTAGATTAACATACATGGTAACATATTAAAAAGTTCCTGTAAGAGATCCAAATAACCAAGTGCATTTATAATTAAGTGAAGTACAACTCAACATGAACACGTCTAATAATAATTCAGATTAATCAAAATGTCTATTAAACAATGAGAACAACCTCTTCATAATAAAGATTCTAAGATTATGCTCGCCAAATTTGCTAAGAGTAATGTTGCAATTTACACACAAATGACTAACACAACCAAAGATTTCAGCAGCTTCACATTCTACATACACCAGCACAGGAACAGTAGCATTGCTGGGTTGTCACCATTTGGAGTGCAGGCCTCATTATAGCTTTTTGCTGGCATGTATCATTACTGTTTCAAGACTACAGATTAACCATAAAACCAAATTCAGGTCAACCAAAATGGATAGTTCAAGACTTACACTGAATAGGAGGAGTTAGATCCTAAAGCGAGAGAAATTCCAAAAAGCTTTCAAACTCAAAACTCAAAACTTTCAAACACACTCAACCAAGTCACTGAAGTCACCCACTTAACAGACCCCACACCCCCTGAACATACCTACTGAACCACACACAATCGAACCTCAATATGTTGTGACCCACCCATACGTGCAATTCCTACTCTCAATATATAAAAATTTTGAACCATTATCTTGAAAATGGGTCATAGAAAAGCTTGTAATTACCATTTACGAACAATATAAATGGGCCAAAACTACCACATCAAGGATAAAGTTATATAATTGGGGCTTACCTATACACATAGAAACAACACCAAACCGACTATCCTTCCCGTGACGCCACATCTCATGAAGTAAAGTTGCAAGACAACGTGCTCCTGAATTTCAATATATCACCGGATTAATAGAACTGAGCACCTTCGAGTGAATGAATACAAAAGAAAAAAAAAAGATAAATTAAGAATAAAATAAGTTACCTGTAATGCATTTGATGAGCAGATCCTCGTACTTATGAGCTTAAACTCTGGAGCTTCAGAAAGAAGCTTGTCATAGCCCCTAAGTTAAGCTAATCAAGTTAAGAAAACTATCACCTCGCATAGCATAGTTTTATTTTTCAGATAAACTAACCTTGAGCTGATTGAGATCATGGAATTCCAAGGTTAATGGAAGTGTTTTCAGTGCGTATTAAAAAGCACACCTTAAGTTATATCTTAGAGATCATATAGTGAAAGGTCAAACGTGGCTAATAGCACAACCTGCACCGAATGATATCCAATATATGCCTTCTTCAGGTTGTCCTTTGGTAGCTTTGTTATCTTAGATAACTGAAAGAAATTCAGATCATGCCGATATGAAAATTATAACAGCTAATATATCACTGAAAAATAGCATTTTTAAATCTGTTCTCGACATACTCAAAGCTTGTTACGGTCAGGTATCGGGTACGACTTTTCATGCTCAAAATTCGACTAACACGAACTGTTTAAGCCTTATTCGTTTTGAGTACCCCTATTAACAGCCCTTTATAAACCTGAAATAAATTTAGTAACTTTGTTACAACAATAACTTCAAACAAACATATCCCTTTTTTTTCTGTATCAAGACTATCAACAGCTTTGACTTCAAAACTAAACAAATGATCAAGAACATAAAAAAAAAAAAAAAAAAAAAAAAAAAAAAAACTATTGTTGAATATTTTATTGGAGTAATATTGTAAAAGAGAATATAAAACTGAAAAATGATATTGGTTCGATCATGAAACCATGGGTATCCATGAACTGACACAAAAAAGAAATTCACTATTTATTTGTGTAAGTTTATAGATGCCTAAACCAATAATGAAAAAAAAAGACTAAAGAATATGGCAAGTACTAAACTCGCCAAGTATTATATTAAACTTTAGACCGGGTGTAATACAGATCCCTAAAGATTAACATTTACTCACCCATTTCTGACACCTTCAAAGACATTGTTTATATATAACATGTTGAGCACTAATTAACTTGCTTGATTTGTTTACTTAGACGCAATGACTCTTTCGATAATAAGGTCCAGAGCTGCTTTCACTTGTTGGATAATTTGCGGCGTCCCTGCGTGCTCCCTGTCTTCAATGTAATTAACATACAAAGTATCCTAGAATTACAATGACTAAAATAGTTATAAACTTTTTAAAAAATGTGAATTTTTTTCAATGCACATTAATAATACATTTCCACATACCTTTTCATCAAAGAAATTCACGTAATTAACAGTTCCACCTCCACATGTCGATGGGGGAGAATTTTTCAACTGATATAAGCCCTTATTCATGAGAAGAATCCCTGGTGGTCCAGGCCCTCCAAGAAACTTGTGTGGACTTAAGGTTATGGCATCATAGCCGTCAACAGCAGCTGATCTCATGTCAATATCTACATATGAACTGCTGTCAATTTACTCAACATTAAAGTTGTCAGTCTCATGTATATGACAAGATATAAATACATAAAGAATCCAAAGACTTATTTAAAATGTACCTTGCTGCAAATCAAAACATGCGAAAGCTCCAAACCGGTGAAGCAAGCACGACAGAAAACGTGTATCAGAACAAATTCCAGTGACATTACTACACGCAGAGAAAGAACCAAGCATTGGGCGGCCAGTGGTCTGATAGAACTACAGTTGCACTTCTAAATCATCTACGTGCATCAATCCTTCTTATCCAAACCGATCTCCATCACTTCTGCTAGGCTTTGTCTCCAGGATAGGAGGTTAGAGTGATGCTCATAAGGACCTACAGAAACTACCCATCTTTATGTACTTCCTAGACATGAATTCATCACTTTCTCTGTTAAATTTGATGGAATGACAATTCCCAAGACTTCTTGAAGCCGCTTTATAGAGGTTGTAGTTCCTGATCCATAGAAAAGGAGGGCAACATCTTCTGTCCCACCCAAGCATTTCTTTACAAACTCAGCTGCCTCGTGATATATTTTCATGGTCCGATATCCAACATAGCTATCACTTGAAAAACGGCATCTTAGTTACGTGGCCTAGGCGAATTAGCGGGCTAACTTTACTCAGAACTTTCCTATGTTCACCTTTAATTATCACAATTTTCCCAACAATAACATTCATACGGCAGGTTCTCTACGGTAAAACTGAATAGGACAACTATATACTAACCTCGGTTCCTAGCTTGAATGGTTGTTCGGATTACAGTGGCTGTTCCAGCACCTGATTCAAGTGTTTGGTTCTGATTATTTGCCTTATAGCTGTGAAAAAACACACTTCGGACATTTAAATAAGCAACCCCAAACACCCCCTCACATAGAGATAATAGTGTTTGATGTGTAACTAATCAGACAGATGAAGTTCATAAGCAAAGCAAATATGAGATACATCTATACCTTAGCAAGCATGTTTATTGGTGCAGTATTTTCCCCTAATAGCCACTCATTTGTTACTGTCAGCTTCACAAAACCACCTCGATTTTCGTCGTCAAATGGCTACAGAAATCAATTGTGTCATAATAGAAATTAGAAGACAAATAGGACGTTAATTTTGCCCCATACTTGTGCAATGGGTCCATACTTAACACTACATAATGCAGCATCCATACTTATGAGCAACCGTTTTTTATCAATTACAGCCTGCATTTCACGGATGAATAAAGACGTATAGAAAGAGGTTTCTATGTACATTTGGCACATTAAGCATAAGCAAGAAATGCACTTAGAGTTACCATTCATGCTGTTACTGAAGCTGCTATAGAAAAAAATTGTTTTCTACCAATCTACTTCATTAGCATTAATTGCATTCAATAATAATTCGACATTACCTTGTCAAGTATCAAATTCGTTCTTGTTGAAGAAACTCATTGCAAGGAAAATCCAAGGTTTCGAGATCTGTTTACAAAAGGAAAGTCCCACGTGTCATAATTCAAAAGAAATACCAACCATAGGGACACACAAAAAAGTATATATATGAAGAAAAAAAATAAGTATGAAAACAAAATAGTATATGAAAAACCAACAAACAAAAAAACTCAGAACACCAATTTCATCACTAATCTCAATTCCCAAACACACCCAAATTCAAATCTCCACAAAATCTCAATACCAAAAAACTATATCATGAGAGCGTTTGTTAAGATTGTCAAGAACTACATTACCCATATTAACCTATTAACCTGCATATTGTATATTCATAAGAACTTCGACTATCCAAAATAACCCATTCCAATGTTTTTTTTTTTTAACTATTTGGAGATTAAAATAGTAATACTCTGTCTCTTCTATATGTAAACCAAACAAAAGAAAACATAAATAACGCAGTTGAACATTTATCTTACATGTGAGGCTTAAAGCTGTACTTGGAATCAGCCATAAAGCACAACCATATAGTGCAAATTTCTTGCAGCGTAACATACTTCTATTTAAAACTATAGAACAGCAAAAAATAATAATAATAATAAATAAAGAAGAAATATATATTGTAACACAAAAATTGAAGAATTGATCAAAACAAACTACTAATCAAAACTAACAAATTTCAAATGAAATTCAATAAGCGCACTGACCTCTAAGACGAATAGACGGCGAGCCAGCATTTTCTGTAGCACTCCTGATACCTTTTCCAACGGTATTATGAAGTTGACCACGTATGCCCACATCTACCGCATAGCCACTGGGAACTTCTCGTAATCATTTCTGAGCCTGCGCAAGCTGATGAGGCTGGAAAAGGTCATGAACATCCTGTGACACAGCCTGTGGCTGACACAAACCTGCAACAACGCCGTCCTTAAAACTCTGTTGACCAAAGAAAATAAGATATTGTCATAAGAAAAAGGCATTTGTTCACCTGTTGGTTCAGCATGCTTCTGAAATTCATTCCTATCTCTTATTTTCTGCCTTCTTGACAGTTCCAACTACATCCTGAATTCCAGCCGATGGAATATAATCCGACTTTGTGGAAAGGTTTCTTGCAGGTTTGTTGCACCTCCAAAGATACCAATCGGAATGAGGTAAGCATGATTCAGTTAAACCACTTCTCCCTCCAAGATCTAGAACCCGTTTTGTAACTCTCCCATTATGAAACCCCACATTTTGTTCAGCGTCTGCCAATAAGCATCCACCTGCGTAAAATCAACCCCCCAACACAACTATAAGCATATAAGCACTTAAAAAATCAATTCCAAAAGACCCTCTTATTCGGGTCAGCTAATATAGACATTATTTAATCCTATAATCAAGCAATTGCATAGCATAAAAATAAGCAATCCGATGAGTGAAGTGAAGTGAAGAAAAACAATACCTTTAGGGGTATGAAGTGACGACTGTAACAACAATGGAGGATGTTTTAACTATTAGAATCTGGTCATGAATTCACCATGGCCGCCATTACTGCAAAAACCATAGCATTAGAACAAAACAACATACCATTCTTGCTGTCGCCAACTTGAAGAATCATGTAACAAAGAAGAAAACATTGAAAGAAATTGCAATATTCATTTGAGTTGTGATTGAGATAAGTTTCGAGTGTCAACGCGTAATCTAATTGAAAAAAAGGCAACTTTCTTACCATTATAATATTTTCTAAGGAGTGGTTGATGAACTTGTAATTCTCGTATTTGATGTTTTCAATTTTTCGAGTGTCAACGCGTAATCCTATTTCTATAACTTCAAACTCAACATTCCTCATTCATCCACTCACAAGAAAGAAGTCTAACTGGTATACAAATGATGACCCATAGCATCACGATTCTATTCTGAGACCTCCACTGAAGAATATCCCACCTATTTTAAAAGAAGATATCAGAGAATGGCAAAAGATAAAACAAACACCAAAGGCAGCTATAAAGTAAGTCCTTCGAAATTCAGAACAATTCAAATGATTGTACATTACAAAATAGCAGGTTTAACTTTTGAAGTGGTTTGTGAGCAGAGAGGATGGATGCAATGTGAAGGGATATTTCGCGTGGTCTTTGTTGGATAACTGGGAATGGGCTGCATGTTACAGTTCAAGGTTCTGACTGTATTTTATTGATTACAATGACCATCTCAAGAGATACACTAAGAACTCTGCAAATTGTTTCAAGAATTTCTTGACTGCTGGTTAGAAGATATTAAGATTCATTTGACCATTCGCAGGTCTTGTTTTCATAATATGAAAATGTTTGGATTTGTTGTATACTACATATATTGGGAAAAATTAAACATACACACATTTAATACACTTTTTGATTGATGCAACACGTATATTGAATTCGATAGTAGTGTGATTGATGCAACACGTATACTGATATACATGGCCAATAATTCACATATGATCTAAACAGGGCCGATTTTCACCAACCATCAAAGGTGTTATAATGATGAAGAAAGGTTGAGGTATGGTTTGAAAGATACCTGTTGAGGTAGATTCACATTTATAAACACCCATTTTGTTTTGAAAGATATGGTTTGTGAGCAGAGAGGATGGATGCAATGTGAAGGGCTATTTCGCGTGGTCTTTATTGGATAACTGGGAATGGGCTGCAGGTTACAGTTCAAGGTTCGGACTGTATTTTGTTGATTACAATGACCTTCTCAAGAGACACACTAAGAACTCTGCAAATTGGTTCAAGAATTTCTTGACTGCTGGTTAGAAGATATTAAGATTCACTTGACCATTAGCAGGTCTTGTTTTCATAATATGAAAATGTTTGGATTTGTTGTATACTACGTATATTGGGAAAAATTAAACATACACACATTTAATACACTTTGTGATTGATGCAACACGTATATTGAATTCGATAGTAGTGTGATCGATTAAACATATATAGTGATATACCAAATTACCAAAATTGGTTGAAAGTTGCCTAAATAGATACACTATTGTTAAGACAGCAAAATTGTTGTACCCTTCTACAAACTATTTATATAGTATCATGACCTGTTATCAAGCCGCGGCCATTAAAGAGTACACTCTTATTCAAGTATCAAATTGGGCACATGAATTATTTATAGAAGTTTATATATTTTTAACCTGCTATCCAACCCGACCCATATCACCCACGAATGATATTAGAGCTAATGCTTAAAAAAAATACAAACGAACACTTTGTACTGCTGGGATGTTGCCAGTTTGTCTTTTACATTCGTACTGCTATGATCTCGAATTAGTACTGCCATTGAAGGTTAGTATTGGTGGTATATATTCGTTCATTGATTATTTTATTACGATAATTGTTTCAATAATGAACATACAAAATTAGACTATTTCACTTTGCCTTATCTACTGTAATCTTTTAAACACTTTTATCAAGCATCCGACATTATTCGGATCAACAATACTCCAAATCCAAAAACCCCCAATTCACAATCCCTCATTCTAAGTGGAGTACCATATGCGCTAAGAAGGTCTCTAACACATTCATTATAGATTTATATGGCAGAAAATTTCAACACGAGTTCTCTATCAACTTGCTGAAATATAAACATAGCCTTAAGGTTAAGATTTGAATATTGTTTCTATTGGAATACCTGTGTTATGTAGTCGAATATATTTGATATGGCATATTGGGTGAAACCACACGTTTGGGACAACCCACATCTGGGGTGCCAAATCCTCTTCCCCAAGTGTACAAATGACCATCCACTAATTCAAAAGAACACCAATATTTAAAGGACAAAAACTCAAATACAAACTTTTTAAGAATGGAAAAATTTTACAAACCTACTCACTCACCAGATAATGCTGCACTATGATCGCCATTTGCCATGATACTACTAACATTGACCTCATTTAATCCACAAACACACTGCGGAGGATTTATAGATTTGACTTTCTCGTTTGATATTCCTAACTGACCACGCTTGCCAGATCCAAAACCAAATAGCATCACGATTCTATTCTGAGACATCCACCGAACATAGTTCCTCATGCTTGGAAAAAGATAAAACAAACACCAATGGCTTGAGTAGAATATAATATTACCTGGATTTGAGTGGACTTGATAAAATGGAAAATAAAGTCAGCTGGTCACCAATGAAATTGATTTAGTTACAGAGAGCAATTTTTGAGAATAGCAATGCACATACCATATCTAAAACCGATTGTGCTTCTTTTGTTGTTAGAATCCCCCATTATACTCTCATAACTCATAAGAAAATGAATTTTTATTAGGGTTTTGAGCAAAAGTTATTATAAATATTATATAGCTCATCATTTATTTGATATTAACCTGCACATGAAATCAGATAAGAAAAAAAGAATATTGTGTGTGTGATAATGAGATGAATGAGTTATATTATGGTTTTGAGAAAAAAATACTCCCGACAATGAATGGACAAATATTATAAACCATCAATGTTTACTTGCAAACCTGTTTTGCAAACCTGTGATGAAGAAAACACAAAAAACCATAAACTGATCATTAGAGGAGATTGTGAGGAAAAGGGACAGTAGGGTTTTTGAGAAAAAATATATTATGAATGAGGTGTGGTTTTTTTTTACGTATATGTTTTGATTAGGGTTGCCTGGATTCTAATAATTATCTCACAGCATAGGTTTATAGATTTGGGTTTGCAAGATAGAATCAAAAAAATGTGTTGGTCTAGTGGTAATCAATACATGTAAACCTTATAAACAACCCAAGTTCGAATGCTATTAGTGTCTATTTTTTAAAAATTCGGATTTAAAAGTCAACTGTCGAATTAATTTGGTCAAACTTTGCTTACATGGCATGCTTAGGTGGATTAAGAGCATGATTAGTCATCAATCCAGCGCTTATTCATCAATCCTGCATTTGATGACGTCATGCGCATACTGTTATATATAATATGTATATATATATATATATATATATATATATATATATATATATATATATATATATATATATATATATATATATATATATACACACACACAATAGTAATTGAAGGCAAAAGGGCAACAAGCTGCGCCGCCAGCCCTTTTTGGATTGCAAAGCTAATCCGCTGAAAAACTACATTCATGGATCTAGGAGACATCACATTAGAATGCATGACCCGCTGAACTCTGTTGAGGAAGACTACAACATCAGGTGCTAGAAAACCAAAAGTGTCAAACGTGAAAGGTATAAACTCGTGCTGATTGTCAATGCACGCTTTCTCATGCTTGGTCACTTTGCATGAGGCAGCTTTAAGAGCAGCCTCCCCTGCAGTAAAACCTCCACTCCTCAATCCCACGAGAGGGGAAACACCTGTTAGGTCCACACAAGCATGCTTACCACCTGCCCAACCAAAAACCAAAACATCCGCTGGTCTAAGTGTTGATCTTCCCTCCCGGGGGTCAGTCAGGAAGTTCACGGGTGCTTCTTTCTTTGCGGAGACCCCAGCACGCTTAAGTACATCAAAAAGGACATCACGAACCATATCATGTCTGTACTTAAAGCCGGGGAGCTCTCTACAATGCACGGCATGCTCACCAAATGAGTCCAAACATGCCTTGCGACAAACCGGACATGATTCATTACCCGGAAAAAGAGGAATCATTAGGCGGTAATTAAGGACCGTACGATACTCCACATGTGACATGTGTTGGCCTAGACCATCAATAGGAACAGCCGTAAGAAAGTCTTGAGCATGTGGCGATCGTAGGCATTCGAAAACAGCTTTCTGTCTATCGGTCATGTCAAATTGAACTTCCATACCTTGCACAATTTTACTGAACAGGGCACTCGCCAACGTATGTTGGGCTTTGATGGGGGCGGTGTCCTTATCAGTGAAATCGCTAAAGTCAAAGTTCGAAAGCTTATTATGGAGACATGCCAAAGCACAAGCATAGTCAGGATCCATGTCACACAAGCCACTGTCACGTAAAATGTGATCTTGGAGGGCCCAAGATTGGGCCCTAGAGGCCACAAAAGCGTATGAGGAAGCCTCAACCGCTGAATACAAGCCCAGACCACCAAACCGAATAGGTAAGGAAGCGAGCCTCCACTGGAAATCTCCAAAATAAGGACCTCCACAAACCACTAATTCTTCAATCGCCTCACGTAACCCTTTGTCAAAAAGCAAAGCCGCCTCCTCTGTGTACACAGGTTGACACGTCCTCAAGCCAAAAAAGAGTTTGGCAATGCCCATACATGACCGAAGCAAGAGGAGCTCGCTCTGCGGGTCCCCTAACTGTGGAAGAAGTCGCATCAACTCAACAGCATTAGCAGCTCTCCTCATGGCCAACCCGGTAATAAAATCCCTATCTCTGCTAACCGCCCCTCCAAGAAGCTTCACCCCCACTGTTGGCCTCCCAATGTCAGCCGGGAATAAACCTTGACGAAGCTTCCTACCATCACATGAAGGCCAAAATATCTCAGTTTTCTTAATATTCAGCTCAAGACCCCTACCAGGACCGTCCACCTGAATGATGTCCAATACTTTGGCAATCTCCTCCGAATCTCCAATGACAGTCCCATCATCAAGATACCATGCTTGGAGGAGAAGCTTACAAAGGTCTCTAATTTTATGCACGAGCGGGTGCAAAACCAGGGCGAATAGAAGCGGTCCCAAAGGATCGCCTTGTTGAACCCCAGTAGTGGACCAAATATGTGCGTCTCCAAGATACAACCTCGCTGCCTGGCCGTATAAGAATGCTACCCACAAAGAGATAGAGGGGCACCTCAACCTTACCTCATGAAGTAAGGTCGATCTATCCACCATATTAAAAGCGTTAGAGAACTCAACTGTGAGCATAGCTAGAGACCCATCCGAGTGGCGCTCACTTAACACCCTGTTAACACTATGTAAAATAGCTTCAGCGCCACCATTTATTTTAGTATAAATGAACCTTTAATCTCAAAGTGTGCTCAAAGGGATTTCCAGAATAATTAATGCATTCGTAAATGATAGTATTTAGGTTTTATTAACCTTTTTTGTATAACAGTATTTTTCAATCGGGAGAAATGGGGAAAGAAATGAAATGATTTCATCAAGATGCTTTTTGGACCAAAACAGTTCATCATGTCGGTGGATATCTATTCAAGAATCAAGGTCCGTTTCTCTTTCCCATTAGGCTTTTTTGAACGTGGGTATTATATCAAAAATTTAGTAACAAGAATTATTGACCGGATCATAAATCCAATCGCACCGCAACGAGTTTACTTTACTATTTTTTTTACTGATATTCAAGAGTGAGAAAGAACTTTGATTTCTTCTTATGCGTCTTTTCTCAGGGAGATATATGTAAAAGCCCCTATAAAATAAAATTCATTGTAAAGTTTCATAAGTTTACAACAAATTCCGCGGTAAATATTACAAGAAAATAAATAGTTGTGAAATATATATGAAAAAAGTTAACAGATGGGAGGTTATGATTACTTTTCTACTTATAGGGTCTGTTTGGCAAGAGCTTTTTGGGGAGCTGTTAGCTTTTTGTTACAAAAATAATCTCCTTTAAAATAAATAGCTATGTTTGGATACATCAACTTCAAGCTTTAATTTTAAACAAATATCTCCTAAATGAAAAGCTGATTCATGAAACTTTTTAAACATTTTGGAGCTGTTAAAACTTTAAATTACTGATATACCCTCCAAACATTTGTTTACAATTATAAATATGTCCTTTTATGTCATTTTACATCTTATAATTATATTTAACAGTTAACTTACTAAACACTTTTATTGGAAAAAAAGATACAACTTGTAGCTTTGCAGTTTTAAGCTTACAGTTAACAACTTACAACATACAGCTTACGACTAGTTTTGCCAATCAAACCCATAATAACTGGCTTTTTTCCACTTTTCGTTCAAGCCTACTCACACTAATAACAATATAACACATTACATGTTTGAGTCTTTATTATTCAATCAAATTCCTTTGAAAAGCGTTTTGTAAATAACAACTATTTATCTCACACAATATACACCACAATCTATCTCACACGTCAGTAGGACTTGAACTCACAACCATTTGTGACTAATTGTGTGCTAAAATTGAATTGTGTGAGTACTCTACTGTTACCAACAAAATACTACCAGATAAGTTTAGTTATACCAATTATTACACATGTTAATCAATGATCTTACTTATCAACAAATAATATCTTCCAAATTTTGTAATTGGTCATATATAAGTCAACAATGTATTGATAAAAAAAAGTGTAGATTGCAAAATCATTCCTTGTACTTTGTCCAATTTAAGTCATTTCAATTTGCTAGAGATGAAAAATAAACTGAAGTCTTCACAAAGATCAGAGACTACATCTGCACTTTTAAAGTTATAAAAGCTATCATATAGGCGATTTTCACTAGCTTTCTCTAAAAAGAATTATACTTCGTACTTCAACTGCGCAAACTTATAAGGAACTTAAGACTGATAGGCATGGTGACAAAGTTAAAACACATTTTCACTTTATATATCAGCGTCACATCAGCTTTCTCTCTCCTCTTACTTGTAACACCCCTAAAATATGACTTTGCGAAAGCATTAGGGTCATGGGGTGCTACGGAAATGGAAATCATAACGCGAGGTAACGAAGAACCAAATGCACACTTCATAAAAATATATTAATTTGTTTAATTCAATTATAACAATCTTTATGTTTCAAGTTTGCTCAAAAGTTTAATGGTCCCTCAAAAATAAGTCTTAAACATTTGTTAAAACACTTTGGCCAATAGTATAAGTCCGCTGCCTTGCCAAGCCTTGCCACACTTGCATAAGTCTAGATACCTAAGAAAAACATGCTAAAAGTCAGCAAAAAGCTGGTGAGTTCATAGGTTTAAGTTAAAACAATTATAACAAATTTGGACCAATAGTTTTGTTTGCGAGCATTGAAATGTCACATTAATATTCTATTACGCTAGCACTAAGTTCATGCAACCGAAGCTATAACAGGTCTGCATGCTCTAGAAGCATGTTAAATATAAAGGCCCTGGCAAGTGTTTATCCCAGACACTTGTACTTTGATATGGTATACGTTCGTTTGCCTATTCGGTCAAACCGAACGGGGACGTTACTCCCAATAGATCTATTTATAACATTCACGCTTCCTGTCGGGAATTAACGGTTCATGAAATTCGGGCAGTAGGGGACATAGCAGGGCTTAGGCTAACTACGCAATAACTTTGGTAAAAATAGTATTAATGGTCCATAAAAATTGGTTTTTGCATGTTTCTCACCCCATTCATATAAAACAAGTATAAGTAAAGAGGGGCTATAAACTCACCTTAATAATGGATGCAGTGAATGCAAGGATGTATGGCACCAACACGCGACCTAAATTAACAATGTATGTTTTAGTTTACATTCCAATCAAGTTTCCATGATAATTTAATTCAATAGTTTGGAGTTTTTATGTTGTTGTTGTTGCTTGTGCGACAGGCAAGTGAGACTACGAATGGATTTCTAAGTAATTGTAAGGGTTAGCTCTACGAAAGGTTTAAATGTATGGTAATGAGGTAACGATAGTCTTATGGGAATTTGAGTGACGGAATTTGGAAGGAAATGAAATGAATGATTTGAAGCACGAATAGATGTAATCGAGATGTGATATATATATTAAGGTCGTGTAGTTTAGTCGTTATATTCTGTTATATAGATTTTGAAATAAAATTAAGTGTAAGTGACGTTTATTATTTAAAAGTATATTGGTTTGATAAAATGTAATATAAAGTTGGTTTGATAAAATTTTGGTTTATCTCGTTTATCAAAATCGACTAAGTTTATCTCGTTTTATTAATATTTCGTTACGGCTCGTGTTTATAATTTATATGTTTAGAAAACATTTGATCTCGTTAAAATAATTTAAGTAAGATTTATGTTAAAATGTCATTTTCTAGTTTTTGTTAACGACATGGTTATTGATAAATTTCAAAACAAGATTTATAAGTGTCAAATTATATACTTACTAATGTGTTTTTTACCCTTTACCTAATAGAAATTTGATTGGTTATTTGATTAGTCGAGTCTTACATCTTGGCGACCTATATCTTCTACGTCAATTTTTGTGCCCTAACCTTGAGTATAAGTATATGAAAATATTCAAGCGGCAATTATAAATTGAGGTTCAATTATTTAGTGGACGAATTTTTCTTTTAAGTCGTGACAATACAAGTTTTATATATATTAGCTTCAATGCAAAGTTTGTGTTCGGCTTAAATAAAAAATTTGGGTTTATGGCTATTATATACATTCATGAATTGAAGTATATATATATATATATATATATATATATATATATATATATATATATATATATATATATATATATATATATATATATATATATATATATATATATAACTTGTTGGGCTGCGGCCCAACTGAGCCAAAGATAAGGGGGAATCTATGTTTTTGGGCTGGGCTGAGGACGTTTACCACCAACAGCTGCCTTGGGCTTGGTGGGCTCATGAAAAATTTATCCTTAAACGCCTTTCATAGGCTGGACTTAATATGCGTTCGGTTGGGTTTCTTATGGGCTGGATTTCTTAGGTGAATAGGTTAACTCGGTCTGGTTTAATACAACATATATACAACCGAGTCCATCAGTACTTTGTGAGCTTAATGGAATTTCTAATGGGTATCATAGTCCTCAAGAGTTTTGTAATACCAGGAGGTATCTCCCGACGAGGTCGAGTTCTACTCAACTTCTTAACTAAGTGATCTCGAGTACTCCATAGGAGCCATTGGCCTAACACTAACACTTCCTTACTCTTGATATTATTGACCACTTTTTGATGTTTGGCATTAGATCAAGGAGGAAATAGTTCACCTCTCATTTCGAATTTGACATTAAATTGAAAAAGAGAGGCACTCTTTATGGGAGTGTGGTTCGAGACTTAAGTTTGGCAACTATGGTGGGTTTAAGCTCAACCTTGGGTGAGATGAGTCCTTATCGGGATTCGACGGGTATCCCTCTCCAAGGTTCTTCTAGTCTTGGGCTAAAGGCAATCGGCCTATATTTTCCAAAACCTCCCTAACCGAGCTTCATTCTCTCATGGTCTAATACACCACTCGGGAGGAGTATTAACGCAAGCTTTTATACTACAACCTCATTCATGGTCACAACTTGCGACCTTCCAACTGAGACCTCAAGGATTATTAACGAGCCAGTGGCTCGGGTTTTCAATGACTACATCAACGAAATGGAACCTAAGTTTCTAACAACATTTAACAAAAACGGTTTTCTTAAGCTAATGGGCTCCTATCCTCATTTTTCTTAGATTTTGGAAGTCACAACCTCAACAATGAGCAACAATTGGCCAAAAGCTAACAAATCGAGTTTTTGACCTCCTATGCCTTAAACCACAACAATAGCAACAACAACCGTATCAATTTTACATACACGAATTCGACATCAAGATTACTTATAATTGATTTAACAATAACATCACTAAGTCAAAAATGACAAAATTTGGTATCAAGAGTTGAATACAAAAGATTTATACCCTTGTGATGAATCGGCTGAGACTTTTGGACTCAGTAGCACTTCGAACAGAACCCCAATCCGAACCTTGGCTTCTTCAAATCAAATCCCAGTCAACCCACTCAAATCGACCTTCGCCCTTTTAATCCTCTTCAACCCTCAGGAGCCTTTGGGTGATCGAATGATCTTTGTGTGGATTAACTTGATTTGAATCAGCCATTAAAAAGAGAAAAGCGAGAATGGGTTTAGTTCTTCTTTCTTGGCTTCGATCTTTGATGCGTCCGAAACGAGTAACACTCGTTTTCTCTTGGCAACATCAAGATTCACTCGCGACTTCTCTTGGGGAAGGGGAAAAGAAGAAAGTGATGTGGGTTGACCATGTTCTGATTTCGAATTAGGATAAGGATTTGATGGTGAAGCTTCAATGTTGTGCTTGGTTCTGTGGTGTCGAAGACAAAAACGAGAAAGGGAGAGATAAGTATTTCGGGTTCTGTGTGAGTTGTAACACCCCGTGCCCGCTTTGACCAAAAACTTTGACTTTTGACGCGGAAACGCTTGACTTTACCGGACTTATACAATTCTTCATCTAAATAACCGAAACTTATAACATTTAAACCCTTTAAAATACTTTGCAAGGACATATACTCGAACACCTTTTAAAACATTTCACATTTTAGCTCTATATCATAACCAGACAATCCTTTTGACTGACGATACGCCGCATCCCTTGAGGGATACGCCGTATCAGACCATGCGCCGTATCCACCTAAAGTGATACGCAGCATCAACTTGAACTTCTGATACGCCGCATCTAATGTAGTAGATACGCCGTATCTACCTTAAACTTCTGATACGCCGCATCTACTATATTAGATACGCCGCATCTACCCATTTGACACAGAACATCAGCAGGAAGACCTGCATAAACTCAACACACCACAAAATACACTTTGACACCTTTTCCACTCTATAAACATTACAGAAATCATTCATTTAACATAACAATCATGTTACGATAACACTTGACCCGTTTACTACTCAAAATGGGTATAAACAAGCTTATGCCAAACACTCCTTTAACTTTGACCATAACATCTAACTATACTTTGATATACCATTTGATCACCAAATCGTCATACGACTATTGACATACATTTAGACACTTGTTTACTCGATACAAAACAACATTTGACTCGCAGGAGTACAAATTCATACATTTGAGCTCGGTATCTACCTAGCTCTATTTCTTACCCATTCTTCTACCAACCGCATATCCAACCTTAATCCTTATCCAAGCCTTCATCTCAACACTTTCGCCTACAAAACATTAAACACTTAAACCGTAAGCACGAATGCTTAGTAAGTAAAACGGGTATAACATAACATTACAATTCATTCTCACATTACACATCATAACCCTAAATCCTTCAATACATCGAACATAAACACATACCTTAATCCAACCTTGCCTAATCCATCACTACCTTACACTTACTAACACATAACAACATTACACACAAAACCTTCATTAGTCTAAGCATATATGATCATCTAGACACATAATGCATAGAAATCATCATAATATCATTTTATAGCCGGTTTACTTACCTTGAGTCCAAGCCAATACTATCACTAACATCATCCTCAACATCTTCATCTTTATCATCATCATCATTACATCCTAAACCATTATCATCATAACATATAATACATAATCATTAGCTATAATCATGGTTAACACTACCATAACTAACCTCTAAACACTTCTAATCATCATATAATCATATATTGATTATATGATAGCTAACCCCATCATTTACCAACTTAAACCCATTAAAAACTCATCACATAATCATCATTACTTCTTAATTATCTTAAAACACCATTTACCCTTTAATCCCAAATTAGGGTTCACAAACCCTAGATTCTTAATCATCAATTAAACACTAATTAAGCATCATTACTTACTTGATAACCATGCTAGGACAAGCTATAGACTTCATTCTTGAATTATCACCATTAAACCATCATCATCTCATCATCTCATCCTTTCTTTCTCCTTTAGCTCGACACCCACAGAAACACACTCTCTTTTACAGGAGAGTGTGGTATCTTATAGAATAATAGGGAAGTTTCTAGCTACAAGGGCAATTCTGTCCATTCTGCTTATTTAAGGTCGATGCGCCGCATCTATATTTTAGATGCGCCGCATCCATGAATACGCCGTATCTCTTTCTCCAATACGGCGCATGTACTATAACAGGTCGATTCTACTTTCCATTCTACCATACGCCGCATGTACTTTCCTAGATGCGCCGCATCTAGGCTATAACAGGTTAACACTTAACAGTTAACACTATAACCACTTGCCCTTAACAACCACTTTTAGACTCGGTCCATTTCATCTAGGGTGGGGTCCCACTACCCCGGGAAACGGGTCTAACATGAGTGGGGTGGTATTATATGGTATATACAGGTTTGATTTAATTAAAAGATGGGTAATTTATGCCCCCCGTCCTGCTGAGCTGAGTGGAATTCGGGTTTCCTGTGACTGATATGAACATGGGAGAATGAATTTTTAGGGATATTTTTATAAGACTTAGGTGAATTTAGAGTTTGTGAATTAAAAATAAGTCATGAGTTTTAAATTTGTTACTGACGTGATGTCGGTACGCATGTGGTTTTGTTTTGAGTAAAAATGAGATAACCTCTCATTTTTACTACATTATGGTTTGTCAATGTGAGAATGGGGATAATTCACTTTTCTGGTGAGATTCATGTATGCCTAATTCTTATTGTTCTGGTACTAACACCTTAACATTTATTATTTAAATAATGGTGAAATTTGCCGTTTGTCACATTACTTCCCCTCACTCCTACTCGCCTTTTACAGGACATGATCACCTTATCCTCACATTTCATTAAAATACTCACTTTATACAAATATAGCCCACTAAATTAAACACCCCCCCCCCCCACAACACTCACAAACAAATTAAAAAAGAATAAAACAAAAAAAATAGGCCCACATCACTCCACATACAACTTGGTGAATTACTCACCTTATCTTTACAAAAGATTCCAAAGTCATTCGTGAGATTGAAGGCTGTCATGAGGCTCACCTTATTTTTGGTGGTCATCGAATTCGTTTTCATGCCCTTGGCCACTAGTCTAAGCTTACTCTTTTCTAGGAAACAAGTTTTGTTTATTGGCAAAATTTGTAAAAACTTTTAAGAAAATAATACTCTGAATTTCATAGTTTTCTTCTCTCCTCAAATCATAAAAAGCCTAAGGACCTAACTTAAATACTCTAAAACGCTAGGGACTATTTGTATGAATATGTACAATTCTGATTAAAAATTTGACATCAGTTCCTAAAATCATTTCATTTTGCTACTGCTAACAAAGATCAATCGGGTTCATTTTACAGTCTACAAATCAGGTATTTAATCCATTTATTTAAAATTAAAATTCATGGGTTTTGTATCAAGTGTAGATTCTAACCGATATATACAACTGTTGTTGAATGATTTGTGATATACTTTGTTGGTGGTATGTAGTATGTGCAACCAATTTATGAATTTTATTGTTTTTAGTGTATGAAATTTTTATTGACTTTAGAAACTATTTATAGGATTAGATTATGATTAAGGAATATTAGTTGGTGAAGAATTAATTTTGTTAATTAGTAAACATAGCTTAAAGCTTAGGAGCAAGAATAGAAAAATGTGTAATTTTTTAATAACCCAGAGTTAGTTATTTGGTGATCTTCTAACAAGTTAAACCTAAAGTAACTGGTAAACAGATGATGTTTTCTTGTTAAGGTTACCCGAGGAGGGCTAGTCGATGTACGTGGCCTAACTGAGGTATCCCCATGAACGTTTTCGACCCTTTTCCTGGACTTCAGACCACTTGTGAGAATATAAGGGTCTAGGCCACTTCGGTTGTGCTTTAATTTTTTTGATAAAATATTTATCAAATAATATCTAGGTTCATTATTGTTTTAAAGCGATCGAAAAGGATGAAACTTTGTTACTATTTATTGATTTTTACCCTTAAAGATGTGGGAAGCTTACAAAATTGTTTCACACTGTCACTTTATTTTGAATTTGGTCATTAGGCTTTGGGAACCTTTTCTATAGGGTAATTTGTTAGGTAAAATGCTGACATGGGTAAAAATGAAAAAATGATTTGTGATAGTTGAGTGTTTTTTTAACGATTTTCGTAAGTTGAATGGTAATAAACTTATAATTACGATTTTGAAGTCCAATGGCTGAATTAGAAAAATGAGTTGAAATTTAATTTCTATTGCAGTTGCCATTTAGAATATCCAAATTTGCAAATTATGCAATTTTGTGGTAATGAGTATTTGATAAATGGTGATGTGCACATGGCGTCTGTTGGGAAAATTGAATAACATTAAGCTCTAGGATGCTAACTTCATTCATATACTTGTGATCCAAAGACGCATGTCTATTCCGAAAGAGTTAAATTGTTTCTGATGGTCATTTCCCGTCTTGAAACTACTATTTTTTTTTTGTTAGAAGCTGTTAATCTGCTAATGTTTATAAAAAACTTGTCATGCGATGCAGTTGACTTTTTACATGCTTGTGAAACCAAAGATATAATTTTCATGCTGACCTATAACAAGCAGCAGAGTGCTCTGAAGTATAGGTGGATTAACTGGGAGGTGGCTGCATAATGGGTTAAAATGGGTTGGGTTGGCTCACTAAATTGTAGCTTAGTGTGTTGTGTAAGGCTGTAATGGATTAAAATGAAATTAGTTTACCGCCATGATATTCATTAAGCTGTGGATCTTCTTTGTCTCTGGTTATGATATTCGTGGATCTGTAGTTGCACAAGTAAGCCTTCTATTTTTTAGGTGTTTACAGAAAACTGCTCATACTGAATCGATACTATACTCCACATCTTAATTGACTGAATTACTCCTTGATCATTTAGCAAAATTAATGTACAATTCTTTCTTGCTATTTCAGGGAAATCCTATTTTGGGGGTTCACTTTTACCTGCACTCTGACGATGTCAAGGAAGTTCACTGCCCACAGGGTTCCGGTGATGCCTCTAGAGATAAAACTGCACTTTGTCATGCCATATCTGATGCTGATGGAACATTTAAATTTAAGTCAATTCCATGCGGTAATATACTGTATTCCCTACTTCTCACTTGTATACATATCGATGGCACAGAGTTTTGTTGCTTAATCAATAAAGAAGATGTTGTATTTATTTAGCCTGGTAAAGAATATGATGAAATCCGAAATGGAATGTATAGTATATTTTTAGTCACTGTTAGCTAGAACTCTCATTGTAGTGTATGTTTTTTTATATTGTTTTTTTGCTAATTGTATCATTGTACTTCATTTTGTGATATACCTGCAGGGGTTTATAAGCTTATACCTTACTATAAGGGCGAGAACACAGTTTTTGATGTTTCCCCTCCCTCTGCTGTTGTGACTGTTCAGCATGATCATGCAACAATATCAGAAAAGTTTCAGGTACATTAACATGTGATAGTAACTTATCATCATTACTACAAAATCCTGCTAAATCATGTCATGTTTACCGTTCTCTGGCATTCTGTAAATTTCTGGTCAAAGCTCAATCGTCACTAGTTTAAGTGTTTTGAAATTTCTTGCATTAAATAGACTAACTCATGCGTATCTAAACTTGATTAGGTCACTGGTTTTTCTGTTGGGGGTCGTATTGTTGATTCTAATGGAAACGGAGTGGATGGTGTAAAGATTGTGCTGGATGGCGTTGAGAAATCTATCACTGATAAAGAAGGATATTATAAGCTCGATCAGGTTACATCTAAGAAGTATCAGATTGAAGCAAAAAAGGATCACTACAAGTTTAGCAAACTGGTTAACTTGATGGTAAGTGCACCACATATACACATTTAACACTTTGTCTAAATTCTTATGTCAAGGTTGTCTCACCTTCAATGTTACTGATTTGCAGGTTTTACCAAATATGGCATCAGTTCCTGATATCAAAGCAGTGTCTTATGATGTTTGTGGCTCAGTGCAGGCAGTTGATTCTGGTTACAAAGCAAAGGTAATTAAAGTTCATACAAAGGTGCGTAAGTAGCGAGCATGATTTGTTGTTAACTCACCCATTGTACTTATTTTACAGGTAGCTCTGACTCATGGACCAGACAATGTTAAGCCACAAATGAAACAGACCGATGAGAATGGCTATTTCTGCTTTGAGGTACTTCTCATAATCTTATATCAAGAACATAAATCGAGCTTTTTTCATGACGGACAGTTAGCTATCCATCTCAGCTATTATGAGATAGGATAATTATCTTTTCACAATGTACTTTTGTTTTTGCATCACTTAATTCATACAAATGCCTTTCAGGTTCCACCTGGCGACTATCGGTTGGTTATCGGCTATTGCAGCCAAACCTGATGCTACTCCGGATCTTTTATTTTCGCCACCACATATCGATGTCAATGTCAATGGTCCATTGATGTCACCCAAGTTTTATCAGGTGTATATCTCAAAGTTATATTTCTTACTTTTACCTCTCTTCTTTTACCGGGTTATTTTTAAAATGGTTCAGTTATCTGAATGATAAAATTAAATATGCATAAGTAATGATTTGAGGCTGGTTGGTTACTCTGTTTCAATTCATAATCCACAAGGGGCATATTTTTGGATAAATGCGCATTACACTACCGGTGTGATCCAAGACCTTTTTTGGTTTCTGACTTGATTATACTCTCTTTAATCTCAGCCACGAGTTAACCTACATGGCTCGGTTACTTGCAAAGAAAAATCTGATTCTTCTATTTCTGTTGCTCTTGTGAGGTTGGATGCTAAAAACAATGAAAAGAAGCAGACTGTTGGTTTGACTGATTCAAGCAATGAGTTTCTGTTTCAGAATGTGCTACCTGGAAAATATAAGCTTGAGGTAAATGGTTTGGGATAGGAAAATTGTCTTAATGATGAATATAGAGCAATTAGATTCAATAAGTTTATAATTGATGGTATTTGTTTTTGGAGTAATACTTTTTCTAATAGCATTTACATTTTTAATCCACCCAAGTTTCATTTTTCTTATTTTGTTACTTATTTCTAGTAGTATCATTACACCTTTATCCCAACTAGGTTGGGAAATAAAGTATTGAGTAAATTACATGGTTCGCCCTTGTGGTTTGGGCTAAATCACTACTTTCGTCCCTCGACTTTCATTTTTTGTATTGTGAATCCTTATAATGAAGTTTCATAACACCATTCGTCCTTATCACTAACATGGATCGTGCCTGTGGTTTGGCGAAATCACTACCCTCGTCCCTCGGCTGTTAGTGATAAGGACGAATGGTATTATGAAACTTCATTATAAGGATTCACAATGCAAAAATGAAATTTGAGGGACGAAAGTAGTGATTTCGCCCAAACTACAGGGACGAACCATGTAATTTCGTTGAGCATCTGGTTTTAGAAGTATATCATTGTTACTTTATTCATAGATTCTGATATTTGTATACTTGATCATACGTTTTGATTTTGATTTCTGTATGCTGTTACTAGGTTAAACATCTTTCTGAAGGAGCTATTTCTGGAGAAGATAAATGGTGTTGGGAACAGAACTCTGTACCTGTCAATGTTGGAACAGAAGACGTTAAAGGAATTATTTTTGTTCAGAAAGGTTATTGGGTTAACTTGGTTTCCACTCATGATGTAGATGCTTATCTTCATCAATCAGATGATTCTCGTGTGAATCTAAAAATTAAGGTACTTCAGAATTCAGATTACTTATACACCTAAGTTGGAGGTCAATACGATCCTCATATTTACACTTTTGTAAATTGCAGAAAGGTTCTCAAAACATATGCATTGAATCTCCTGGTGTGCATGAACTTCACTTTGTAAACTCTTGTGTACTTTTTGGTAGCTCACCTGTGAAAATTGACACCGCAAACACATCGGTATGTTGTTCATGTCCTTTTTATAATATCTTGGAAAAATAAAAATATTGTTATTTCCTTTTTATTTCATATCTCAATGATTTTTTCCTTCCTTTTTTAGCCCATATTTCTGAAAGGAGAAAAGTATCTACTAAAAGGACAAATAAAGGTTGAATTAAGCTCACAAAATGGTGTTGATCAGTTACCTGAAAATCTAGTGGTCGACATTTTGAACAATGAAGGAGCTGTTATTGATAGCAGTACTGCAAATATTGCGGGCGCTCAAAATGAGGAATCAAATACAGCTCTTTATGAGTATCAAGTTTGGGCAAATCCCGGAGAAAAATTGACATTTGTACCTCGGGATGTGCGGTAAATCTTCTGTCATACATGTTAACTTTTGGCTGTGCTTGTCCATAGATTATACACTAAATATGCAGTTAAACCTATTATTTGCCCCCTATAATTAAGAAGGCATGCCACATGCTTACATCAAGACTAACCTGTGTATGACGCGTTGCAGGAGCAAAAATGAAAAGAAGATTTTGTTCTATCCTAGACAACATCAGGTAATTAACTCTGGAGACATGATTAATGCAATTTCAATATTATATCAATCCTCACTTAAGTCTTACCTTTTTAATCAGGTCAAAGTGGCACAAGATGGCTGTAAAGCTTCGGTCCCTCTTTTTTCTGGGCGACCTGGGTTGTACATTGAAGGATCAGTTTCTCCCTCACTTTCAGATGTTAGTATTAAAATCATAGCTTCTGGAGATAGCCACAATGCTCAAATCAAGAAAAATGAATTAGCTTTTGCAACAACTACAAATGAAGATGGGTTGTTTGTTGGGGGACCTCTATTCGATGACATAACTTACCATATCAAGGCTTCAAAGGTTTGGGCTTGCTACATTTACAATGAAACCACTTAAATTTACAGACTGATGTGATTTATCAGCAATGAAGTCATAAATTTGTATCAGACACTCTACATTTATAGCTGGTTTACTAAATCGGTCTTTTTCTTGCAACAGTCTGGCTATCATGTAAAGAAAATTGGTGCCAATTCCTTTTCCTGTCAGAAGCTTGGTCAAATCTCTGTGCATATACATTCTAAAGAAGATGGAAGAGAGTTATTTCCCTCCGTATTATTATCATTGAGTGGTGAAGATGGTTATAGAAATAACTCAATATCTGCTGCTGGTGGAATTTTTGTATTTGATAATTTGTTTCCTGGGAGCTTTTATCTCCGTCCACTGTTAAAGGTACTTGTGTGTGTGTGTTTTTTTTCTTTTTTGTTTTTCTTTTTTTTTTTTTTTTTTTTTTCTTTTTTTCCCTCTCTCACGTATGGTTTTTAGGATCATACAAACATACACTAGCTTAAAGAATTGCGTAAATTTAAAAACGATCTTTACTTTTGAAAGCTCTCCATAAAAATATATTCCTCAAGTTCTCCCACAGAAAAAAAATTGAGTAGCTGTTCATTTAGTAGAGTATCTAAGTTGAAAAGAAAAGTAAAAGTACAGATGACAAACATAAACAACCTAGAGTGATCATTGTTATATAAAAGAGAGGCTTTTATACTCCTAGTGCATGCAGGCATGGTTTAAAAAAACGGTGTGAGGTGGCGCCTCGAGGCGCGCCTTGAGGCGAATCGGCCGGAAAACGCATATGAGGCGGCGCCTCTGGTGGTTGATTTGGAACGTACGCCTCGGTTGGTTGCGGCGGTGGTGAAGCGTGTGAGGCGGCGAGGCGGGTATGAGGCGGATTATTCGTTTTTTTTGGGCGGGCCACTTGAATTGGTGGGAAAATTGGAGCCAATTATCTTTTGGCGGACAAAAATTGGAGCCAAATACATCCAATTAAGTAATATTCCAGTCAATACTGGTGGATCTGTGTTGAAGTAAGGAAGAAGGTGAAAGGTGGCTGCATTTGTTTTTACCCTAAAAGGAGAGAGAGAAGTGATATAATATATGGGTAGTAGTTATTACCCTAAAAGGCCGGATTTGTTTTTTTATTGGGCCTATTTACAATTACAAATGGGCCAATTAAAAGTTTTTATGTTAATTAAGAGTGGGTCTTACTCAAATATACAACTAAATGTATATATAATGTAAATTTTGCAACATTTATATAAAATATATAATTCAAAAATATTAAATAAAATAAAAAAATTAATAAAAGTTTATAAAATATGTATATAAAATATATAAATACCTATTAAAACTTATATATATATAATTTCTATATTTTTTTTTAATTCCGCCTCGACCTTACGCCTCGGTCCGCCTCGAGGCTTACGCCTCTTGAGGCGGAGGGAAAACGCCTCGAAACTCGTTTCCGTACTTTTAAACCTTGCATGCAGGGTCACGTTATAGAGTGATCATTGTTATATACAAGAGAGGCTTTTATACTCCTACTGCATGCCATGTTATAGAGTCCCACTCCCTTTGCAGTTTTGCCATACTCAAGGAAATAAACTTCTAATATTGAAAAGTACCAATTGGGTTGCAACATATATTGTTTTCTTGTCATGCACATGCAAGTTTTAACTATTCTGAGACATCATCTGTTTTTCCCTTTCAGTGCCATGGGTGTCGTGACTCTGTTATCTGGTCAGCCAAAAGAAGGTGTTTCAGTTGAGGCGCGTTCTGACTTGAAAGGCTATTATGAGGAGACAGTAACAGATTCATCAGGAAGTTATCGCCTTTGACTTCATCCTGATACATCATACACAATTAGAGTAGTAGCAAAGAACAATGGGTTCGACAGCTCTAGGATCGAACGTGCTTCTCCGGACTCTGTTGTGGTCAATGTAAGTTGTAGATACCATATATGCATATATGATCCCCGTGGTTTGCTCAACTTTATGAAATTTGTTCCTCATCAGTACTAATTACGGGTATAATATCTAGAAACATTTTTGCTCTCACATTTTTGCTATTATGAGGAGACAGTAACAGATTCATCAGGAAGTTATCGCCTAAGGGGACTTCATCCTGATACATCATACACAATTAGAGTAGTAGCAAAGAACAATGGGTTCGACAGCTCTAGGATCGAACGTGCTTCTCCGGACTCTGTTGTGGTCAATGTAAGTTGTAGATACCGTATACGCATATATGATCCCCGTGGTTTGCTCAACTTTATGAAATTTGTTCCTCATCAGTACTAATTACGGGTATAGTATCTAGAAACATTTTTGCTCTCACGTTGTCAAGTATGTAATGAATTTCACTATTGATCCCCCTATTATGTACTCCCTCCGCTTTAAGATAACTGTCCACACAGTTTAAGAGAAGTGTAATTATTACAGCTTTAATTTTTCAAAATGTTATTCTTATCATTTAAGTAACCAATAATTAATGCGTTTTTTAGTTTTGTAATTATAGTTTTGGTCAGGGGTAGTACGGGAAAATCAACCATTTATACCTGTTCTTTGAACTTTTCAATAAGAGAATTATTTTTGAACATATCAAAATAGTTAGATGGACAATAATTTTGGGACACGGGAGTTTCAACTTTCCCTTGTTCTAAAGAATAATTGGATGAGGGACTATATCTGTAATTTTAAGCAAACTACAGGTTCTATTTATGTATTTTACTCGTTTGAACCATCAAGTTACTGTTGCAAGTTTGCAACCTCTTATATGTTGTATGATCAATGCTTGTTTGACTTTTGTAGGTTGGATATGAAGATATCAAACAATTAGACTTTTTGGTCTTTGAAAAGCCAGATACGACACTACTAACTGGATCAGTTGATGGAAACAGAATTAAAGAAGTACATGAACACTTACGGTTGGAAGTCAGATCAGCCAGTGATCCATCCAAGGTTGAATCGTTGTCACCTTTGTCACTTTCAAACTTCTTCCAGGTGAAGGGTTTGTCTAGAGGCAAACACCTTTTGCAGCTTCGATCTGTTCTATCACCAAGTGTTCTCAGATTTGAATCTGAAGTGATTGAGGTTGATTTGGAGAAAAATACGCAAATTCATGTGGGTTCTTTAAGATACAGAGTTGATGATGAGCACCATAAACAGGTTTCCATCTCTTCGCTTTGAATTGTAAATATTTTAAATTGGTCAAATTGCATACATAGGTAACTAACTTACAAAAAGCACAATTCAAGGCTATCTAACTAGGTCACCTGGTAAAAAAATGATGACAAATGTAAATTCCATGATTTGACCCTTTTTATGACGTAGCATAGCTTACAAAATTACTTTCATTAAAAAATTCCAAATTGTTAAAAGTGAGTTACTTATTAGGCAAATTCCCAGTTTAATAAGTATCTGGATAGATTCTCTCATGTTATGGTTGTAGAGAATATTCCTAACTTCACTTACAATTGTATAATGCTACAGGAATTGACTCCCGTACCTGTGTATCCACTAATTATTGGAGTACTAGTGATCGCGTTATTTATCAGTATGCCAAGGTAACTCAACCTCTTTTTTAGTTGCATAAGAGTAAAGAAACAATTTTATTTACTTCACATCCAATTGATATCGTTGTTTTAGTTTTATAATGTTTTGATGCTCATCTGCAGATTAAAAGACATTTACCAAAGCAATGTAGGAGTATTAGTACCAGGACCCAGTGCATCAACTAAGAAAACAGTGAGAAAGAAGACTTTCTGAAGTGCCTTTAAACTTTGCAGTGTGCTCAATTATTTTGGATCAACATTGGCTGGTTTGGTAATTTGGTAGAAGAGAGTTGCTATCTAGTCACCGTTATTGTCATGGTGTTATAGTGACATGAGGTTTTACTAATTAGGCTAAAAAGATTTAGTCAGGTACATTTAGTGTACAAGTATTTTTGGCAATGCCGCAGGCACAATCAAGCTGTTGCACACTTCTAGTCATTTTTGTTGCATAAAGAAGTAAACTAGTGTACGTTGTATTCTTGTAACCAGGAATAGAAATTGATGATATAACTATTTCTGAATTTATCTACATTCCTAGTTTCTGATTTGTGCTTGCCTTAAATGTTCAAGTGGAAACAGTTATAGTAAATGTAATCGTTTTGAATTCAAATATATTTTTTATTCCTGGGTCGATGCAAACAATTTAAGAGTAGGATATGACACAGCATCAGCAGGTGTTATCTCTGTGGTTGTGATTGTGGGGAATTTTCGTTCCATGAAAAGAGCAGGTTTGTTGCAAGACAACCAATTCTGGACTAGGCTATGGTGAACACATAATCGTTTTTATTATAGAAATGATGATAAGTTGACATTTTCACCACTGGCAATGGTCGTTCAGTCTACTATCGACTTGTACACATGTTGGCGAAAAGAAATAGGATTTTATAAATCAAAACTTCAACAAGTACTCAAACTTGAATTAAGATCATATGTCTAAATTATGCCTCTTTGACCGTGTAGGCGTGTAATCTATACTCAAATAATGAAAGAATGTAAAACTGCCAAGTACACCAGAGTAATTAACCAAAAAAGGTCTAATAAGATTGAAATGTACGTTGGCAGCTCCAAAAGTTGTTCTAGCCATAAGTGATATCAATGTGTGACGAGCGTTTGCTTCTACTTTCCGTTCAAAATTATATACTTGATCTTGATGCTGTATCCAACTGCCATATATACATCCTATTGACAACATTGCACATGCCACATGGCCTTAGAATCCACCTGGATATCCTTAAGCCATCTCTTCATTAAAGGTTACAACGTTGTCTCAGGAAATACCCCATGAGCTATCAACAGATATGCTGAAGCCTTTTTCATTGAACAACATACAATCTAACCTTGCTATCCATGTCTTCAATATGATTCTTGTGCGACTCCCTTTCCAATTTTTCGGTTCACCTTCACATCCAAAGTCTCATTAACAACAATACCTGAAATGTGTTGCCATTTCTGTAATTTGGTGTTCAATCATCCACTTTTTCATACAGTTATAATCTGTAACCTTCATCTTCTATACCGTGCATCAATAATCTCAATGTTGAGTATACATCATCCCCACCATGATGAATAACTTCATTTTCTTTATAAACAAACAAACTACTATTTACTCCAATCCAACTACACCCAATCACTTTTTTAATATTTCTATCTCTCATAACTTTCTTCAACCTAGCTAAACTCTCCCATCTACCCCTCGCCTCATATGCTTTACCCAAAACTATATACGGTAACAATGACATTGGTTCCAATTCTGCCAACCTCTCAGCAACCTGTTCAGTAAACCTTAACTCTCCCTGTACCCCATAAGCACTAAGAATCAGTTCACACATATAAGCATTGAGCCCACACGGCATTCTTGTTATTATGTTCATTGCTTCATTAAGCTTGCCTGCTTGGATCATCATCTCAACGACTGTTGTGACATGACTGTCTGTTGGTTTGACCCCATATTTATTCTCCATTGAATTGAATATAGACAACCCTTCATCAATCAACCGACCATGGTCACAAGCTAACAGAACCCCAGTCATGGTTATCGCATCTGGTAATAGGCTTGTTCTAAGTAAGTCCTCAAAAAGTTTAATTGAATCCACTATTCTTCCATTGTAAGTAGAACCTAAAATCATCGAGTTCCAAGAAATTAAATCTTTTATATCCATTTTATCAAAAATAATCTTGGCAGCATCAAAGAATCCACATTTACTGTACATTTCAACAAGTGAACTAGAAACAACGGGATCATGCTCAAACCCTAGTTTAACAACCAAACAATGCAACTCTATCCCATACACCAAGGGTAGAAAAACGGACACAGTACTTAACAAACAACTAAGTGTGAACTCATCTGGCCTCACGTTTTTTCTCAGTGAACGAGTAAAAACTTGCATTGCATTCTCTTCAAGTCGAGTAAAAAAGCAAGTACCTTTAACAGTGGACGGAGATAAAAGCTCCTAGGAAACAAATTATCAAATACAAAACTTCCACCAGCAGCAGATATTGAATTATTTCAATAACCATCTTCACCACTCAATGATAATAGAACGGAGGGAAATAACTCTCTTCCATCTTCTTTAGAATGTATGTGTACAGATATTTGACCAAGCTTCTGACAGGAAAAGGAATTGGCGCCGATTTTCTTTACATGATAGCCAGACTATCGCAAGAAAAAGACAGGTTTAGTAAACCAGCTATACATGTAGACTAAAATCTGACACAAATTTATGACTTCATTGCTGATAAATCACATGAATCTGTAAATTTAAGTGGTTTCATTGTAAATATAGCAGGTCCAAACCTTTGAAGCCTCAATATGGTAAGTTATGTCATCATATAGAGGTCCTCCAACAAACAATCCATCTTCGTTTGTAGTAGTTTCAAAAGCTAATTCATTTTTCTTGATTTGAGCATTGTGGCTATCTCCAGAAGCTATGATTTTAATACTAACATCTGAAAGTGAGGGAGAAACTGATCCTTCAATGTACAGCCCGGGTCACCCAGAAAAAAGAGGAACCGAAGTTTTACAGCCATCTTGTGCCACTTTGACCTGATTAAAAACATAAAACTTTAGTTAAGATTGAGAATACATACTGAAATTGCATTAATCATGTCTTCAGAGTTGATTACCTGATGTTGCCTGGGATAAAACAAAATCTTCTTTTCATCTTTGCTCCTGCAACGCGTCATACACAGGTTAGTCTTGATGTAAGCATGCGGCATGCCTTCTTAATTATAGGGGGCAAATAATAGGTTTAACTGCATATTTAGTGTATATAATCTATGGAAAAGCACAGCCAAAAGTAACACGTATGACAGAAGATTTACCGCACATCCCGAGGTACAAATGTCAATTTTTCTCCGGGATTTTCCCATACTTGATACTCAAAAGAGCTGATTGATTCTCTTAATTGAGCGAAAAATGGAGTACTGCTATATAACAGTATCCTAGTTCAAAAGTCGAACCAATAGATTTTCAAACTTCCACACACAATTTGTGAATTAATTCAACTAATCTGCGTAATACTTTCACCTTTCAGAAGATTAAAAAGAGGGAAAAAATCATTGAGATATGAAAAAAGGAAATAACAATATTTTACCAAGATCATTAGAAAAAACATGAAAATACCGATTGTTTCGTGTAATTTTCACAGTGACTAAAAAATCACAAAGTAAAAGAATCAGAACCAGGATTATTAGTAAACCTTTCTAATTACAAATGTAATAAATCGATGACTCCAACTTAGTGTATAAGTGACTAATATTGAAACTTAATTAAATCACAAGAATCATCTGATAAAATTTAAGATGTACATCATTGGAAACAAGAGTTCCAAACCTTTGAAGAAATAATCCTGTAAGTTATGTTCCAACATATAGAGTTGTCCCATCACAACTCCAAAATACATCTTCAGATGATGTAAATATAACAGCATAAGATCATATTCTAAGATTGATAGCTAAATATCCTAGAAAGCAATGATTATTCTAAACGAGATACAATCTTATTAACTAGTTTGGAAAACTGTCTAATGTTACAGGGCACCACAGAAAAAAGAGGAACCGAAGTTTTACAGCCATCTTGTGCCACTTTGACCTGATTAAAAACATAAAACTTTAGTTAAGATTGAGAATAGATACTGAAATTGCATTAATCATGTCTTCAGAGTTGATTACCTGATGTTGCCTGGGATAAAACAAAATCTTCTTTTCATCTTTGCTCCTGCAACGCGTCATACACAGGTTAGTCTTGATGTAAGCATGCGGCATGCCTTCTTAATTATAGGGGGCAAATAATAGGTTTAACTGCATATTTAGTGTATATAATCTATGGAAAAGCACAGCCAAAAGTAACACGTATGACAGAAGATTTACCGCACATCCCGAGGTACAAATGTCAATTTTTCTCCGGGATTTTCCCATACTTGATACTCATAAAGAGCTGTATTTGATTCCTCATTTTGAGCGACCCCAATATTTGCAGTACTGCTATCAATAACAGTTCCTTCATTGTTCAAAATGTCGACCACTAGATTTTCAGGTAACTGATCAACACCATTTTGTGAGCTTAATTCAACCTTTATCTGTCCTTTTAGTAGATACTTTTCTCCTTTCAGAAAGATAGGCTAAAAAAGGAAGGAAAAAATCATTGAGATATGAAACAAAAAGGAAATAACAATATTTTTATTTTTCCAAGATATTATAAAAAGGACATGAACAACATACCGATGTGTTTGCGGTGTCAATTTTCACAGGTGAGCTACCAAAAAGTACACAAGAGTTTACAAACTGAAGTTCATGCACACCAGGAGATTCAACGCATATGTTCTGAGAACCTTTCTGCAATTTACAAAAGTGTGAATATGAGGATCGTATTGACCTCCAACTTAGGTGTATAAGTGATCTGAATTCTGAAATACCTTAATTTTTAGATTCACACGAGAATCATCTGATTGATGAAGATAAGCATCTACATCATGAGTGGAAACCAAGTTAACCCAATAACCTTTCTGAACGAAATTAATTCCTTTAACGTCTTCTGTTCCAACATTGACAGCTACAGAGTTCTGTTCCCAACACCATTTATCTTCTCCAGAAATAGCTCCTTCAGAAATATGTTTAACCTAGTAACAGCATACAGAAATCAAAATCAAAACGTATGATCAAGCATACAAATATCAGAATCTATGAATATAGTAACAATGATATACTTCTAAAACGAGATGCTCAACTAAATACTTTATTTCCCAACCTAGTTTGGATAAAGGTGTAATGTTACATAGGGACCTAATGATACTACTAGAAATAAGTAACAAAATAAGAAAAAGGAAACTTGGTTGATTAAAAATGTAAATGCTATTAGAAAAAGTAGAGGTGGCAATTTGTGCCCAGAATGAAAAAAATGGGCTAATTTTGACTACTTTGTAAAAGATATGGGCACATTTAGCCCTTTTTTTTTGAAATGGGCACATTTTGCCCATTGAAAAGTTAAATGGGCACAACGGGCACATATTTTCTCTCAGTTAGAGAACATTATAATCGTTTTTGAAAAAAACTTTATATACATAATATATTTAATTTTTTAAATATAAATGGGGTATTACGTTTAAGGAATTTATTTTTTCATTTTCGGTCTTCTATAAAGCGATTTGTATAACATGTGCCCGTTTAGCCCGTGCCCGTTTAAGCCCGCCCGGCCCGCCCGTTTTGCCACCTCTAATGAAAAAGTATTACTCCAAAAACAAATACCACCAATTTTAAACTTATTGAATCTAATTGCTCTATATTCATCATTAAGACAAAATTCCTATCCCAAACCATTTACCTCAAGCTTATATTTTCCAGGTAGCACATTCTGAAACATAAACTCATTGCTTGAATCAGTCAAACGAACAGTCTGCTTCTTTTCATTGCTTTTAGCATCCAACCTCACAAGAGCAACAGAAATAGAAGAATCACATTTTTCTTTGCAAGTAACCAAGCCATGTAGGCTAACTCGTGCCTGAGATTAAAGAGAGTATAATCAAGTCAGAAACCAAAAAAGGTCTTGGATCACACCGGTAGTGTAATGCGCCATTTATCCAAAAATATGTCCCTTGTGGATTATGAATTGAAACATAGTAACCAACCAGCCTCAAATCATTACTGATGCATATATAATTTTATCATTCAGATAACTGAACCATTCTAAAATTAACCTGGTAAAAGAAGAGAGGTAAAAGTAAGAAATATAATCACCTGATAAAACTTGGGTGACATCAATGGACCATTGACATTGACATCGATATGTGGTGGCGAAAATAAAAGATCCGGAGTAGCATCAGGTTTGGCTGCAATAGCCGATAACCGATAGTCGCCAGGTGGAACCTGAAAGGCATTTGTATGAGTGAAGTGATGCAAAAACAGAAGTACATTGTGAAAAGGTAATTATCCTATCTCATAATAGCTGAGATGCATGGCTAACTGTCCGTCATGAAAAAAGCTCGATTTATGCTCTTGATATAAGATTATGAGAAGTACCTCAAAGCAGAAATAGCCATTCTTATCGGTCTGTTTCATTTGTGGCTTAACATTGTCTGGTCCATGAGTCAGAGCTAACTGTAAAATAAGGACAATGGGTGAGTTTACAACAAATTATGCTCACTACTTAAGCACCTGTGTATGAACTTTAATTACCTTTGCTTTATAACCAGAATCAACTGTCTGCACTGAGCCACAAACATCATAAGACACTGCTTTGATATCAGGAACTGATGCCATATTTGGTAAAACCTGCAAATCAGTAACATTGAAGGTGAGACAACCTTGACATAAGAATTTAGACAAAGTGTTAAATGTGTATATGTGGTGCACTTACCATCAAGTTAACCAGTTTGCTAAACTTGTAGTGATCCTTTTTTGCTTCAATCTGATGCTTCTTAGATGTAACCTGATCGAGCTTATAATATCCTTCTTTATCAGTGATAGATTTCTCAACGCCATCCAGCACAATCTTTACACCATCCACTCCGTTTCCATTAGAATCAACAATACGACCCCCAACAGAAAAACCAGTGACCTAATCAAGTTTAGATACGCATGAGTTAGGGTGTGTTTCTTTTTTGCTATATGGGGAAAGATAGTGGGACCAAGCAATTTAATAGTATTTCTTTTTTAAATGGGACCCACTAATTCCCTTGTTTGGTCTTAATCCACAAGGCAAAAATTATGTTCCCCTCCCCAATAAGAGCCTCATATAGAACGTGGGACCCACATGGCCTTAGCTAAGGAAAAAAAGAAACACCCCCTTAGTCTATTTAATGCAAGAAATTTCAAAACACTTAAACTAGTGACGATTGAGCTTTGACCAGAAATTTACAGAATGCCAGAGAACGGTAAACATGACATGATTTAGCAGGATTTTGTAGTAATGATGATAAGTTACTATCACATGTTAATGTACCTGAAACTTTTCTGATATTGTTGCATGATCATGCTGAACAGTCACAACCGCAGAGGGAGGGGAAACATCAAAAACTGTGTTCTCGCCCTTATAGTAAGGTCAACAACCACACTTAAACAAATAAATACTTAAATGAAATTTTGAAATAACAAACTTGATTGAAGTAATAATCACACCTCAATAAAACCACCACAACCAAATCAGCTGAGGCGAGTGTGGACACGTGTACGGCTGAGATGATGAGGATGAAGTAGCTGCTATGGTGTTTATGCACCATTGTTAGTGAGGGTGGAGCTACTACCGGTGTGAATAACAGATCTTATAAACACACACTATAGTTGAATTCAATTTATATGTGTGTGTGTGTGTGTGTGTGTGTTTTTTAGGTGATTTGATTGGGGTTTATCGCCGGCCTTTTCATCGGTAGCCTGCTTTTTGGCCCATTTTCATTAGCCCGTCCTATACTCGAGTAGGATTTCGAGTCGAGTTTGAGTTCCAAAATGCTTGGCTCGTGAGGCTCGAAGGATCTTATCGGACTTAAGTTGAATTTTGCTGTACTTTTTACCATTTCGTACAATTATTATTGCTATATAGATTACATGATACTAAATATTTACTGCAAGTGTAAAGATGATACAATTGCGCCATTCATGATGTGCACAGTTTTCACAAATGATGCACTTTTAAGCAATGGATTATGCATATTCTATTCCATCTATTTGAGGATGATGAGGTAAGTAACTAAGTTCAAGATAGCTGCAACACTAACGATAGAAAAAACCAATAATACATAATGTAAAATGAATAATGGTACATCTAATAAACATTTTTCAGGTAACACAATCATTTAAAATTAGTTTACACTTGAAAACGAAAATCCCTAATTCTGCTAGCTGGACTCATAGTACATTATCATTTCAACTAAGAACATTTAATCAAGATAAATTTTGACGTCAATACCATTATCTATAAGTGACTGAACAACTGCTCTAATTTTACCTTCAAATTTATCCCTTTCTCTAGGTGTATAAGAAGCCGTGTATACATCGGCTTCTCTAGCTCGTTGAGACAATATCCTCCCGATTGCCAGACAAGCAGGAATATCTGACCGAGATTGAAGTTCTGCTTTGATATCTTTCGAGTTGGTGCCAGCAACTGCAACTTGCTTGCTTGTTACCCTGTGAGTGAGGGAGGCTGAAACAAACCGCTTTGAGATGAAGACGTCTAGTGTGAATGGCTCCATGTAAGCTATTGTACGTTGTTTGAATGATATGTGTTTGTTTGGATTCTTCGACTTCTTTTCCTTTTGGTAAGTATATGGACGACTGTTGTCGTCATCTAGGAAATCCTCTACTCCAAAGAAGCTTCTTGGTCCAGAATGAGGCTGTAATTCCATTGACAACAATAATGAGTTAAAACTTGGTGTTCCAAAAGATTCCAAGCTAATACAAATGGTGACAATTTCGACCCATTTAATTACGCACTAGCTGATTTAAGTTACAGTTTATTTCTAACAGGTAAAATAATAATGCTACAAAAACAAACGGGTCTACGTGTGGAAAGTTACCCAAAGTGAGCTTTCAACGAAAAAGACCTCCTAAATCATTTTTTTTAAAGAAGAGATTACTATTGAAATACTACAGGTTCTGTGATCATATTTGATACACTAACTAATTATAATATGTTTTTGATCAAACCAACCCGACCCATTTCAACCCATTCCAAAAGTTTACCCGTCTTGACCCACTATCCAAACCATCTGTTTTGTCACCTCTAAGAGTGACGTTTCAAACGATTCAAAGCTAATATGTTATGAGATGAAAAACTAAATTTCCCAATTACCGAGCAACCATAACCTCATGGTAACGTGTAGCAACATTTTGAGTTCCAAAACATCATCTTTTTACTAGAGTACGCGTGCGGCGTGCCACTCCAATGTTTCCCAGAATTCAAATGCCAACTTACTGTGTTTTGTAGAAAATGTTACCATAGAATAATAGCATATATGTGATTTCAATGTGTTGTAGAAGTTACAGCATTATAGTAGTTGGCTTTTAAATGCAGGTCCTCATGTTTCTTTAGTGAATAAGTGATACCCTCGTTGCACTAGAAATTGTGGCAATTGTTTCTAACAAAGAATAAGAAAAAAAATCACTGTGTACCTGACCACTGTGAATGTGTCTGGTGTGAATGTGTCTGGTAATAGTGTTCAAACAAATTTTGGTCTTCTCACCTCCATGCATATATGACATCGAACATACTCGTTTCAACATGACTCGCCAACCTCAAGCTGAAGTAGGATTTTTAGTCACTGTTATAAACAAGTAAATAGTTAGTGCATCAAAGGGTACAAATATTTTAAAAAAGAGAATAGAGTTAGTGCTGGTCAACAACGTTGTGAAGCAATAAATGATGGGAACTCAGAAGGTATGTGTTAAAAAAACTCTGAAAGTATCCATGGAATGGAGTCAAAAAGATCTTAAGATTCATCGACACGTTCTAAAACGGGTCAGAACAGACCATTTTTAAAACAAGTCAAAAAATTTGGGTTGACCGGCAAAATTCTCTTTTCCTTTTGAGTTTTAATAACCAATGTGGCAGTAGATGCATGTATAAAAACTAGTAGTCATTAGTCATTACTTATTACTAAAGACAAAAAAACATTGAAGCATTAACAAAGCCTATAAACTAATCATCCATGATATTATTAAGTGCTTCGTTTGGTGGATACTTGTGATATATATCTTTGTAGGTTTTGGGAGTGAATTACTAATCTGCTTGTAGTCTTAAACAACCCAAAAATGGGTTTTTTTTTTTTTTTTTTTTTTTTTTTTTTTTTTTTTTTTTTTTTTTTTAAAGAAAAAAAAAAGCAATTAAGCTGCTGGGATTAAACAAACGCACTGCTCGATGTGAACATTCAAATGAAATTTGTCAGATAGATAGACTGACAATATTAAACCTTCAGCATATAAATTACGATTTCAATCAATAGATTCAACAACATTTCTACTTCTGGGCTCCCAATCTGGGGTCTTAGTTTTCCAAAAATATTGTTATGATATTTAGTAAATATTCAGAAAACATCATCAGCTTAATGATTTATCATGGCGGTAAACTAATTTCATTTTAATCCATTACAGCCTTACACAACACACTAAGCTACAATTTAGTGAGCCAACCCGACCCATTTTAACCCATTATGCAGCCACCTCCCAGTTAATCCACCTATACTTCAGAGCACTCTGCTGCTTGCCTGCTTGTTATAGGTCAGCATGAAAATTATATCTTTGGTTCAAGGTTGTAAATATCGCTTTTCGGTATCGTCTCGGTCGACCCCCGAGAAGCGATATATCGGGGATATATCGGAGGATATATAACTAAAGGTATATATTAAAGACATAAATCCAAATAAACTTATAAACTTACCTTGAATAGTTGAATGACACCACCTATGCAACACAAGATCAGCATAACCTGAAAAGCGGAAGTTGATGACGATATAGATGGTGAACTAGCAGACCCAGATGCCATCACAAACTGATATATCACAAACTTAATATGTATGTCACAAACTGAATCAAATTAATATATCTATATAACATATTAAAATTATAAACTGATCAAAAATCAAAAATTATAAACTGATCAAAAAGGAAAAATAAATTGAATACAAAATATCAAAAATAAATTGAAATCAGAACAAAAAACCATACCTGTTGGTGTCGCCGGAGGTGGGTTGGCCGGCAATGGATTCGCCGGAGGAGGGGAACGCCGGAGGAGGTGGGTTAGCTTTTTCGATGTCTGCTGAAGGTACAAACTACAAACCCTAACTTTGAGTGCCGCTCCCAATAGATACATACATATACCCTACCCGACCCGATCGGTTTTAAGAAAAAAAAAAAAAAAAGTCAAACATTTAAGTTGACTGATAAGTCAATTTATCGCCGATAAGTGCCGATAAGTGCCGAGTTTGACCGAATTTTGACCTGGACGAGAAATACACACGATAACACAAATCTCGTAACGATGGAAGGCCGAGACACGATTTCTCGCCGATAAATCGGCCGATATTTTCGATATTTACAATACTGCTTTGGTTTCACAAGCATGTAAAAAGTCAATTGCATCGCATGACAAGTTTTTTATAAACACTAGCAGATTAATAGCTTCTAACAAAAAAAAATAGTTTCAAGACGGGAAATGACCATCAGAAACAATTTAACTCTTTCGGAATAGACATGCGCCTTCGGATTCTGTTACACACACATTTGCATTTTCAAATAACTAAACAACTAATACGTTGTAAATTGGGGTACAAGACACCCAACTAATCGGATTCTATTACGGAAAAGATGGTTTTAATGTAACTTCTAACCTATGTTGTTTAATGTTTTGATAACATTTTTGAGAATCATATGTGTAACAGTAAAGTGGTTGCAAACTTAATCAGCTAACTTTCACCAATTTGACAGTTTAAGAGGTGTTTGGCATTGCTTATTTTAGCTAAGGTTATCTAAAAGTACTTATTTTAGCTATGGCATTGCAAATAGTCACTAAGCACTTGACAAGCCAAATAGCCAATTCCTTCAAAAGTGCTTATTGATTTATTTTTTATAACACAATAAGCTAATAAGCACTTAAAATATGCAATCTCAAACACCCTCCCAACCCTTTCAAATAGCTGCAATAAGTTAAGCTCAGCGAAACTTTACGGATTAAATCGTCATCAACAGTCATATAAAAAGTTTATAACCTTACAAGCCACGCGGTGTCTTTAAAACACAATCTGATTGTGTTTAAGCTGATTGACTTATATACAAACACCCAAAATATGCTTATTATCCTAAACACAATACGTTGATACACTTAATTTACATACGCTTAATAACATACACCAAACCAAAATGGCATAGTGGTAAGACATCTGATTCCTCAGACGAGGTCTAGCGTTCAAACCTCACTAGGTACACCCTGGGGGGTTGCAGGAAAAGGGTCGGAAAATGTCACGGGGATACCTCGGTTTCGCCCGGTAACAGAAAAAACCTCTCCCGTTTACAATTATATAAGCTTAATAACCATCGCCAAAGTGGGCTAGTGGTAAGGCACCTAGCCTCCTTACAAAAGGTATAGGTTCAAGCCTACACATTTGGGGTGGTCAAGAAAAGGGTCAGAAACCCTTTGTTGGACCACGCACATTTGAATCAAAGACTCGCCCTCACATGGTAACACATAAAATAATGGGGGTGTTTGTTTCGGCTTATATAGCCGGCTTATGGCTTATTATTTGGTTTTGGGCTTATGTTTTATAAGCTCACTTTTGTAGCTTCTTTTGAAACTATATAAGTTTATTACTGTATGTCATATAAAGCTTATATAAGCCAAAAGTTTCAAAATAAGCCACAAAAAGCAAGCTTATCAAACATAAGCCCAAAACCAAATAAGCCATAAGCTGACTATATAAGCCGAAACGAACACCCCCAATAACATGAATAACAGATTAAGAATTGATATAAATAAATTATAAAAAAAATAAACAAATTAATCTAACCTGGTGCTTGATGATAGCGCCGATTTGTGTCTTTTCTACTAGTGCTTATTTTTTTGGGGAGTATAATGATATCAACTATGCCAAATTAGTCCCTAAACTATCACTAGGTTTGTAAGTTTCCGCATAGTTTGTTTTCTAAAAGAAACATTTTTATATTCACTTTTGTCTAAAGCGGAAAGATGAAATCAAAAAGTGTATTTGTTTTTTCCTCTTATGTATGCAGCCAGTAAGAGAAAATGAAAAAATATGTCGGCAAGCAGCGGGAAAAGGAAAAAAATTGTGTTTGCTTATTTTTAGACATAAGAGGCGAAAATGAATTTTTCCCTCTTTAATTTTGTAATTTTTTTTTATCTGATTATAACTTCTTGTATCTTAAAGACCTTAGATCCACCTCTTCTCTCGCAGACATGATTTTGCAAATCAGAAATAAAACATCTGAAAAACAAACTCAATAATAATTCAGCTGAAAATTAAAATTTTGTTTCCAAAATTGTGGTGAAAGGTTGATATCCGACAAACCGAATCGGCCATAATCAGTTGCCCATTTATAATGTTAGGGGCAGTACTTTACTCATTTAATGGTTGTAGTTATGAGGTTTCCCAGAGACAAATCTTATACCTTGTGGCAAAAATGCTTTCACCAATTGTCATCTAAGTGTAATTGGCATTTGGTCCATGTATCATTGTCCAAACTCCAAAGTGCAAACACTAATTTTGCTATCAAAATTGGTGCACAAATAGTTTTAAGAGCGTCAAGTATTGTTATACCAAAATTATTTAAATATATTACTCACGTTAGTGTAAGAATGTAAACAATATTTAATATTTTTCTTACTCGTAGTGGTAACACTAATCTACTTGAACTTTTTCTTATGCTTTTCATTAAGCTGGTGCCATCCTTATCTTTTTGAAAGTGCAAGTGTCGTTCCTGTGAGAAACGTTTGATGCGGATATCGCCCTTGTCTCAAAGTGAAATGACCAAAATGCCATTGCTTTCGGTGAAACTTTGTCACTTCAGTTTGGGGCATTTTAGTCATTTCACTGAGACCATGACGATATCCGCACCAATAGCTTTTCACATGGACGACACCTGCACTTTCAAAAAAATAGAGACTACACTTGCAATTTGAACATTCCACGGCCCACGGGGACTATTTTTTGAATATACTCTATTAAAACACAAAAGTTGCACTACACAATGTTGTGGTGATACTTTGAATCATAACCTTGGCCATAGCTTTGAAGGTGGTGTGGTAACATTGAGACGATTAGGCATAACTTTCTCTCACTCGTGCTTTAAGAATAATGATTTGTGCCATGCAAATGCAAGGTGTTTTTTGCTTTTAATGCACATATGCTATCTTCATAAGTTTAAACTTTAAAGACAATACAAGCAAAACACAAGTTTTTTGTTTGAATCGAGTTTTCACATAACGTAATTGTACATTAAAATGGAAATGTGTTGTGGGTATTAACATGGATGTACTCGTGGTTAGTCCAACCCAAGTTTCGTTGGTTCGAAAATCTGGTTTACATGTAACAAATATAGGTGTCGCATCAACACTATAAGAGAAGTTTTAACCACATTCTACCCTTTTTAATTTTGTCCTATGAAATCAAAGAAGTTTATTCCTTTTTCTACGCTTAACCAAACATTCACTCCTAACCATTTATAGATCCAATTTTTCCAGTTATACAAGATTGATAGATATAGGAAAATAATGATAAGATATGGAGTTTAAAAATCACAATCCCCTTAGACTTTTAATCTCCATTGTTTGTCTTGTTTTTGTTAGCTCGGTTAAAGGTTCAAATTTGTCACCATCGTCGTCATCACAAGAAAATGAAAGAAGAATCGATGAGGTAAAAAAGGCATTAGGTCCACTGTTAGACGAGGCCAAAGAGGAGTTTGGTCCCATTTCGTCATGGGATTTTGAAGAAGTTCAAGAGGCATTTGGTCCGATTTCAGATGGGGCCAGAGAAGCATTTGGTCCCATTTCGTCATTGGATTTAGAAAAAGTTGAAGAGGCATTCGGTCCAATTTCAGATGAAACCAAAGAGGCATTTGGTCCCGTTTCGTCCTCCATGTTACATGAAGCAAAAGAGGCATTAGGCCCGATATCGCCTTCAACTTTAGAAGAAGCAAAAGAAGCTTTTACCGAAAAAGCCCAAGAACAATTTGACTCGATTGCTTCATTGATCACACAAAATAAAGAAGCTACATCTTCTGAATCCAGCGAGGCACCAACGCCTATTTCAATGAAATATTCAAAAAATAGTCCCCGTGGGCCGAGGAATGTTCAAATTTCATCTGAAGTTAAACACAAATTTGACTCAATTACATCATTCATGACCCAAAACAAAGAAGAAACATCATCAAAATCATCATCCATTTCAAATGAAAGCGAACAAAATAAAAGCCCAATGTCTTCTTATGATTTAGATGCAGAGACTCCAGTTCTAACACCAGCTTCTTCACCTTCATCATTTTATAAAGCAGTAGATGAAGCTAAGCATAGACTCGGCTCCATTTCATCATTTTTTACCCAAAAGAAAGATGTTAAATCTACAAATAAAGCCGAAGCTACACCTTTAATATACAAGCACTATCAAATTTACAGCAAGCTATTGAAGAAGCTAAAGAGATACCGGTTGCGATACCTATTGCCACAGCTGGCACAGAGATATCAATATGTTTAAATTCATGTATTGATAATTATGAAACTTGTGAACACAACTTACTACAAGGAACGGAAGATCTAAAAGCACGGAATTCAGAATCGCTAAAGAAACATTTAAGTGAGATTGAGGGAGAAATAAATGAATGTCGTTAGTGCTATTCAGAACATACAGATGATAAGTCACCATTAGGTGGTGTGGAGGAGGCTACCATCAAGGCTGCTCGTGATTGCTTAAACGTTCTTAATCAACATACCGGCCCGTCGCATTAGTTAACTTTTTATATATGCAACATTTTCTTCCATATATATCATTGTTAATTGTATATTATACACATCATGTTAGTAATCATGACCCCAATTTTTGACTCGTGTCACACATGTTATTAACTCAATTTCGTCATGAACATATCATTGTCATTCATGTTCCACAAGAAATTATGTACACCCGTACAAAAAACCAAGTTTATCAACCCTACAATATCAGTTAGAATTTCTTAAAAAAATCAAATCACTGACATATTCAAATTTATTTACCATGTAATCTGTTTTCTTCCTCTTGAAAACACGAATATCACATCAACTAGCAACTAGGGCAGTAACACGACAGGGGCGGACATACTTGTGTTTTCGCTCAAAAAATCATCACCCGATTTAGATGGAAGCGAAAAAAATATAAGATTCAATGTACATACACATTTCAACATGTTTAAAGATATAACATTGCCAAATTGATAAGTATGTTTGGTCCAATTGGAATGGGTAACATCTAGCATACTATTAAACACAATACAATATGAAAAACCAACTCTGCTAACAATGTATATATATGAGAATATTGTGCATTGAAATTTTCAGTTTTAAAGAAACTAGACGAAAATCAAAATATATAGCAAACATTATCACTCACGCTGTCGCTGAAACAAATTTACTAATGCCGATATTATTGTTATTACCTCCTTATCAGATGATCGATTTGCGGTGTTAAATCAGATAATAGGCAATCTAAATCGTCAATCCAAGATCGAATCTTCCATTTCTTCTCTTCAATTTCCCCATCTCCACTTCAACCCAGGCCATCTTTTCATACATCTAGATATAAAACTTTTGGAGACATTACTATCTACATCACAGTGTATGAGTAATGAGACATTCAAAACCTCTATGCATTGGTTCAACATAAATTCGAAACTGGAGAAAGTCAATGAACGGTCAACTAGCAACAAGTATGCACTAAATGTTTTCAACTTTTTCTTTAAATACAAAGTCTCCTGGCCAAATTGTTTGTAGCAAGCTTCTAATACCCTCCAAGCGTTTGATTCAATACATAGAGAACTCACGTTTGGGAAAACTGTGAACAACTTCTCAAGGGTAAACTTGGAGTTAACATCAGTTCTTTTACACCACCTTGGTGAATCAGCTGTCATATTTTCTACTGTTTTGGTATTGGGGAACCCGTAAATTATGGACCAGATAGATGCAGACAACATAAGTGTTTTCAAATTCTCAAAGATTCTATCTCTAAATGCGTTTAAATAAGTAAGGGCAAGATGGGCGTGAGAGAGCATAGGGGCTTGAATATGAACTGATGTGATACCTCATTTACATATGAGTTTTAGTGTGACGAGGTTAGGTGTGATTAAACTTAAATTGGACAGTGGTTGATCAGAGACTGTCAATTGAAAGATTTTGAGGTTGAGAAGGTGGATCTTAGGATATTCAAGCCCTATAACCTTCATCAAGTTAAGAACCTGAAGATTAGGGACGCACTTAATTAACTCAATTAGCTCCATGTCAAGTAGGTCGATCTATAGAATCTAGTGCCAAACCTGTCATCAATGGCATTGGATTCAAATTGTTGAGAGACAAACACACATACTTCAACTTTAATACAGCAAGATTATGACCTGCATCAACCAAAACATTCATGATAACAATAAGTTGTAAGCCCAAATAAAACCAGAAATAGATTCGTCAATATCGTCAATAAAACATTGACATAGACAAAATTTCACAATTAACTAACACTGACATTGTAGTGTTTTACTAATTTTCAATAACCATGTTTACTAACACTAATTTATTATGACATTGTAGTGTTTTATCATATATTGGTGATCGATGATAATCACAAAATCTTACCAGCTTGGCCACCTCACGGACGAAACTAGGGTAGGTCCCAAGGATTCTGAGACACCGTGGATTTTAGCGACGTTGTAGTACTATAATACAAATGGTGTTCCTAGTAATGTTTAGTTTTTCTTAATTAAACACACCTAGTCGAATTTTGTCTTGGTTTTGTCCCTACCAGTGACTGATGGTTAATATCGTATCACTAATTAATAAAGCATAGTACCAAACGTATTGATGAAACTTACAATAATCATAAATCAGTTTCAAAACACTAGATCGCCAACTCATGAGATAAGAAAAATTAGAAACTGAAAGTGATTTCAAATGTACAGAAACCCTAGGCAGCCACTTCCTAACAAAAGCCTCGTCAATTAGGTACAGATCATTAACAATATCGACAAGCGCAAGTTTGAGGTCCTCCCCAACACCTATGCACACAGATTCAACAACTGGCATATTTGATATAAGATTTAGAAAGATTCTTTTGAAACTAGACGAAGTGTGGTTTTTTCATAATATTTGCGACTTGCATTGAAGATTAATTGATCGAAGACGTGGATATAAAGTATTGAAACCCTTTGACGCGATTCTACATCGAGCTACGTCTGCTGAGTTGTCTAGTCGACTCAGAATTTCAAGAGTAGGTCTTCTGGGAGCTTGTCCATTGAAAAACGTATGAAGTAAAAAAAAATACGAATGGATGAAAATATGAATACCTTTTGATTATTTTGCATATACCCCCTCATATTTTTACCAATGATTTGTTATTATTACGACATCGTGGATGTGTTATTGGGTTGTAGATAGTTTTTTTACAAAGAGCTTATGACCCATTACCTATACGGAGTTTTTGATGTTTTTTGGAAAAGTCAAAGATATGTATGTTAGCCCGTATATTGATTTATGGGTCTGTTTGGCAAGAGCTTTTTGTGGAGCTGTTAGTTTTTTGTTACAAAAATAATCTTCTTTAAAATAACATCTCTAGTTCCAGCAACAATTACTTTTGCCAAACATACCCTAAAGTGGATTAAAGTAATACTTCTTCGGTCTTAAAATTATAATATCTGTTTTCATTTAGGCATGTTTCAAAATAGTAGTTCTCTTAATAATTTTGAGACATGGAGACATTGACGTGGGAGTGTATGCTCTTGGATTATTTCCAAGTGTGGCTTTGTTGATTTTAATAGAATTAAAGTATGATTATAACTTTGTTGATTGCTGAAAATGGTGCCGGAGATGGAGATTATAAAAAGATATTATTTTTATAAGCTACATGAAGTAACCATTGATTTTCAGAGATTATGGAAGATTATTTTTTTTTATAATCTCTTATAAGTTCTATCTGCAAAACAAAGATTATTTTTTAAGTAGCTTATTTTTTTAAAAAAAAATAAGCATAATCTCTCCACAATCTTTCATAATCTGTTGCGCCAAACACACCCTTACGTAGAAAAGTAATCATAAAAAAAATTTCAAAAATAAAATTTTAAGCTATTTTTGGGGTACTGCAAAAACTATGTTTGGCGCGAAGCTTTTTGGAGCTTTTGGGGCGATGAGCGGTGAGTAATGAGCTTTTTGATTTTTATTGTTCGTTTGGCAAAGGAGCGGTGAGCTTTGCGATTTTTTAGGAATGCTCATTTTTCCAATGCTTTTTTAAGAAGTTGTGAGCTGTGGCTACTGCTCACCGCTCACTGGTACTGCTCACTGCCACTTTTACCAAACACACCCAAAGTGTAAAGACTTGAAATCCTACTTTATCATACCACTTTCTTTTGGTTGTTCGAATGGCAGTTAATAGAAGAGAATAGATGGGGAATAAGAGAAATATATAGATGAGATAGGGAGGAGAATATGGTGGGAGGATGGTGGCAGTAGAGAATAGATAAACCTGGGAATGTGAGTATATTAGATTAGAGAGAAAAATACAAGAAACACACACACTCTCTCTAAAGCACACTTTGCTAAATGAGAGAGTGTTTTGCTTATATGTGTTGGCTGCCATCCAAAAGGCTTTGGATGGGCTTTTGTTTGGACTATGATGTGGGCTAATATATGCACTACACATATACATTTAAGCTACTAACAAAACTAATGCTACTAGCCCACATGTAAAATACATATTATACATGACACTTAATGTTCTAAGCTACAAATGACCATCACTTCCTAAATAGCATAAATTCAATGCTAACAATCTCCCCCTAAGGGATGGTCATTTCAATAATGCTCCCGTGATTGGTCTTTTGCTTTTGATGTCTTGAACTTTGTGTGTCATTGTATAATAGACTTGATTCATTGTTCCTTCATGCTCTGTGATCTTCAAAGTATTGACTTTGAATGTTCTTGCCTTGATCAACTTCTTCTGTTCAGATGCGTTGACGATGTTGATGATGATGGTGAATGGACTTTCTTCAGTACCTGCATAAGACAGTTAGCAATAAATCGTCCAGCGCTTATAGGTTTAGATTTCGAGATCGTCATCAGCATAGAGTGAAAAACTTTCTCTAATCTTAACCAAGGCCGTTGAGAGCCTCTGAAGAATACCGAAGTATCACTTCAAGACTGTAGACCATTTGAAGCGAGTAACCATCATGTCTCAAGGCAAGATCTTATAGATCTCATTAAGACTCATACAACTTGTATCCTTTTGATGAACACAAGTGTATTGCATAGGAAGTGTTCCTAAGAGATCTTTGATGAATCTCATGTCTCTAGACTCAATAATGTGCGTTTTGGTTTTAGTCGTCGGAGGCATGGAGCAGAGTGCCACCTTTTCAATATCAACACATCTCGGAATGAGAGGCCGATAGATTATGTAGTGTTCTCCGTGAGAAATGAAACAAATATCTTTTAAGAGATATCTGTGTAATACCTGAAATTCTATAACATGTAAAATGACCAAATTGCCCCTGGGAATTTAAAATCTAAATAAAACATATGTAAAGCACCAAATAAATTTCAAACTTCTGACAATGCACAAGTTATGATCCCAAATAATTTTTAACAACTCCATTTAACATTTATACAAGCCATGAAATTACCAAAATGCCCTTGGGCGCCAAATAGAGTTTAATTTCAAATTTATGATCTAATAAAGGTAATTAAGGGTAATTAAAGGGGCATTTAAAATAGTTAATCAAAGCAATTAATTCCTTAAATAAAATTCCGAAATTTTGGGCCTAAAGCCCTCCCCTTTGACTCGGTTCCTTTTTAAAAATCAATCAAGACCTTTTCTTGTGGAACCCTAATTGCCGAGTGGATACAAAACACACAAACAATTCATTATTTTAAAAATCCGGCCACTAAAACTTTCTCCAACAATTTTCGGTGATTGTTCATCATCAAAAGAAGCCAAGAAAATTCCCTTTCGAATTGTGGAGTCCCCGATCAAGAGTTCTTGAATTTATTTCGTTTTATGCACTCGCAAGGTAATAATTCGCCCATAATTCGTTAAGCCTCAAAAAAATTCGTTTCTTATTTTTCTCACACTCCTTATAACATGTCCAACCTAGGAAAAATAGTGGTGAAGCTTTTTTTGGTCGATCTCTATTTTTTGGAGAATTATTTCCTTTCGTGCGCTAGTAAACAAGGTAATTCCTAAATTAATTCTACGACACCTCTAAAATTCGTTGGCCATTTTTCTGATGATCTTCATGTCGAATACAACCTGGGAAAAATGATAAAAACAACCCATGCATCATGGATAAATCGTATGGAAAATATTGTGATATAAACCCTAGAATCGAATATAAAATCAAAAGGCATGTATGCGAATTTTCTGGATCATGTTATTATTTTTCATGGCATCTATGATCATCATATAACACTGGAAAAATGTTCATTTGAATTGTGGAGGCCTAAATCTATTATTGTGGGAATTGTGTGTAAATCGGCTAAATAGAAATAAAAGTGAAATTATGGAAAACCCTAAAACTAATTCGACCTAGGTATTTTATGATGAAATCTGGAAAATTGATGTGTTTAAATGATGTGGTAATGATGATGTAATGATTAGTGAAATTAGGGTTTTGATTTTGTTAATTTTATGTATATCGATTTGAATAATTAAATCCAAGGGTGTGTTTTGTAATTCTAAAAACTCAAGGGATAATTTTTGTAAGTTATTTGAACATGGTATAATTCGTATAAAATGTTAAATGAGGGGTCTATGTGTAAATTTTGTATTTAAAAGGTTAAATGGGTAATTATATATAATTGTTATTTCGAATTGCAATTTAATTAAATCAAGGGACTAAAAATGTAAATACTGGAAACTTGAGGTCATTTTGAGTAAATTATAATGTTAAGATGGTTTGGTGTAAGTTTGGATAATTATGGGGGCTAATATGTAATTATTTGGAATTTACAAATTAATATATATGTTTTATAATTATAGGGACTAAATGTGTAATTATGGGAAACTAAAGGGCTAAATCGTACCATGCATGAAATTAGAAGGTAGATTCTGTATATAATTAAATCTAAGGGTTAATGGTGTAATTAAAGATATTATATGGATTAAATTGTAAATTATGTAACTTTAGGGTTTATTTTGTAACTTTTATAAATAAAGGGTTTAAAGTGTAAAATATGGAACTTAAGGGGCTAAAGATGTAATTCTGAATAAATGGGGTATTTAAATAAGTAAATCATGATATTTTCATTCTAGACCTTTAATTTGATATATTTACAATTAAAACCCTAAACTATGTAAACTTGTCATATTTAACCCTAAACTTTTGTAACTTGCTAAAACCAACCCTAATCCCATAATGAGACTAAATTAATGACTTAACTAAATCATAATACTTAAATCTTACTCATTATAGAAATCTGCTAAATTTGGAAACTTACTAAATAAGGAAACTTTCTAAAGATGGAAACCTGCTAAAAATAGAAAGTTACTTAATATGAAAATGGGATCTTTAGTAATCATGTCTTTACTCCTCTAGGTGTGAAGAGGGAGTAGTCCTGTGCTCTTTATCATCTTATTCAGTGTGATCCTTGTCAAGCAATAAGGTACAGATATTCTGCTTCTTTATTAAGAGGCCTTCGTTCTCTGATTATGACTCATGTTAGGGTTTTCCCTATACTATTGCCATGTTCCCTTTATTCATGAACTCCGATTTTTGAACCATCATGATATTGAACCTTTTATGATTATGAACCTTTCAATTATGAACCCTTGACCATGAACCTTTGCTTATGAACCTTTGCTTATGAACCATGCTTATGAACCATGATTATGAACCATGATTATGAACTTATGAAACATGATATTGACCTATGCAAGTAAACTAAAACATGATCCATGATACTTGACCTTTACCCTCAGTTTGATACTACGAGCCACTCACTAGGCATGAGGGTTTCATGTCCATGTCAGTCGATGCACCGATGGCATGACTCTAGGGCAGGAGAGTGATGACCTGTCCCGTCCCTGCATGTTATGTTTATGATTCATGTTTACGTAGAGGCAGATTATGGCCACCGGGGGCGTATGGATGCATCCTAGATTTGTTCATGTACATGTTATGTTATGTTATGTTATTCATGGTGACTGATGGTGTGTGCGATACACGTCTTTCACACTCTGGGAGCTAGCTACTCCAACCCATGATTGAGGACACCCCTCATATTTACAAGATACCCATGATGAGGACACCCCTCATATTTACAAGATACCCATGATGAGGACACCCCTCATATTTACAGGATACTAAGAGGTCTCCCCTCTACATGTTTACGGCTATGATTATGATTATGATTTCATGTTATGGGCTCGTAGTGGATTACTGACCTTTCTTTACCATGTACCCTTTTACCTTTCCTTATGATACCATGTACTCTTACCTTTCATCTTGATACCATGTATTCATGCTTCCACACTCTTTTACTCATGTAAATTATACAGTATACTACTGCTTGTTACGTTATATCTGTTCACTGGGCTTTTTAAGCTCAGCCGCACGTTTTCTTTTCGTGTGCGGCAGGTTTTAGTTTGGAAGCTGGGTATGAGTGAAGAGACTTTTGACTTAGAAGACTTTGAGTAGAAGCCATTAGAAGAGATGTACTTATGGATTTGATAGGCAGCTTTTATTTTCCTTTGTAACCTTCGTATTGCAAGATTTCATTTGTAAACTTTGAGAATTATTGTATTACTATTGATTGTATGCTTTGTTTGATCTGATATGAAGCCATTAGCGTGATACTTCTACCCTTGCTGGGTTGGGGTGTTACAATCTGAGTGGCTGAAAGGGGTTGTGCATCGCGTCACTGGGTCCATGACGTCTTGTCTTCAATACCAGTATCACCTTAGTGAATACCGATAGCAGATGTATTGACCCGGTTTCTGACCTAAGTTTTCATGGAGGGCTATTTCTTTTCACCCTTACAAAAACTTTTCTTTTTCATTCTTCAACCCCTTCTTTCTCCTTTCTCAGTTACTCCTTTTTTCAATCTTACCTAAGGACTTCTAATTCTAGACTATTGGAATTGTCCTTGGGAAGATCCCTCCGGCTCTGGCAGATCATAGGACATAACCTAACCATAATCACCTTATAACTCCATGATTATCCTAGGTTTGTTAATCACTTGCCATAAAACCATTTGAGAAAATCTCTCAAAGTGTTCACGAATAAAACACATTTTGTTAATACTTCGAGAGTTTTACATTTTCTGAAATACTCCCCCTTCACATGTGCATATGAGATTTAAGAAAGAATTGCACATGATGGGTAGAGTTCGCACTTTTTGAACTGATCGATTTTCAATTAATATGACCATTGCGAGACACGTTTACATCACTAGTTAGACTACTTGCCATAAAACCATTTGAGAAAATCTCTCAAAGTGTTCACGAATAAAACACATTTTGTTAATACTTCGAGAGTTTTACATTTTCTGAAATACTCCCCCTTCACATGTGCATATGAGATTTAAGAAAGAATTGCACATGATGGGTAGAGTTCGCACTTTTTGAACTTATCGTTTTTCAATTAATATGACCATTGCGAGACACGTTTACATCACTAGTTAGACTAGCTTGAAGTTATTACCCGTCCCGGTCATATCAAAAGATCATCTCTCGAATTGGTACATTCTACTCAGACAAGTCCTTTGTGAGACACGTTTACATCAATGGATAACCATCTTGAAATTATTACCCGTCCCGGACTAGTCTTTTCGATTACTGACATTTAGCTTTCGTCAATTCGAGGGTTCATGCTGAGTCTTTTTGAATAACTCTTTTTGAGATTTTCTTTTGATCACATTTTAATCACATCTTCTCCCCCTCAAAAATAGCATGCAGTGATATTTTTTATATCAACTGATTAAAATGAAACTTTTTGGAGAGATAGACGGATTTGAGCATGAAATTGGAACATTTTTGTTTTTCTACTCCCCCTTAAACAAAGCATATGGTTAAACATTTTAGTTTAAAAGCAGTTTTAAGGGTTTAGGAGGGAGTTATCTTGAGCACTTTATGAAAGATTTGGAAAAATCTTATTGAAAAATCTTGAAGAAAATGTGCTCAAGATAGAGAAGATTTTGAAAATCTTTGAAGATATGTAAGGAGAAATATCTTCATTTGTTTTTAGGATAAGTGTTAGAAAAAGAAATTGGTTTTGCACAACACTTTCCTTTATTTGAAGTTCGGGTCCGAAACTGAGATGTTCCGAAGCCATTTAAGAAAAAAGTTTGAGAAAACGACATGTTTTGAAAACATTTAAAGAACTCTCGCTCAAGCATCTGTACATGCCCGTATCATTGTTGAATGATATTTCTAAGTACGTACAGAATATTGATTATACGAGAGACATGTCGGAGAAGAATATTTTTGGATTTTTGTGATTTTATATTGTTTTTGTATTTTTTGAAAATTTTCCATTTTTGTATATTCTTTTTGATGTTTTCAAAAAATGTATATTCACAAAGAATGATTAAGTATGAACAAGTAAAAGTGGAGTTAAGAGTGGATGTAGACCAGGATTTCCAAATGCGATGTTGGCATAAAGGTCTTCTCTTCCACATTCAGCGAGTGAACTCTCAACACTTTCACGAGTACTTGCAATCACAGAATCCACAAAAGAAGAATATGCACAAATAATAGTGTTAGAAGAACATGAATCATCACATTGAGGGTGTCCACTATCAACGGTTGTAGTGGTTTCTACATCCTTATCCTGATGATTTTCACTATTACTTGTTGTGGTGCAGCTATCAAGAATCTTTCCTGTAGGAATCCATCTAAGACCAACTGTTTTAAAAACTTTTCCCGTGGGAATCCACCTAGGGCAAGATCTAGGAGTTGTTTTCTTTTCAGATGCAGCGGAAGTCTCATTTTGAGAAGAACTACGTCCTGTAGAGATCCACCTAGTTGGTTTCTTAGCCTTTTGCTTTTTATCAACGGGCTTGTTGCTATTTGGTGTCTTAGAGGATTGTGCCTTAGCACTTGCATTTGCTTTCTTGATATACTGTGCAACACATGCATCATGATTAGCTGAAAAGACACATTTTTGACATGTAGGACAGGCAAATTCAACATTTTTGTTTAAAACGGCAACCTTAACTTTGTCACTACTGACATTTTGAACTTGCTTTGTGTTCGAAGAGGAATTTGAATTCTTAGTGTTGGATTCTACGTGGATAACATTTTCTTTTTCGCAACTACTCTTAGATGCAAGCCAATCCCTAGTCTTTAGTTGAATGATCCTAGGTAGTGGTTTACTACTACTAGCAGTGCTTTGTAATGTTGTAGAATTCATCACTCTAGGTTTTGTGCCTAAAATTCCGTCTTGTCGAACCTGTGCCTTTTGCCTAGCATTTTCTAGGTAGTGATTGTGGACCGTGTTGTTTGAACCAACTGATTCCTTAACAGTTTTTATGGTCACATTCGGTGAGCTATTCCTAGAAAGGCCAGGTGCTATCACTTTTGGTGTTATAGGCGAGGGTGTTGGAGTGACTGGTTTTGTCAAATCAATTGTCACATCAACTGTTGGAACCGTTTGAGAAATTGAGGTTTTTGGTTGTTCCGAAGTTGATGGTTTTGCAAACTTAGTTTCCTCACCCTTCCTATTTTGACTATCCAGCTGAGACTTCAAAAGAGCAATTTGATCTTGCATGTTTTTGTAAGAACGCTCATACGACAATTTGTCATATTTGCATTCTTCCTTTTTCTGATCAAGTTGTTTAAAATATGTGACATTTTGTTTCTCAATCTTAGCAAGCGCATTCTCATATTTTAAAACAATTTCGGAAGTCTCAGCCCGAAGTCTTTCATCATCTTCCACAGAATATGTTTGGTAAATAATTGACATGATATCGGTCGATAGAGCTTCAAAGGAGAGAGAGTCATTTTGCTTTTCCAAAACTTTTATGTGTTCCAAGTATTCATTAGCTTCCTTCACTAAGGATTTGTGATCCTTAACGAATTCTGCAGACTCTTTTAAAAGATTATTTTCCACATTTTGAACAACCGCATAGATTGCAGCAACATGTGGATTAATTTCCTTTTCAAAAATCCTTTTCAGTTCATCCTGAACACCCGGAAACCATTCAAACTTTTGATTGTTAATTTTGGAAGCCACAATACGTTGAAGTTTCTCAATTCTCTGTTTAAGATCAACCAAATATAGTCTAGCTGCACTTGAATCATAAGTGTTTTTAGATGCCATTTGTTCGATGTTAGGCAGATGTTTTGAAACAGCTTTTTGTCTTGTGAAAACCACTGGTTTTTGAAAAAACAGAGGTGACTCCTTTTGAACAAGATGAACCCCAGCAAGTCTGTTAACTTCATTATAGTCAATGGGTTTTATTTCTCTGTTCAATTGTCGCATTTTCTTTCTACTCTCTTCTGACAGCTCAATCGTTTCGCTAGAATCATAACCCGAAGGAGGGTCATGGATAGCATTTATTAAATTATCATTAAAAAGCACATTCTGTTCTTTTTGAGCTTTCTTGAGAATATAAGGGTTTTCATAACCGATAGCCACTTTTTTTAATGTATGTAAAATCGGGTTTGGATCGTTTATTAACAAGTTAACTGTTTGTGTAGAATGACCCGTTTTTACTAGCAAATCATCCAACTTTGCAATGGTTTCCTTTTTGTCATTGATCTCTTTAAGAAGATCCTTTTCACGTTTTGAAAACCTTTCATTCAACTCCTTCTTTTCTTTTTCAAGATTGGAATAAGTTGATTTTTGTTTTGAAAGCTGGTTGGTTAGTTCAGAAATTTCCTTGTTTAGAGATTTAATTTGGTTATTCAAATTAACATTTAGAGTGTCAAATTTGATTTGTAAACGTTTCTCTCTTAACTCAGAATCTTTTAATCTAACCTCAAGTTCCGACTGTTTTTTGTTATGAAAATCATAAGCTCTTGCATTCACCTTATACCTCTCAAGCTCAGTGGTCAATTTTTCATTCGCGGCTTTTACCTCGCGATTGATCTTTTTGACCTTTTCAATCTCTATTTGACAATTTTGAAGTAATGATTCAAATAGAGCACGAGTTTCCTCATCATTAGCGTCATTTTGTGCAACTTGAACTTCATTAGGATCCATATATGAAGTTTCACAGTTAACATTGCTATTAACTTGCTCCCCCACATATGTATCGAAATTAGGTTCGAGAGGCACAGAATGTGGCTTTTCATGAGCAAACAATGATGGTACCTCATGGAGTGGTTCTGTGTCATAGGACGGAGGAGTTTCAGAATCACTGCATGATGTTGGTTCGTGCTGATCAGGCATAGGGTAGGAGACTCCAGTGACTTCTGTAGAATTATCATTGATTCTGGTTGAAAGCAAGAAGTCGGATTCCTCAGCAGTCAAAGGTATTCCCGAATGTTCCTTGTTGGCTAGCATCAGCATGTACTGGAGCTTTTCTACCTTCGTCATAGCCTGAACATTACTAATTCTGCCTATATCACTCCTTTGGATTTCAGATTAAGTCATGAAACAATAATCTTCATTTTGATTGACCCCATTCTGATTCACAAACTGATCCATTTGATTTCCCATATACTGCCCTGCATATTGCATTTGATTCCCCGTCTGTATACCCATAGCATTTCCTTGCTGATTCCCGATAACCTCAACCATTTGTCCTTCTTGACCCATATATAACTGCGTATTGTCAGTGTACGGTGAATTCCATTGGTTGTTGTTATGTTGTTTGAAGTTTAATGCCTTGGTGAATAATGCAAAAGCATGTGCCATATCAGTTGCCATATTGTCTTGTTGAGTTGCCATTGATGATGACTGTATGATAAAGATGATACAGGATCTTTGCAACAAAGTAGGAGATGTTGTTGTTGAAGCCTTGGTTTGTTGTTGTGTTGTTGGTGATGGTTGAAGTTGCAGTTTATATAAACGAAACAAATTTAAATAAAGTTACAAAATCTGATTAGAGTATAATTAAGACAAAGTCAAAAGTTTACAATTTCGACAAAGGTTATGTAAATTACAATTTAGATAAAATGATAATTTCTATAGAAATTTCAATTTGACCAAAATTTATACAAATTATGGCGAAATATCAATTTAGATAGAAATATATCCAATTTATATAAATTGGCAATTTATATAAAAATCTAACACTCTTATACAAGAGGGTAGATATCCGTTTGTCGAAGTATTTCACACTCTTATACAAGAGTTAAAATACCGAGTTCACTTTTGAGTTGACGAAATTACGTTCGAATCAAATCCTTAAAAGTTATTTAACTTTGAAATCGTTTCACAGAAGTACAAGGGCCAAAACTGCCAAATCTGAAAGTTCCCTAAGGCTGCTGAAAAGTACAGGGACTGAAATTGACAAATCTGAAAACTGCTGAAAACTCCTTCTCTGTCCGATATCGCAGAAGTCTTCTTTGTCCGATATCGCAATTGGTAGAAGATATCGGACAACACAGAGTTGCGAAGTCTGATGGTGAACTGCGATAAGACCTGAAATCAGATAACTTTGAATTGCGATAAGTCTGAATCGCGATAAGTCAACTGCGATATGTCAACTGAGATATGTCAACTGCGATAGAGCTTTTCAGCTGCAATTGCGATAAGATTTCTGAATTGCGATAAATCTGGTCAGCCTCAATTGCGATAAAATGGACGAATTGCGATAATTCGTCTGGTTTTTCTCCAATTGCGATAAAACACGCTGTTTGAGGCCAACTTCGATAATTTGCCTTTTTCAACCACTTTTTGACTTTTAGCCTTACAACCACACGCTTTCCACTGACTTCTTACACCCTTTTTGACTTTTCTTTACCCACTTCACCAACTTTTGCTAACCTTTTCAATCAAATCTTATCCAAAAAACTTATCCACAAACTTTTCAATAACAAAAATCTTATACAAGATTTTTAATCCAGTCGATCTAGTGAACTAAGAACCAACCAAACTTTAATCTTCCAAACCAAGATTTGATGGATAAACTAATAACCTTTCACAACCTAAGTTGATAGAACATGAACAAACACAACTTTTCTTGATTTTTGTGTAGATCGAAGCTAAAAAAAACAAAAACTCGCGTTTTTGAGAGATAAAAAAAACGTGGCTTATGGTTTCTTGTAATCACAAACCGAACACAAAAGCTTCCTACCTCGTTAACCGGCTGTTGATACCACTTGTAAAGACTTGAAATCCTACTTTATCATACCACTTTCTTTTGGTTGTTCGAATGGCAGTTAATAGAAGAGAATAGATGGGGAATAAGAGAAATATATAGATGAGATAGGGAGGAGAATATGGTGGGAGGATGGTGGCAGTAGAGAATAGATAAACCTGGGAATATGAGTATATTAGATTAGAGGGAAAAATACAAGAATTACACACACACTCTCTCTAAAGCACACTTTGCTAAATGAGAGAGTGTTTTGCTTATATGTGTTGGCTGCCATCCAAAAGGCTTTGGATGGGCTTTTGTTTGGACCATGATGTGGGCTAATATATGCACTACACATATACATTTAAGCTACTAACAAAACTAACGCTACTAGCCCGCATGTAAAATACATATTATACATGACACTTAATGTTCTAAGCTACAAATGACCATCACTTCCTAAATAGCATAAATTCAATGCTAACACAAAGTCTTAAACATGTCCAGTAACATACGAAACATAGAAAGTTTCCTAAACGTGGCATGTGTCATATTATGATACTTGAAAATTAATGTCTTTCTTTCGAGGCGTAGGTTCTTGTACAAAATTAAGAAAATTCCCAATTAACTACAAATTAAGCATCTGCACATTGATGCACAAATACTTTCATTAGTGCCAAACAACACCTTTCAAATAGGATGTGCTACGTTTCTTAACGTTGATTCAAAATAAGTTGAGTAAGATGTAGTGCATGATCAAATACCGTGTTTATGCCAATACAAGTGTTGTGATCCAGTTGGTTTCGCCTTTCTTGCATCCCTATGCAAGCATTTAAAAATCTACGTAATTCTCAATCATTATCGTTTTTAAGGAAGTGTGTTGAGCAAAAGCTTTATAGAAGCATTTTACCTAACTCATTTAGATCAGCTAAAAATGAATTAAAACCAAGGTTATGAATATTGAATAACAATGCAAATGTCTTATACAACATGGGGAACTTTGAGCTATTCCTTGAATAGTATGGTTCTAAAGAGATTGTACAGCCATATGTTGGGTCATGTAGTAAATAGAAGCTAACTAATTTGAACCCAAATGTTTTATAAAATGTGCAGGTTTTCAATAGTAGCGGAGATCAATATGTCAGAATTGAAGATTCACATCAAGATAAAAACTCAAAATTTGTCTCCTGGTGTCAATTACCGGGTTCATCTCATCTTCAGATTTTCTGGTCCCAAACGATCTTTAGCTAAAAGAATGTATGTGAACCTTAAGTACAAAATGGGAAACCAAAACATGAGTTCATATATCGCATCTTGGAGAGATGATGACTGGATGATGATTGGATTGTATCAATTCTTGAATAAAAAAGAAGATACAGAATTTGAGGTTTTACTAGAGAGCTTTTCACGAAGCTATTGCGGAAACCACACCATCTATGTTGAAGGGATTGAGTTTCAAGCTATTGAGAAGGTAAGTGCACATGCACCACTTGTTCCAATTCTATATTCCTTTGATATATTTCCTGACAGAGGCAGCCACGATAACTTTTGCATGCTCAACATTACATGGTTGTAATTAAGATGGTGTTATAACTTTCATGTAGGTGAAACATGAAGAAATCGAGAAGTTAGAGGAAATCCAGCAAATCTGGCAATCAAGCTTGAAAAGAGATAAGGTGCAGGAATTGCAAACTAATTAACTGTGAAACAAAATATTTTAAGGAATCCATGCATAATGACGAAAGCCAACATGTCGTATTTTATTTGTAACAAATTTTATTTATGAAAAAGAGTAAAAAGTTTGTTTTCATTTTGATAACAACTTTTTCTAACTTTTGATGAGCAGTCATGGCTAAGAAAGGTGAACGAACAGACGCATCTTATGCTAAGTGAAGTGCAGAAAAAGAAAGATCATTTGCTAAGTGAAGTGAGGAGAAATAAAGATCGTGTGCGATGTCGAGTGAACAAAAAGATAGATCAAGCGTTAGGTGAAATGAGTGTAAAGGAATGTCAGATACTAGGTGAAGCGGTCACTAAAATAGATCATTTAGGAGGTGTAGTGATCACAAGGAAAGATCAACTGCTTACCAAAGTGAGCAAAAATTATTTGATAACGGAAGTGAAAAAGCAGAAAGATCATCTGGTAGGTAAAGTGAACAAAAAGAAAGATGGCATGGTGACTAAAATGAATAGAATGAAAGAACATCTGAAGGAGGTACTGTATGAAAACTTTAATGAGGAGAATTCTAGTTCCGAACACTCTGCGCAATCCATGTTTGCTTTTTGAACTAGCATCGTTTATCTCTTCTCATTTTGACATTTTAATCCATAACTTCTCTTACACATTCTTCCTTTATACTTGGACCCAAATATATGGAACTTTTTCTTAAAAAATAAATTTCATAATAGGAAATCTTATTATTGTGTATTGACTACGATACATTATATAGAAACTAAATGACTAAAGTTCCACCTCTCGGATGTGTCTTTGATGGCCTAAAATGAATTTTATTAGTTAGGTAACCACAAGATATATTGTACATTTGTACCTGCAGATTTGAAGCTGACAATGCAGAAATACTTCAGCCATCAGACAACAATGACTGTGAAGAGGTCCAACTTTATATTCACATTAAGTAATCAATGTCACAACTAATTTTTTTGTTTTTGTTTTTGGATTTGGTAATAACTTCTTAGAATCATTGGAATACAGTAGTTATCGTCACTAAGCATTGTGAACAGAAAAAAACATCACATGCTTTCGGCAAATGAGGCTCTAATAATTTACGACCTTTCTGACGTAAAGGCATCTTATTTGAGACCTGCTGCCAATTCCAGGTTAGTTTGAACTAACTTCAGAACATCATCGTTTCTTATCAGTAAACTTTACCTTGAACTTAACATTCCCCATCTATACCCGTAAAAATGTGTATTTATCCGCAGCTTTACTTAATCAGATAGTTTGAATGTTCAAACTATATGAATGTATTAAAAAATACTAATGAAATCACATGCATGCAGGTACCAAGAGGTGATTGAGCTTTTATCAAAACAAGTTTTTCATATCAAGTGTAAGATTGAAAGTAAAATGCTGTCGCCAAATACAGAGTATGTGTGTTATCTTGTGTTCAAGCTTTCAGAAAAGTGTCAAGGGTTTCATTGTCCGGTGATCATACGAGATCTCAACTGTTGGAAAAATAAAGAGATTGGAATTGTCTATTTTAGATCTCCAAGCCCATGGAATCTACATGATGCTGACCACGTTCCAGAAAATAGGGCAGATGGATGGATCGAGGTTATTGTGTGGAAATTTAACTCGAATCACGATCTCAGAGATGATTATATTCATATAAATTTGAAATTCATAGTCTATGAAGGAACAATGTCTGGGCTTATTGTACGTGGACTTGAGTTCTGACCGATGTAATTACGTTGTTAGGATTTCTGGGAAATAAGAGTTCATTGTTGTTGCTGCCGATAGTATAAAGTTGGTTCCTGCCGATAGTGTTGGTTCCTGCTGAAAGCTCATTGCTGCCGACAGTGTTATCTTGTTCCTGCCGATAGTATTGTTGCTGCGGATAGTATTAGTTGTTATCCGTATATTTAGAATGTTTGTTATGATTTATTTTTAGAAGAGATTGTTGTTAATCTCTTTACACGTTTTCTTGTAGAACGGGTTAGGGTTAGGAGATCTTGTTAGTATAAAAGATAAACCCGTCTATGAGTTTATGTACGCCTTGAACATCTATTAACATTCAATAAACGATTCATAGTTTATTAGTTTTGATCCATAGAGGATCATTGTCCTTTAGAGTTTTTCTTCTTTATAATACTTGTTGTTTAGTTTCCGCATAAACACTTGTATTGCAGAGGTTCTTGGTTATACCAAGCTCAATCAAGCTCGAAGTACTCGATCCTACAAGTGGTATCAGAGCCTGGTAAGGATCTCTGATAAAGAAGGAAACAGTGTTGAAGTGTGTCTCTCTTGAATCTCTTCACAATGTCAGTATCAGGAGATGATTTTGAATTATGCGCAAGGAGGATTAGGAACTTGTTTCACAATAAGACCTATGAGGAAAAAGAACATTTGGAAGAATATGCTCTCTTAGGATTCCCATCTCAGGTACAAAGATGTAATTCTGCTTGTCAAGAATTGTACTCATCGCTTAATAATGAATATGATGAAATGAAAACTAAGTATAATGAATACTTTATTAAAGTTAATGCTTATGACAAAGCAGTTAAAACATTAGAAAAGCAAAAAGTTTGGTTTCAAAAGAATCAGTTAGCATATGAGGAAAAGATAAAGGTTTTAGAGAGGGACTTGAAAAACACCACTAATGAGCTTAAGCATTCTGAGTCTCAAAAGGCTAAGTTGGTGTTAGAAAAACAGGATATGCAGACTAAACTAGACAATACCTTGGGTAGGTTTAATAAATGGAAAGATTCATCTAAAAACCTAAACAAGTTAGTTGATAGTTCTATGTCTACGAAAACAAAAAGAGGTTTAGGGTATGGTAACCTAATAGGGCCAAATCAATGTTATGACCCTAATGAGTATAGTGTTTTTAACCCTGAACCTGTAGACTATCAAAAACCTGTTAAATATGTGAAAGAAGGTGGAATGAATGCTGTTTCTCCACCAATAAGAGGAGTTTTTATGCCTTCTCCTGTACACTCTCTCTCTGATATTGACTCTGATGAGTCACAAACGGTTTATGGTAAAAAGTCCAAAGACTTACCTGAATCTAATGATTGTGTCTCTTGTAACACAAGTGACAAATCCTCTGAAGCAGAGTCTAAAGACTTTGTTTCATGTGACTCAAGTGATAAGTCAACCACACCCAAATATCACAGGTCCTCAAGTTCGACTAATGGTTTATCTACTCCTAAATCTGTCTTTTCAGATAACAGCTCATTAAATTCTTTTAAAAACAACTGTGTCTCTAGTTCCACTTGTGACAAAAGTGTCAATATTAAGAAAAGTTGTAGTAAAAACAAGGCTGTTAGGAAGAAGACATGTTTTGTGTGTGGTAGTCAATATCATCTTATAAAAGATTGTGATTATCATGAGAAAAGGCTCAAGGGTGGAAAACATCAGAACAGAACATTGTGGAAAAATGTTAAACAAATCCCACCATATGTTCCACAAGCAGCAGGAATGAATTTTTATAGGAGTCCTTTTCCTGCTGATAGACCTATTCCTGCTGGTTCCTCTGTTCCTGCTGATATTCAGGGAATCATTCCTGCTGGTACTTCTTCATATAATCACAGGGATTTTTGGCCTGTCTATTCTAATCAAGTCTTTGGAGGGGGAATGGATTATTCTCCATGGTATTCTTGGTAGTTGTTTTGTTTGGATGTACATGTTGTTGTAATTGTGTTTGCTGGTTTATAGGGTAGCTTTAGCCTAAGGGGAGGCTAATGCTTGTAATTTTGTCTTGTTTTTCATTCTTTTGAGTTTTAGTTGTGTTTCTCTAATCTTATCTTGCAGGATTTTCAGTATCTTTTGTTAGTTAACTTTATTTTGCAGCTGCTTAATGCTTGGATTTAAAGGTTAATACAGCAATTTTCATTCATCATAAGAAAGATCAGTACATTCAGTTGCTAGTTTCGAAAGATTTCAAGTTACAAAAGCTACTTATCAACATCATTCAAAAGCTACAAAAGATTCCAATCATCCATCATAAATCTACCTAAACCTTACCACCTATTCCATCTTCTCTTTACCCTTACCCATATTTTCAGGCATGTACCTCCTTCCTCTCTGACGGCAGATCTCTTCATAGACATGGGGGACTGCAAGTGCCAAGATGACTGGCCTTGGTTGTCTTTGATCAGGGGGTGACCTTGAAGTGCTTGAGGTTGTTGGTCTCTGATGAGTTCTGGATCGTGTTCTTGTAGTTGGATGGATTGGTTGTGAAGTTGGGATTCTTGATTGTGGAGTTGGATGGGTTGGTTGCGGTTTTGGATTGCTTGATTGTGTAGCTGGCTGGGTTGGCTTGGGAGTGGTACTGGTGAGATTCTTCCTTTGTCTTGGATCTTTGCCTTCACGTTGTCGATTGTGTCGACTTCTAGGGTTTGGTTTTTCTCGACTTGATCCTTCTTGATACTTAGCCTTGCCTTTTGGTACCGGTACTTTATAGAAAGCTGCAGTTGTTCTTTCCATCTCTTCCGCAAGCAGAGCTTCAGTTTCCTTCATCTGTCTTCTGTCCTCATCTGTTAAAGGAAAATTGGGAGGGAAAGTCTCCCATTCACCCTGGTAATACACCAAAGACTTCAACTCTGATGAATCTTCATCATCAGAGCTAAAGTACTCAAAAGAAGAAGGGGTAGATGGAAGAGGATCAGATGAATCATCCTCAACCTTGGCCTTCCCTTTGACTTTAGAGGATGATGCTGTTTTGGGAAAGTAGTTGTTCCATCCTGAGTCACTCGAAGAGGATGAATCCGATGAGATTTCGATTATTGGTTGTTTGGATGAACTCATAATGTGACTTGTTTTTCTTTTGGAAGATTGAGTTTGATTTGTGGTGATAAAGGGTTTTGTGATGATAGAGTTATGTGATCTTATGGTTATATAACATTATGGAGATTAGTGCAAATTTATTGATGGTTGGTATTGTGAATTAATTTGGGGAAGTTATTCTTAATGACTATGTTCGGAAGATTGACTTTGGTCAAACCACCTCATTCCTGCTGAATGGTCAAAGATGTTATTGCTGCCGTTTGACCAAGTGTTACTACCGAAAGGTCAAACTTTCTTAAGTTAATTGATCAAAGATACGTGCAATAAATAGCAGCAATTCAAAGTGATATTTTTGGAAGCTCAACATATAATTGCACATCTCTCATCTCTATTGCTTTGAAACCTATCAAACCCTAATCTTCTCATTTCAAACCCTAAATCTTTCCTTCAATACAATGACAACTCTTCGTTACAAAGATGATCATAACAAGGTTGCCTATTTGGAATCATCTTCAAAAAGTGCTGGTTATGATGAAGTGCTGGAATTTCTTCGAGGGTCATCTATTCGTTATGCGCTCACATATTGCCCAGTAACAGTCTATGATTCTTTGGTCAAACAGTTTTGGAGAACAGCTAAAGTAAGACATGTTGTGGGAAGGGAAAATGATATTGTTGCTACCATTGATAATCAAGAAGTAAGTATCTCTGAGGAGTTGATTCGGGTAAAGCTTCAATTTCCAGAAGAGCATGGGGAATTCGATCTCTCAAGGCAAGATATTATTGATGGTATGGCAGCTATTGGATATCCTGTCACTGGGAGTTGTACTTTCTTGAAATGTAAGTTGTCTCCTCAATGGAGATTTCTGATTCATACTTTACTTCAGTGTCTTAGTGTTAAATCAGGTGGATGGGATCAGTGTCCAAGCCCTGTTGCATCTGGTCTGGTTTGTTTATCCCAGGGTAGAATTTATAATTGGGCAAAATATATTTTTGAGGGGATGTGTGAGAATATCAGTAGTGATAAGCATAGATTTCTGATGTATCCTAGATTTCTTCAAATCATTTTAGGAATTCAGACCATTAACACCTCTCCTAAGATTGTCAATCGGCTATCTGCCAAAATGTTTGCCCTCATGAAGATGAACTTTACTGGACACCACTTGCCTTTATTGCCACCTATGTTGAACAACCCTGATGCTGCTGACAACCCTGCTGCTGCTGACAATCCTGAACATGCTAATAATGTCAGCATCTCACCATCACTCAATACAGCTGATGAAGGGCCTTCAGTTGCTGCTGATGCATCTGCATCTGTTGCTGCTGATAACTCATCACCACCAACTAGACAAGTGACTCCTACACCTGAGACTAATGACCATGTTGAGACCAATGATCAGGATATCTCAGATGATACACCTATAGTTCAGCCTTCTTCTTCAAGGCTTTCCTCACCTAGTCCTACTAGGCAGCCAGTTAGTTCTGACATCAATGCAGGGGAGGGATTTAATGTTTCTCCACCCAGAGTCAGTGAAGCTCCTAATACTTCAAGTGTTCCTGCTGGTGGAACTAATGCTGCTGTTGATCTAACCTCTATGTCTCAGCTACTTGAAAGATCTGTGAAGAAAATTGAGGCATTGGAGTCAGAACTTAGTGAGACAAAAAGGATTTTTGGTGCTAAAGTGGAGAGCTTGGAAAAGGAGCTCAGGGATTCTAATGAAGGATTTAGTAGAACTATCCAAGAATTAAATGATAAGATCAGCAATTTGGAGGGTATTCAAGTGCAAAAGAAAAGAAGGGTAATTCTTTCTGAGTCTGAGGAAGATCAGGATGAAATGATATTTGATGGGCTTAATGTACTAGCATCTGTTTCTCTTGATGATGCAACTACTGAAGTTCATACATCTTCTGAGCACAACATCACTCCTGAAGCACAGGTCTCCTCTGAAGCAAGGAGCATTGCTGCTGATGTCTCCATTACTGCTGATGTGTCTGCTGTTAATGCTAATGTAAGTTCATCTGTTGCTGCTGAAAGTAACATCATTCCTCCTGAAGCAACTGAAAATGATGAAGAGATAGCTGCAAAGGTGCATGAACAGGAAGTTGCTGCTGAAGAAGCTAGATTAGCTCAGCTTGCTCAAGATGAAGAGCTTGCAAGACAATTGTCTGTTGATGAGAAGAATGTTGCTGGAATTATAAATAACCCAAGTTCAGATGATCCTTCTTCAGAAGTGTTTAGTGCACAAGTTGAATATTTATTGAACACTGACATGATTATTAGAGGTCATGGGTTTATGCTTCTTCAAATGCCAGAATTAGATTTAGATACAAAGTCAGACCTGCTAAAGGCATTCATCTTGAAGAAACAAAGAGCAACCACTTGGAATGATTTGATGCACAGGATTAAAGAAAGACAAAGGCTAGGATATAAGATGCCAACTAACAGAGACAATATCAATTTTATGAAGGTGTATCTAAGGAATGAAGCTAACTACAAAATTAGTGATTTCAAAGGTTGGCCTGAAGGTGCAATTCAAAAGTTGTTCCTTGATACTTATGCAAAGCTCAACTCTTTGGTAGACACTGATATTTCATAAAGTAGGAAAAGAGCATCTTCATCTTTGGAGTCTGATGTTGCAAAGAGAATGAAGTCTGGAGATGACTCTAAGGATGATTCATTCATTGCTCAAAGTTCTACTGTTGATGCATCAAAGGTGCCACAAGAAGATCTTGTTTCTGCTGATCTTCCTACTGCTGATGTTTCTGTTTCTGCTGAGCCTTCTGTATCTGCCCCTATCTTTCAATATAGTCTAAGAACAAGGAAGAAGAGTCATTCATTCAACCCTTCTTCTGTGGATATTCTTGAAGTGGATGCTCATGAGTTGGTTGAGGTTGCTTCTGAAAGTGATTCAGAGGATGACTCTGTTCACTCATGGGGTAAAATTGCTCATTGGGAACTTAGGTCTACCTCTGCAGGTGAAGTTAATGTTTGGTTTTCACTTGATGGGACAGTCAAGTTCTTTACATTTTTGAGGGAGATCTTGGATAGGGTTGAAAGAAAAGATTTAGAGCATCTTTATAGGATTGTAGATAATCATTATCAATCTAATACTCCAACTGGTAATGGTTTGCTGCTTTGGGGAGACTTGCAAGTCTTGATGAATAAATTAGATGAAGACAAGGCTAAACTAGTGTGGGGTAATCAATCATCATGGAGAGTCTTTTCTTGGAAATTATATCCTTATTCCAATGTTCATGTTGTGGAACTCACCTCTGGCAAGTTCCTCACTATGTTTGTGGATATTGCTTATCCTTTATCTGAAGGAGTGTTAAAGAGAATGCTAACACAGAAGGTCAAAGTTCCTAAGCATACTATAGGAAATGATCTAACCACAGCTGAACAATTGGTTAAATTCATCAAGGATCAAATTGCAGCTAAGAGGATTGCAGCTTAAGGGGAGGAATGAAGTTTAAGGGGAGGATCATTTCTTGTTGTTGTTGTATAATTTCTTTCTTTCTTTTGTTTCTTTTCTTATTTTCTTTCTTTTCTGTTGGTGTGTTTCATAGTTTATTAAAAAAAAAAAAAAAAAAAAAAAAAAAAAAAAAAAAAAAAAAAAAAAAAAAAAAAAAATTCTTATGTATATTTTGTGTGCTAATAAGTGGTTTTGAGCAACACCTTGCAGGTACAGTGTTGGTGTTTACACCTGCACAATAAATGGTGCTCAACTCACCATGTCTTACAGACAAGAAAGAGTTGACTCACTATGAGGGTACGGCTCTGGTGTGATCATCAAATCCGTTGATAGCTATAATAGCTTGCTCAAAGCTATAGGGTACTTCAACTCACCCATGATTTGTTTCTGAGAGTTGAAAATGGTTCTCAATTCACCATGGATGTAACCCTTCTGGGATCCAAAGGATTGGCTAGTCCACAAAAGTATGGTTTGTGGGTAAAGACACTTGGTATCCATATTTGGTATTCAATTCACCAAGGTTTGCTGTAATCTAAGAATTGACTAGTCCTGAGCAAACGGCTACAGGTAAAGACAAGTCAAATCCGTTTATAGTTGTTGATTTGCTAATAAATCAGATGGTTATCAATGTACCATGGTCTAAAACACCTAAACATTGGCTACTCCAGTAGTGATGGCTATTGGTAAAGAGACATCAAATCCATTAATTTTCAATGATTCACCTCTCACAGGAGTTAACACACCTGGATGTGATGAGAATAGTATGAAACTTAAGTGATTTGATGTACATATTGTCATAAGTAGCAGCCAAGTACAGGTACAAGTTATGGTGATCAGTATACAAGTTTTGGAGAAGATTTCTCATTCCTGCTGAACTATTGAGGTTGCTGCTGGATGCTATAGAGGTTGGAATCTTACAAGTCATGGATGATGTTGCTGGTTACATCATATTGCTGTTGCTAAGTCGCAGTCCTCAAGCCTGAGAGTTACATGCTCTATCACAGTGGAATCTTGCAGGTTAACCTAGTCAACCTCAAGATTAGGGGAGGATTGTTAGGATTTCTGGGAAATAAGAGTTCATTGTTGTTGCTGCCGATAGTATAAAGTTGGTTCCTGCCGATAGTGTTGGTTCCTGCTGAAAGCTCATTGCTGCCGACAGTGTTATCTTGTTCCTGCCGATAGTATTGTTGCTGCGGATAGTATTAGTTGTTATCCGTATATTTAGAATGTTTGTTATGATTTATTTTTAGAAGAGATTGTTGTTAATCTCTTTACACGTTTTCTTGTAGAACGGGTTAGGGTTAGGAGATCTTGTTAGTATAAAAGATAAACCCGTCTATGAGTTTATGTACGCCTTGAACATCTATTAACATTCAATAAACGATTCATAGTTTATTAGTTTTGATCCATAGAGGATCATTGTCCTTTAGAGTTTTTCTTCTTTATAATACTTGTTGTTTAGTTTCCGCATAAACACTTGTATTGCAGAGGTTCTTGGTTATACCAAGCTCAATCAAGCTCGAAGTACTCGATCCTACATACGTATTAATAAAAACTTCTTGGATTAAATTGTCGGTTCACACTATATGTCAGTAGGTATGTCATTGAGTTGTTTCATATTCATCAGTGCTGCTCTCAAATTTCCACACAAAGTTTTTAGAGATATTTATGAAGGGCGCAAATTAGATAATTACACGGCAATATTCAATGACTAGGACACCCCTTGAAAGAAAAAGACATCCTGATAAAAAAAAAAATTATATATATCCACAGTTCAAGAAGATTGGTGAGTGTATCAGGTTGGATATCTAGTAAGATTAATTTAGATTGAAAATTTCTGAAAGCCAAAAATTACTGTTAATACAGGTGACGGAGTAGCATACAACCAGTGGCAGAACCAGGAAATTTGATCACGGGGGCATCGAGGAATAAAGGATTTTAGTTCAACTTAAAGTAAGTTGAGCGGGGTTTGATTAAAGGCAACAAAAGCACTTTGCTTCGATAATTGAAGGCCATAAAAGTACTATACTTCAATGCAATTAACACTTATTACTCTATTATACATTAGGCGTGCGGATGATGTCGTTTTGGGTGTAAAAACAATGAAACGACGTTGTTTTGTGCACTGGCATGTCCTTTTTTGGTTTTGCAAATGTCGTTTCGGGTTATGAGCTAATTGGACAGTTATTTATGATAACGGGTTTTTTTTCGGCTCCCTTTCATGTGACCACTCCTTTTATTGTTACTCATTCTAGGTCTTTCTTTCACTTAACTTTATACGCATTAATCTTTCTCTCACCTACCTACATGCATAGTGTTGTTTGTTACTAAAGGATTGATTTATGGGTTGTTACAATGGGTCTAGAATATTGTGCGGTGATTTTGCGTGATTTTCGGAATAAGGATTTCGTCATTTATGGGTTATTACAATGGGTCAAGAATACTGTGCGGTGATTTTGGGTGACTTTCAGAATAAGGGTTTTGTGGTTTGCGCGTCTAATGTATAAATCGGAAATTATTTATGAAAAAATCTTTGGGGATTTTTGAAGTTGTTTTGCCAAGTGAAAAATCATGGTTAGTTAATTTGTGGTTTCATTTTTTTTTTTTTTTTTGCATTAACTATTTTATCTGTGAGCTTGTTTATTTTGTATCTAGGGCATGCAAATCAAATGAAGGTGGATGGGGAAGTCGACATAAAAGTTTTCTAAGATGCTTGTAAGAGGTTTTGTATAATGGCATATATATGCTTAGAATTGTAGAATAGTATCTTCATGCTAACGATACAAAAAATTTCCTCGCAGTGATCATTGAGAATCCTTATATTGATTTCTCCCATCCTTCTTAATGTTTGATTGTATACAATGGCTTGGATGAGTTATACATATGGATTAGGTGTCTTTTTTGACACAAATGTCAAACTATGTGTTTACTTTTTAGGTAATTTATTAGAGCTAGGTGATAATACGGAAACATAATTGGCGGTGATGATAGAGTTTGAATGTGCCTGAATGGATTCAGATAAAGGTGAGATCATAGTCGCATGAAATGCGGTACGCTCCGGAACGGGATCGAGAAATGGGAACGCGGTTCGCTAGATCCCTAAAATTTGGTACGAAGGGGGGTAGGCTTATTTCGGTACGCTCTGGTTCGCTTTGGTTCGATGTACCATATAATTTGGTACGATGTACCCAATTTGGTACAATGTACCATACTATACTTATATTTAATATTTTTAATTATATATTTTATAAAAATGTTGCAAAATTTACATGAAGTATGCTTTTAATTATATATTTGAGTAAAACTCACGATTAATTAACATGAACCAATATTGTCGGATCAAATTAAATAATTTTAGTTGACCCATTTATACAAAATCTCTAACGTCAGAATCTTAGACTACAAATTCATGCTTCGTGGAAAATATTTTACAAATAAGACAAAACATATACGAACAATAGACCAACATCATTTCTTTTTCTAAACTAAAATTCCACAAACCGTGTTCTTTGTCTTGAAAAATCAAAATGTTAAAGTCATTTTGTTCTAACGATAAAACCAACAAAAATATCGAAATAACTAAAATATATAAAATTTATCTATTTAATGTTAAGTTGCATGTGATTGAATAGCTATTAATAGTACAATGTTTTATAGAGATTATTTATGCTTATTGTTAGTTTTTTTTTTTTTTTTTTTTTATTATTTTTTTTTTTTCGTCCATTTTTTTTTTATAATTTTTGTACTGAAGGTATATTACTAAAATATTTGTTGGTTTGTATTACAAACGTCAAATTTAAAATATTGTTTCATACAAGATATATGAAGCGATTGTGCGGAGTCAAAATTCAAAGTATTGAAAAAACAGATGCGGCACGAATATTGCATGTCTGCATGCGTATATTATCTCTATCAAGTATAATCATTTTGAATACGAATTCAACGATTATGATGTACCAAAGTAAGTGTGTACGTGTACGACCAATATAGTAAGCTTTTATTTCATTCTTACATGACATGCAATAGTCCAAAATCTTATCTTGGCTTTAGCCGGAAAATCACTGATCGAGTCCGCGGTGCTAGACCATCAAAGTTGGCCAGTTGGGCCACCGTTGAGTTTTCCCTCATCATATAACTATACTGCACAAACACATAGAGAACGAATTAAAACACTTAACGTACTTAATGAATTCAAATGACAAAACGTTATTAGTAGATATTTTATGGTGGTTTTCTGATGTACAAACCACAAACAAAGTGAGTCAAGCGTGCATAATGTATATTCAGGCTTCGTTTGTTTTCACCAATAAGATCTAAACAGACCACTTGTATCTGAATCGGTCATACATATAGGTGCTGTTTGTTTTTTAAGAGGTTTTATGTCTGAATCTGAATACTACTTCTGAATCTGAATGAGTGGTCCAAAAGTCTGAATCTGAATTATTTTAGACTGTCTGTTTTTATGTCTGAATCTGAATGTCTGAATAAACAAAAAACAATCGTTTCGCTATAAAACAAACCAAACGACCCTCCATTCGTGATTATTAATAAAAAATCAAGACCAAGATGAGGAGATAAGGATTGAAAAGAAATATCACTAAAGTTTAGCCTTTTCAGATGTAATCAGACGTTATTCAATGTCTGAATGAATCAGACCCTATTCAGATGTATTCAGACTTCAGACCTAAAAAAAAACAAACAGTCTAAATCTGATTACGTCTGACCGAATCAGACTTCAGACGCCATTCAGATCTGAAAGAAAAAAACAAACACTACCATAGAGTATCACATTGTTTGACTATTTTATGTGTTTAGATTATGTTTCCTCTAAAATGCCTCCTATTTTTTTATTTTTTATTTTTTGAACGAAAATGCCTCCTATTTAACTAGACTTTAAAATTCGCTTATTACTATTGCCATTCTTTTTTATTTCTTCCCCACGCACCATTCCTCTTGTTTATGATTTTATTATTCTTTTTATTTTGTCACACACATATGGAAGTGACAAAGAGTTATAAATAATTTAACGAGGAAATTTTCAGAAAAAACACATATATATCTGTGTTACGAAAATGAACCTTTGAAAATTGTGGTACGAAAATTTACTATACGCGCAAATAAGTTTTGCGAGCCATGATCATTTGCACGCTAACTTGTGATTACTACACGTGTATTTTTATCAAATTAAGATTGAATTATAAAGTGACACGTGGCATTACGTGCAAAAATATTTGCTCTCCAACCTCTTTTACACGCCAAGTTTAATTAAAAGTAACGGTTATTAAAGTGACACGTGGCTTTACGTACAAATCAGTTTACACGTGTTATTTGCGCTCCTAGTTTATTTAAAAGTAGTGGCCATTGGTTGGACACGTGGTCTATACGTGCAAATCGTTTTTTTATTAAACATTGACGTTTTTTTTAGAGTAAATTGCAAAAATCGTCACTGTGGTTTTCTCAGATTGCAAAAAACGTCCCTGTGGTTGGCTAATTGCAGGCGGCCTCCCTGTGGAGGAAAGTTTTCATCATTTTGGTCCCTGATTTTAACTGGCGTTAAATGAATTCCGTTAGAAGTTACGCGTTCAGCCCTTTTGGTACATGACCATTGCAGCGTCCATCATTTTTTCGTCTGTTTTTACGTTTTCATCAATTTTTACGCGTTTTCATCCGTTTTTTATGTTTTCGTCTGTTTTTTACAAGGTTGCAAAAATCGTGAATCGGTAGTTGGGCGGTCGACCCCCCTATAGCTTGTAACCGGTCTAGGCAGGATTAATCGGTGATTAATCGGATTGGCATTTTTGACAAGTTTTCTGTATTTCCGACAAATTTTTGGTATTTCCGGCAAATTTTAGGTATTGATGGCAAGATTTTTCTTAAAAAAGACATCTTCAAATAGATATAAACAACAAGTATAACTTATTAAACATTTTTACGGCGAGTTTTGGGTATTTTCAGCAAGGTTGAAGGTTTCGGGCAAGCTTGACCACCGTTGACCATCATTAACCGTCGTTGACCACGGTTGACCGAGTTGTTTGACCGATTTACACAAATCGGAAAGGTTGGCGGCCTTGTAGCATCTAATCGGCGATTAATCGGCCTTGTAGGCCTTGTTTTGCAACACTGGTTTTTTACGATTTACTCCATTTTTTACGTTTTCGTCTGTTTTTTACGATTTCGCCCGTTTCGTTACGTTTTCATCTGTTATTTTTACATTTTCGTCCCTTTTTTTACGTTTTCGTATGTTTTTTACGTTTTAGTCTGGTCTCTTTGTCACACACCCAAATTTCGTGACTTGCAGCGGAATGAAGCATTCGAGGGCATGACTGGTCATAGCACCAAAGTTGCAGTTATATTGAACGACCTAAAGTGCCATTTAGAAAATACATCGTTTGATTTTTTTAAAACATTCAGAGTTACAAAGCTAGGTCACAAAAGATGAAACAAGTTTTCATAAAACAAGTTCATACAATTCAAACGATGAATAAGTGCATAAAATATAAAGTGAGACGCGTCGACTCCGCGACTCCATGATGTGTCCAAATGCAAGCCAACATGCGATACCTTAATTACCTGAAAATACATTGCTAAAAATGGTCAACAAAAATGTTGGTGAGATCATAGGTTTATGTAAATGAAATGTTGTACGGATACCACAAGTATAAAGTGTATGACAAAACCATGCCACATAAAAATGATACATTAGCTCTAAGCTCATGACCCCGAAGCTAGACTGAATGAAATGCCCCAACCGATTGTTTGCCAATCACTCTAATATGATAGAAATGAAATGCGTTCATTTGACCAGTTGGTGCTACCAACCCGAACGGAGGAGTCACCCTCAATAGATCTATTCACTCACTCTCGCTTGCTAACAATTAACGGTTCATGATAATAAAAGGGGACTTTAATCTGGGCAATGATGTAACTTAAGCAATGTAATGAGTTTGTATACTTTGGTCCTCATATGAAAATGGTGCAATGTATTCTCCCCCGAGAGTTTAGAAATCAAATAAACAATTAAAAACGGGGCTATGAAAACTCACCTGATATGATAGCAACAATGATCACAATGGATATGATGAAATGAGGCTCGGTTCCTAACCGCGACCTATCATGAATGATATGATCTAAGGTAAGCAAATGAAATGATGTTACTCATGCAAACACGTATGTTATCGATACCACTCGAAAGTTTTGAAAATAACTTTTATCGCCGAAAAATACATTTTTGACGTCTCGTTAAGTTATAAACTACTTTTTGTATGAATATGTTGAAACTACACTCCATGATCCTCGTTTGGTGTTCTAACGGCAAAGTATAATGTTTTCGTCGCAAAAAAATACTTTTCATAACTTGTGAAAATATGTCCAAAACGGCCTCGCAAAACTAGTCGCGAAATAATGTACGTTAAGTGCTAGTGAATAAACTCGACGTTCTTGAAAACCTTGTAACATTGTACAATGTCGTGTTATTTGAATTTTGATCATACGCGTCTTGATTAGATAGAAAACCGGCTATCAATGTTATGACTTGTAAAAATACTAACTTTTATACTTAGAAAATATTTTCTAATAGGGCTGTCAAAAATAAACTAGAGTTCGTCGGCTTTGAACGTGTATATCTCGATCGTTATAAGCTCGTTTTCTACGTTCTTTATATCCACGGATTCGTCATAACATGAACTAACATAATCTCAGTAGCTCGGCTCCCCTAGATCACATCTAACGCCTCGTTTGGTCCTTTAAAGTTCGGCAAACAGCACGCTCATTTTCAGAAAATTAGTTTTCGTCGTCTAACTGTAAAAATCATATCTCCTTCGTTATAAGTCGGTTTTTAGTGATTCAAGCGGCCACGGTTTCGTTTTTGAAAGAACTTTCTAAATTTGAAGGCCAAAATAGTTCAAAAGTTACTGAAATTCCCAGACTTGGCGTTTAAGGACAGTAGCTATTTTAGATTGTTAAAAACTCATTTCCTTGGCTTTAAACTTGATCATACCACCTTAAATCAACTCCACAAGTTCGCAAATCATACCATACACCTTCTTAAGGTGTCATGGGGTCCTAAACATCACCAACCTTGGTGGATCTCATGAGATTACTAGTGAAACTTATAGATCTAGTGTTAGTGATAGTTTATGAGCAAAGTGGTATCTAAAACATAAGTAACTTGCATAATTAACTATTATAACTTGAAAATACATAATCATAGGAAGTAAATAAAAGTATGAAAAGATCATAAAGATGTTCTTGAAGTTTACTTACAATATTGGAGTGATTTGATGAGAAAATGTATAATAACCTAGGGTTTTTACCACAAAACCCTAACTAGGATAGTATTTGGAGCTTGATTATTACTTGATCTTGAGAAGTTTATGGATTTTGCTTGTGTTCTTGATGTTGGCCGAACCTAGGAGAGGAAAAGAGAGGGTTTTCTTGATCTATTTGCTAGTTGGTTTATGTGAAATGTGATGTTATTGAAATTAAATCAAAAGACAAGGAAACATGTACATTAAATGAAGTAAGGTTCAAGTAAGAAAACATGGGATTAGGGATGGTAGGGGGGGCGGCAATATGGAGAAAAAAAGAATAGGAATGGCTAATTAATGAAGTTGTCTAAACATTGTAAGAGTTAGTGTAGTTTATGTGTACATTAGGTGTTACCGGGTACTAAGTTAACTAGAAATAAATTGTGACGAGGTGAAATAAAATATGACGAAGTTATAAAATTTGTAAAATCATATTCCTTGCAAGAATCGGGTGTTAGAATGATAATCGGGTTGAAATATCGTAAACCGACGGAGTTATAAGCTCCTAACGGAAAATGTAGCAATTGATTTAAAAACACCTGGTAAAGTAATAATATAATCTTTATATCATTATAATTAGTATGAAAATATGTTAGGATCATAATCGGGAGTGTCGAGTATAATGTTAGTAGTAATGACTGAGTGGTAACGTTAAATAAATATTTAAGCATACGCTAATGAAAATCACACAAACCCGTGCATGACCTAACATGATACTGATATTACTGATGATATGTAGACTACTCTAGTCTATATGACGTGTCCTTACTGATGATGCATGAATACGCAGCTAAACCCAACTGGTTACGCGTATTTGAATACCCGTAAATCTAGTTTACGAAATGATGAATGATGCCCATAAATAGTGATTTCCCTCCGGGAATGAATAGTGTCACATGAATAGTAAATTTTTTGACGACTTATCAAAGTCTCAAACTGACTTCAAAAACGATGAATAGTGAAATGATGAATAGTGATTGATGAATAGTAACTCATGAATAGTAAATTGTCGAGGTTTGGGAAAATGACCTGAAATTGCGAGTTGTGACAGTCGACCACAGTAAAAGGAATTCAGTCCTTGAATTCAGCTGATGTTGGTCTCTGGAGTGGTCTTGGTGAAAAGATGTGGGTATTTGAGTCGCATATGGTCTTCCCGTTCCCAAGTAAACTCAGGACCTCTGCGAGAATTCCAGCGAACTTTGATGATCATAATTTGACTTTGTTTCAACTGTTTGACCTCTCGGTCCATGATTTCTGCTGGTTCTTCCACAAAGTTAAGCTTATCATCGATCTGAATTTCTTCCAATGGGATTACGAGCGTTTCGTCTGAAAGACATTTCTTGAGGTTTGAGACATGAAACGTGTTATGTACATTGCTGAGCTCTGACGGAAGCTCCAGTCTGTACGCTACCGGACCGATCCTTTCCAGAATCTTGAACGGCCCAATGTATCTCGGGTTTAACTTCCCGCGTTTCCCGAATCGTATCACGCCCTTCCAAGGCGAGACCTTCAACATGACTTTGTCTCCAACCTGAAATTCTAATGGTTTGCGTCGAACATCGGCGTAACTTTTCTGTCGGCTTCTAACTGTTTGGAGTCTTTCTTGAATTTGAACTATCTTTTCTGTTGTTTCTCTAACCAACTCTGGACCAGTTAGTTGTACATCACCAACTTCGGCCCAACAAACTGGGGACCTGCACTTACGACCGTATAGTGCCTCGAATGGTGCGGCTTTTATGCTCGAGTGATAACTGTTATTGTAAGAGAACTCGATCAATGGCAAATGGTTAGCCCAACCATTTCCAAAGTCAATGACACATGCTCTGAGCATGTCTTCCAATGTCTGAATCGTTCTCTCGCTCTGACCATCGGTCTAAGGATGATAGGCGGTACTCATGTCTAGTTTAGTCCCAAATGAATCTTGCAACGACTCCCAAAAGTTTGAAGTAAAGCGACTGTCTCTGTCGAAAATGATGGAAATTGGTGCTTCGTGCCTTGAAACTATTTCCTTGACGTAATGTCTGGTGAGCTGATCCATAGTATAAGTCTCTTTGATTGGAATGAAATGGGCTGAATTGGTGAGACGATCAACTATTACCCAAATAGCATCATAACCTCCTGATGTTTTGGGAAGTTTAGTGACAAAGTCTATTGTAATGCGTTCCCTTTTCCACTGTGGAATTTCTGGTTGCTGAAGTAATCCTGAAGGTTTCTGGTACTCGGCTTTCACTTTAGCACAAGTAAGACATTTGCTGACATACGTAGCTATCTCTGCTTTCATATTGGGCCACCAATAAAGTTTCTTGAGATCCTGATACATCTTATCAGAACCTGGGTGAATGGAGTACTTCGACTTGTGTGATTCGTGCATGATCAACTCTCGTATTCCACCATAGAGAGGTATCCAGCTTCTATCCTTGAAGCATAATGTTCCATCTGATCTCCTTACTAAACCGTTTGCATTATCTTGCATTCCTTTGAGTGTTTCACTTGGTAGGTTTTCTTCCTTGAGTGCCTCGACTTGGGCCTCGAGGATCTTTGATGGTAGTGGTGAAATGATTGTCATTCCCAATGATCTGACTCTCAAAGGCTTGAGTCTCTCTTTCTGACTGAGTGCATCTGCCACAACATTGGCTTTTCCTGGGTGATATCTGATTTCACAGTCGTAATCACTAAGTAGTTCCAACCAACGACGTTGCCTCATGCTAAGTTCCGTCTGATCAAGAATGTACTGTAAGCTTTTGTGGTCTGTAAATACTACACACTTTGTTCCATAAAGATAATGCCTCTAAATATTGAGTGCGAAAACCACGGCACCCAACTCTAAGTCGTGAGTAGTGTAGTTATTCTCATGCTTCTTAAGCTGACGAGATGCATAAGCTATCACCTTCTCGTTTTGCATTAACACTGCTCCAAGTCCTTTGTGTGAAGCATCGCAATATACCACAAAGTTTTCAATCCCTTCTGGCAATGACAAAATTTGCGCGCTGCAAAGTTTCTGTTTCAATAACTGAAAAGCGGTCTCTTGCTTTTCTCCCCAATCGTACTTCTGGTTCTTTTGTGTCAACTTGGTCAGTGGCTTAGCTATCTTGGAAAACCCTTCAATGAACCTTCTGTAATATCCGGCAAGTCCTAAGAATTGACGAATTTCTGTGGGAGTTTTTGGTGTTGCCCAATCTTTAACTGCCTCAATCTTTGCTAGATCAACCTGTAGTCCCTGACTATCAATGACGTGACCAAGAAATTGTACTCTGTGGATCCAAAAATCACACTTTGAGAATTTGGCGTACAGTTTCTCTTTCTTGAGCAGCTCTAAAATCGTTCTAAGGTGTTCTCGATGCTCTTCTTCACTCCTTGAGTAAATCAAGATATCGTCAATGAATACGATCACAAACTTATCTAGATATGGCTTGCACACCCTGTTCATGAGATCCATGAACACAGCTGGTGCGTTGGTCAGTCCGAACGGCATTACCTGAAATTCATAATGGCCATAGCGTGTTCTGAATGCTGTCTTCGGGATATCTTCCTCCCGAACCCTAAGCTGATGGTAACCCGATCTCAAGTCGGTCTTGGAGTAATAACTGGAACCTTGCAACTGATCAAACAAATCGTCGATCCTGGGAAGTGGATAACGATTCTTCACCGTTAATTTGTTTAGCTCTCGATAATCAATGCACATCCTGAAAGATCCATCTTTCTTCTTTACAAACAAAACTGGTGCTCCCCAAGGCGAGGAACTCTGCCTAATGAATCCTTTATCCAAGAGCTCTTGCAATTGGTTCGACAACTCTTGCATTTCTGAAGGTGCAAGTCGATAAGGTGCTCGCGCAACTGGTGCGGCTCCCGGCACTAAGCCAATCTGAAATTCGACTTGGCGAGTAGGTGGAAGTCCTGGTAAGTCTTCAGGAAAGACTTCTGGAAAATCTTTAACCGTTGGCACATCCTCAAGTCGCTTCTCCTCCGACTTCTTTTCTGTGATATGAGCCAAGAATGCATAACAACCCTTCTTTATGTATTTCTCTGTTTTAATGCACGAGATGATGCTGAGTCTAGTCCCACTGCGTTCTCCGTGAACGACCAATGTTTCGCCATCATAAGGAAGATGAACAACTTTTTCATCACAGATGATTCTGGCATGATGTTGAGATAACCAATCCATTCCGATGACAATGTCAAAACTTCCAAGTTCTACTGGCATGAGATCTATATTGAACGGGTGATTGAGAAAATTGAGAGTGCAACCACGAATGATCGTGTCGGTGCCAACTAAACTACCGTTAGCTAGTTCAATGTGATATGGAGTGTCTAATGCAGTTGGTTCAATGTTGAGTAATGGTGCAAATGCAGTAGAAACAAAACTTCTATCGGCTCCTGAATCAAATAGTATAGATGCGTAACGATTATTAATGAGGAACGTACCCGTAACGACATTCGGGTCCTCCCTGACATCTTCTCCTCCAAGGAAATAAGCTCTTCCTCTAGCTGTTCCACCTTGGTTATTGTTTCCCTGATTCTTTCCTTTTGGACATTCTTTCTTGAAGTGTCCAACTTCTCCACAACCAAAACATGTTACTGGGGGCTTCTGATTATCAACCACAATCGGAGCCTTGCAATCCCTGGTCGAATGACCAACCTTCTTACAGTTCCCACACGGATTTGGACAATTTCCATGGTTATGATGGGTTTGACATTTGTTGCACTTGGGTAAAGTACCGTTGTAACCTCTTTTCTCAGCTTGACCTGCAACATAGGCCTTTGCAGTTTCCTGTCTCTTGGGTGGTGGTTGAGTAACATTGCTACTCTGGTTGTTATCCCAATTTCTTTTGTTGTTGTTGTTATTGGAATTGTTTCGGTTGCCGTTATAGTTGTTGTTGTTTCGGTAGTTGTTGGAATTGTTGTAGTTACGGTTACTGTTGGTGGTGGTGTTGTTGTTTGAAGTAATTCCTTTCTTCACTATCTGAGCCATGAGTTTCTGAGACATTCTGATTGCCTCATCCAATGTTTGTGGGTCAAAAGAAATCACATCACCACGGATGTTGTGAGGTAATCCTCCAATGAAATTCTCTAATAGCTTCTCAGTGTCCGGAACCATTGTCGGACATAATGCTGCCAATTCCTGAAACCTCCTGATATATGTCTCAATATCATTAACTGTTGTCACTAGCTCATAAAACTCTGTCTCCATCTTTTTCACTTCTGTTCGTGGGCAAAACTTCTTTGTCAGCAACTTCTTGAATTCGTCCCATGTAAGCTTGTGAGCATTCTCCATTCCCATGGGCTTTGCATACGAATTCCACCATGACATAGCTTCCCCAACGAGTGTACTAGTAGCAAACTTTACTTTGCTGTCCTCCGGACAGTTGCATAGAAGGAATACTGATTCTGTCTTTTCAAACCATCGGATCATGGCAGTGGCCCCTTCAGTGCCTTTGAATTTTTCTGGATCACCACTCTTGAAATCTTTGTATGTACATTTACGACCATTTGTACCATTGGTATTTGTTCCTGCGGCTTCCGCGGTTTCTGCCCGCGAAGCGGCTTCAGCAGCAGCTGCAGCTACAGCTACGGCAGCTCTTTCTGTAACCAATGCTGCCTCTATACTGTCGGCAACAAGCTTTCTGACCTCGGCTGGTGTCATAGCAGTAGTGGCTCTTTTGGGTGGCATAATTCTTCACAATCACAAAAGATAACAACAATGAGAATCCACAATAGAAAATGATCATCATACACAATATATACAATCACAACATATATATACATCCACAACACGTATAAATACAACCACAACATGTATAAATACAATGAAACCACAACGAAAAATCATAAATATAATCACAGCGCACATGAATATAATACACGAAAATTTCGGTTACGCAGACCAATATCATAAAATAGCACAACGAAAATCCTGCATAGTAGAGTCACACTTGATATATTTGTTTGTACTACAAGCAAAAGACAATAAGTTCTAACTATGTCCCACACCCCGGGACTAGGATAATAATGTACAAGCTATATGATAAAAGTCTAACACTAGGCACCTCCTCCGGGTGCTCCATCTAGCCTGCGGAAAATCCTCTGAAGATCCCTAGACATAGCAACAGCAATCTCCTCTAGGTGTTGAACTCGAAGCTGAAGATCAGTCTCCCTAGTCTCTGATGCAGACATCCTAGCCTAAACTGAAGATAACTCACCGGCCTGGCGATGATGCTCATCCTGGGACATCTGTGCTCTATCGACTAACCCCGGCATCTCCTGCCTCAACTGGATGATATGCTCTGAACTCTCTAACTGACGGGCCTCTAAACCTTGGTGTGACACATCAATGGCAACCCTGCCCTGGATCAATCCCTCGACCTCCTCCTCTATAGCCTCAATACGGCTCACTGGGGTCTCATCTAAATGAGCTAATACCCTGTCAATCTCTCCTATAGATGATCTAGTCGCGAGTCAAGGGTAGCAGCAGTAAGTAGTCTGGCAGTAGCAGCTCTCGAACTCTCACCAACCTCAAATCTGCTGGGTGGTGCAGTCTCTGTAGTGTCTGAAGTGTCTGGTGATGGAATATCAAGACGTGCCCTTAATTTCACGACTCTTAAGTTCTATTGCACATTGAGCTACCTCATTTTCCATATCTTTAAACACTACTTTCATTTAATTTATTTTGGTTTTAAGGGCAGTTTGCATCCCTTCAAAATGTTCTTTAAGTAGTTTAAAGAATGGCATGACCTCAGTCAAGTAACACCTTTTTGCATGCTCAAAACACCTTTCCCCCTCAGTAATTCCTGTTGGTGTGATTCTCTTCTTACATGTTTTATCAAAATCAGCAAATAGTTGCCAAAGCACGTATAAGCTAATTAAGGTTTTGCATTCAGTGGGAAGAGACAAAGGAACCAAATTCCTAGGTGTATTGGGAGGATACACCGTTATGGACGCAACTTTTCTAATGTATGGGGTGTTGGCTTTAAGTTTATCTTCCTTTAGCTTTTCTATATCTTGTGACCAAAATATTTGTTCAGGTGTTAACTTCTTTTGAGGTGCAAACACAGTCAAACGATTCTCCTCATAATAATCATGGGGCTTGACTATTACTCGTTTGGCTATGCACATAGGATCCCTCATTTTCTCATTCATTCTTTCCCTATTTCTATCTTCTATCTCCTCACTTTCTTTCAAAGAATAATGCTCAGGGGGGGCATGATTGGGCATGATCATCACATTAGCATCGTATAAGGCAGGTCGAGCTACTTTAGCAGTCCTAAGGAGAGCTAATTAGGTTCACCTACATTACTTTCACTGTGCTTATCACTTAGCTTTTTGTGCTTATGCATCATTTGGGCAGTCTGTCTGGTTTGGTCTTGTGTGTACAACTTATCCTCAAGCTTATTCTTTAAGGTTTTAAGTCTGGAGACATCATTTAAGAGTTTGTGTTTCTTTATCTTTGAATTCTTGCTTTAGTGTATTTATACATTTTTTAGCTTCCTGTTTTTGCTTAACAGTCTGATCCAGCTGAGTTTTCAAAGAATTCAACTCTAGTTTTAATGTTTCTTCCCTAACATTATGCTTTGAAATAAGTGTACGCATTTGACTTTCCATTTTCTGCTCACGCTCTGTTAGTTCAAACTTAGCACGCTGTTCATACAAGACCACTTGTTCTTTATATATGTTAAGTTTAGTGGTCAAGGTATCATCAGGGATAAACACATTGTTCTCATGCAGCACATAGTCATCATTTAGAACAGAAGATGCACAACTAGGTACAACAGACTCTTCGTTGTGCTTCACATATTGTTCATATGGGACAACATCGCTATTTCCCATATTAGCAGTATCTGACTTCACAACATTTGTCTGTTGTACTTTGTCGGGAATCTTTTGTTCATGCAACACATTATCATCATAAATAACAGAAGATACCCCATTAGGTTCCTCATACGCTTCATTGTGTTTCATGTGTTGCACGTTGTTCATTGCTGTATCTGACTCCCCAATATTTGTCAGTGGCTGATGAAGCTTGTTTTCTTGAGAATTCGGGCACACAAAGTCTCTATTGGCACCAACATAGTTAAACACGTTTATCTGTCGAACATCTTTGGGAATCTTTTGTTTGTCAATCATGTTGTACAATCTGAGTATCTCTGATATAGCAGAATCTGAAGTATTTGACATGATATTAACGTGCACGGGATTTTACAATTCTATGATTTAAACCGAGAAATAGATTCTTTCGCGGGGTTTTACAAAATCAAGAATAAACCATGAAATGATGCTTGATATGTGTTATGATGAAGGTCTGGTAGACTTGTTGATCTGATTGGTATGGTTGTTGCAAGTTATTATGGCGAAATTTTGGTCTGAAAAACTTAAAACCTCAATAACTTCTTTCCGGAAGGGATTTGGGCCTCGAAAAATTCGTTTCACGACTTTGTGGTGAAACCTCACAATATTCAGGCTGTTCCGGTCGTTTTGACAGGTGTTTCGCTGAAAACGGAGTTACGGTTCAAAAGTTATGGCCGTTTGAAGTTTTGACGTAAAAAGTCAACTTTGGTCAAACCGCAACTTTTGGAAACTGGACAAGTCGCAACTCACTATGACAAATCGCAACTTTTGGAAACAGGACAAATCGCAACCTTGACTGACACAAGTCGCCACACACAAAACGCAAGTTACTAGATAACAAATCGCAACTTTTGGAAACTGGACAAGTCGCAACTCACTATGACAAATCGCAACTTTTGGAAACAGGACAAATCGCAACCTTGACTGACACAAGTCGCAACACAAAAAACGCAAGTTACTAGAAAACAAATCTGTCACTGTCTAGGACAAAACGCAACCCACAAAACGCCAGACAAGTCGCTTTCGTAGCGTTTTGTCATTTTTGCCAAATCCGGTAAACTGCCAAAACGCAATCTCGAGGAAACACAAAACGCTACTTTCACTTTCCCAGCCAGACACAAAACGCTACTAAGAATGTGTTACCGAGAGACAAAACGCAACTAAGAACACTTTGGTTTTAACCTTCGAATCTTCCAAAAACAACCACACAAAGCCTCAAACTTTGATTCCAAACACCAAACACTACTCCTATGTTATCCCTAAGCTAGAAAGTACAAGATCTAACACCTTCTATCCACAAAACAAAGCACAAAATGGATTTTTTGAGAAACAAAATATTCGAACCAAAAGTGTCCCAAAACACCACAAATCCGTGAATATACCCTTATGTGAACCTAACCATGGCTCTTGATACCAATTGTAGTATATTCACTAACAAAGAAACACAAGTTTGGGACAAGATTATGGATCGAATAGGGTTTTGTAGAGAGAGAAGGAGATGGAACCTTTGTAGAGAGAGAAACAAATTTGATATTAGCTTGATAAGCAAATGAGGTCCAACCCTCTCCTTTGGTGGAGAGGGCTTTATATAGTGCTACATAATATGTCCCTAGTGGACTGTGGAGCGAGCTGACAGTGGGTAAAGACCCGACCCACTCCACAATAATAATAATAACTAATCTACTACTAATATTACTAGTAATACTACGAGCTATTTAATACAAAGGAATGCTCGGGGTGACCGAGTCTTCAACTGAATATTTATATTCCTAACAGACTGTTTGTACTTTAAGCGACATTTTATTTTGTTATTTTCAAGTACAAAAGTCAAACTTCATATAATATTTTTTTTAATCTTTTTGCCCCCATATCAGTCAAGCAACTTAGGGTGTGTTTGGATGGAGGTAATCGGAATGAAGGAATGGTAATGCATATGATTGTTAATGTTTGGTTGATGTACATAGATTTCAGATTTAGGAGTCAAACCATTATATTTTCTATACTCCATACCCCTCATTAGGGGTGACTATGAGTCTCATTCTATCATTTGTTCTCCTTTTCATTTTTTTTACCAACACAAATTTCTTCATCTTCACTCATATTTCCAGCCCTTCCTTTCAATCTAGTTCTTCATCCACCAAGCTGCATCACCGGAAACCTTCTCCATCACCATCTCTTCTGTCATCGTAGATCGGTCAGGTCGCCAAGTCGTCATCACCATTGAGTCATCTTCTCCCATCATCAATCTTCTTAAAGTGACCATACCCGCTACACAAAATTAAAGTTGAGCCGATTTAATGAGTTATTAAGACAACTGCGATGGTGAATATCTTCTATTTCTTGTCACAGTGCACATAATTTTTCATAATAGCATATTCAAGGTTAGGCTCCCTGTTGGGTTAGAAAATGATTTTGTTACATAAAATTTCACATAATTTAATCTCATCAATATCCATCCTTGAAAAAGCATTATATTTATCCTTGGAAAATATTCAATCACGAAAGATTAATCTTATGTTGAGCGGTTGAGATGGATGGTTATGTTTTGGAATTTGTTATAGAGTTGAGAGATTTTGGAGGCACATCTATGGTGGGTCATAAGTGGAGAGGAAACCAATAATCTAGCTTACGAAACCAAACAACTGAATTGGAATCCTCATATCTAAATTTATTTCACTTTATTATCAAACCTACGCATTGTGATTCCGCAACTCATATCAAACGCACCCTTAATTTCAATAACCCTAATCCATTACTACTCACACAAAAACGCACCCAAAAATAGATCTCACACAAATCACACTTCTCTTTACAATCAAATATTCGTCCCTATGAATCTTATAGCCACCCGAATCACCAACACTTCATAGCCGATCATTAACACTGAAACCTATCAAAGCATAAGCAATCTAAATCCCATGTTTCAGTTTCCAACTCCAACCGCAGCAGTGGTTTCAAAATCCTTTAAAATAGGGTTTCGGGTAGGTATTGTTCTTGTTGTTGTGTCTTTTAATCGAACAAGAAATGATTGAAACCGATTTGTTTTGGTTGTTTCTTTAATAGTTTCGGATATTCAAAAGAAGTTAATTCTTCTAAAATCGATCTATGATGACTTTTCTTTCAATACATGTGATCTTTAAAGATCCGTATTCCTCAAGAACAAATATGAGATCTTGAATTTTTTTCCTTTAGTTTGAAACTGAGAAGGGGTTAGGATTGATGATATTAGGACCTGGGTTTGTTGTGTTCGTGAGGTAGGAGATGGGTTTTAGGATTAGTTTTCGTTTGGGTGATGTAACATAAAAAGTACAACTTTCATGATTTTAACCGTGAAATAAAACTGTTAACGGAAACATGACGGAAAAAGTGACCGGAAAATTATACTGGTTACCAGATTTGGACAGAAAGCTGTTAAGGACCGGAAAATTATTGGGGTACATAAAGAATAAAAAATTAATATTTGATGTTTGACTTTTGTACTCGAAAATGAAAAAATAAAAAGTCGCTTAAAGTAAAAAAAAAAAAAAAAAAAAAAAAAAAAAAAAAAAAAAAAAAAAACGCTTAACTTAGGTCGCTCAAAAGGACACACCTTTATAGCTTACACATGCAGAAAAGGTACATGCCACTTGGCGACTTCTTATTAAAAGTAAAAAAATTCGCAAGTCGCTCGGTTTAGTTTGGGAATAGCACTTTTTTTGTCTAGAAAATGTATAAAAGTTGAGCGACTGTTCTATTCGGAATTTTCTCAAAATCCATACCACACACCAAACAAATAATTAAGAGTAAATTTCACCTGGTCCTTAAACTTATGCCGGATTTCATACGACATCCAAAAACAGAAAATATTGCTTTTTTAGTCCATGATCCCGAATATATTACGCCGCTAGTCCAATTTTCTAACGCTCATTAGTTTCGCTCGTTATCTCGGTCCTCACATGCAGGTCACACGAGGGCATTTTTGTCCGATCACTTTTTGGTACTTTCCCAGCTACCTTCTGACTACTTTTCATATCAATATTCCCGCCAATTATATCTCCTTTTTTAAACGCATTTCACATAATTTCTTTCACAAAAATCGTCTCACAACTTCTCTCAATAGCACACAGTTCAACCCCAATCTTTTCCCCCAATTGTTGGTTCGTAATTTTTTTATGCTTGTTCCCAAAATGGGTACTCTTAAATGGAAGTGTAGAAACTAGAAGAGGGGTTGAATAGTTTCACCGTTTTAATTATGTTTTAAAAAAATCTTTTTCAAGTTTGTTTTGAACTATTTCTCGATCCGAATCTTATGTGATACCAATACAACAATTAATGAACACAATAATAAACAAGTAAGTAAAGATAAGGAAAGAAACGATCAAACCAAGACACGGAGATTTATAGTGGTTCGGCTACGAAGCTCACTCTTCGCCCTACTCCACTCCTCGAGTCTCACACTCGAGAGTTTCACAAACACTATATCAACACGCTCCCTTATGGCGGAACAAACCGTACACCAAAGCTTAAACCAAGTTTAACGACACTAAGAGGAATGTCGGGTCCTAATCCTAGCTAGAACCAATCTACACACAGCCCACGTGGCTACACGAACAAGCACTCTTGTCCACTTGGATTTAGACACAATCCAAGTCTTTACACGGACGATCACCCCGTCCAAATCTTCACGCGAACGATCACCCTGTCCACTTGAATCTTCACCCGATCCAAGTCTTCACGAACCTTCACCCGGTCCACGTCTTCACTTCACGGACTCACACCAAGTCCAAGTCTTCACACACCGACACACGAACTTACACAAAGTCCTAATCTAGATACACCACCTCACGGACTTGTACTTTGTCCATATTTATCCTAACACACCTAATCACGACTCACACACAAGTCGGATACACAAATTTACAATATATACAAATCAGAGAGTTTGGGGGAAGAAGAGAATCGTAACACAAGTTACGTTTGTGTGTGATGACTCTAACACTTCGTTTCTTGACGAATACGAGTGTTCTTCTCTTGCACTTTGATGTAGAGGGTAACGGGATCACTTATAAACACATATCGACACGTTATAGTGATCAAAGAAGAGAGGAAGAAAGAACATAATGTTTTTGTGCAAAGAGGGTCATTTTTTCTGAGAAAACAGTGCAGTATTTATAGGCACCAGGAGGAGCGGGGGACGGTCCCTTAAAGTTGAACAGTCCCGTATATATAAGGGTCTGTCGCCATGTTTACGGGACCGTCCCGACATACGCTCCTATTTTTGTCCTAATGTGGTGAAAGTTTATCTGGTGAAAAACTTATCTGATTTGAGCGAAAAAACTAGCTGTTGGGAAATTTGAAATTCAAATTTATTTTCTTTAATAAAACATTTCTTTTTAATTGCAAAAATACTTTTGTAAAAATGTTTTGTCACATAAAAATGTGAAGTTTTGAGAAAATAAAATCTTTGATCACTTTACTAATGTCGGTATTGTGTTTTTTCATACCTGAATTGATGTTGTAGTTGGTACGTTGTTGAAACGACTTTACTCGGTTAAAAACTTATCAAATGTAGTTTTACGTATCGTGTTTTTATATTTTGTGATTATCAAAACATATAGAGACCGAATAATGCAAATGACGTTTTTGACATTCTTTGTATTAACAATCTCCCACTTTTTTATCATTACAAAATATAAACTCATTTTAGGTAAAATTATATGATAATAAGTTTTTAATGAGTTTTCGTTTACTTCTCCCCCTTTTTGTAGAATCAAAAAGGCGTCGTCGATATATAGAGAGGAAAGAAATCGACGGTACTAATGCTCCCCCTAGCTTAGTGCTCCCCCTAGATGAGGGCAACGGGGAATCGAGCTATGGTGTTGTGCTACAAAAACAAGTTAGAGTACAATGCGCACAGACACACACACACACACACACACACACACACACACACACACACACATATATATATATATATATATATATATATAAATATATGTGAGAAGAGAATTAAGATAGATAGAAGGAGATATGAGAGGAAGAAAAGATGAAAGAAGAGTGAAATCAGATAGATTAAGCATGAAACAGATAATGCAGAGAAGAGAAATCAGATTTTTAATGCTGACTGAGGACGGTCCTTAATATACACTGATGGTCCCTCAAATACTGGGGCGTCCCTGTATAAGGGATCGCCGCCAGTGGGCGTGTTTTAGATGAAATGTTGTGATTTTAGTATTTTCCCATTTTAAAGTTGGTTAATATCACACAATTTAAAGACAACCATTACAAATATCACAACATAATAGCATGGATTTAATTAAACATAATACATTCATTCATAAAAGCATACATAAGAGAAAGCATACATCACATAAGGGTTTATACATCACACAATCAAACTACAAGCTATTTCTAGAACGACCTAACATCCTAGAACATGCTTGGCCCAAAAGATACTCATTTGATCATTCTTAACTAAACATGTAGAGATGTTTAGTTAGTAGGTGGAGAATAAGATGGTGGAGAAGATGGTGGAGCAGAAGGTGGCATGGTTGCAAGAGGAGTTGGTTGCACATTAGGTTGAGAAAGAAGGTACTTAATGTGGCCAAACATGAAATGAAGTTCATCTCTTAGAGAGGAAATGAGGTTGAAGTTATGAAAGCAACATGCACAACCCATGGTGTGGTTGTTCACAAAGTTGTAGGGAATGGGAAACCCCATGATTGGAGATGGTGGTAGAGTAGAAGGAGTGTAGTCCAAAGACCCATTTGGTGATAGAGATAAATAGGTATTTGGTGGAAGTCGATGGCTAGGAGTGGTAAAATAAGGTGATAAGTTGCTCACAAATGGTGTATATGCGGCCGAGCTAGAGTGAGTGAGCAAGGGTGATAAATTTTTTATGAATGAAGAGAATAGAGATGAGCTAGGCCTTGATGAAGATGAGGATGTGCCTTTAGTTGAGGGTGTTTTGACAGGTGCACTAGGAGCTTGTGGAGATAATGGTAGAGATTTTGGAGAAGGAGTAATGTCTTATTGAGTGAGGTCAATGAAGTTGGTTTGTGGTGTGATGAACTCAAATAAGTACATTTTATTACTATCATTTATCCTATTAATTTGACTTGTTTTATTATATTATGTATGAGGATTGATACTTAATCGTTTACTTTTGTAATTCTCAGTTGAAAACAAGCATTTGGTGAAACTTGGCGATTTTGGACTAATTATGGAGCAAAACATGCAAGAAGTTAAGAGTCTGCTGAAATGGACAAGATCAAGACGAATCTGCTCCAGATGCGCCGCATCTCACTCATTACATACGGCGCATCACTATCAATATTTCACCAGATACGATCCAAGATACAAGAGGACATGCGCCGCATCTATAAATGGAGTTACGCCGCATCTTCTGGCGGTGTACGAATATTCCAGAATATTATAATCTTGGACCCCACGCGAAGTTAAGTCAATGCGCCGCATCTACTTACTAGATGCGCCGCATCTTACCCTCAGACAGAAACTATAAATACCCCAAGACCAGACGAATTCCGAAGCTTTTCAATCAACACACAGAAGGCCGAAGTACAGAAACCTAGGACGAATTCAGTCAAGGCGGCAGCACAAGACACACCCAAATGAAGATACAAGAGCTGTAAGAAAGTGCTGCATGTGTTTAATTCATTAAGTAGTTTTGTTTTATTGTATTAGTAAACTTTAATTCATCAAGATTGGTGGCTTGTGTAATGTGACAACGGAAAGATTGCACTCCCTTAAAACTGCTTTCTCATTAATTAAAGTTTATATGTTGATGTCTTTGGTGACTTTTATTAGTGCATTGATAACCTCTGTGTCTAGCTGAGCGTTGATCGGGTCGCCATGCCTCTGCCCTCGCATATTTATTAGATCGCCTATGCATTCTATGGTCTGTAGAAAAGTAGGAAGAAAGATAAATAGGATAGTCATAAGTAATCATTAAGGGTTTACTCGCCGATAAGATTAGAACCAAAGAGAAAGGACTTAATCTCGGTGCGTTGCATCGAACTATACACTTCATATAAAACTAGCAATAAAACAAGTGACAAACTACTTATCTATCAGGACAGCCCTCTTATTGTCTCAAGTATTTATCTGTGTACGTGTGTGCTACTTGCTGATTCGTGCCTATTGGTTTAGTTTATTATTTAATTGCAACCAAATCGTGCCAGTCTCTCAGGCTGAACCCCCTTGCGTTAGAATAGGTTGTATAGCTAACTTAATTTATTAAAATACTGATTAGAATAACTAGATAATACGTTCCACTCTTAGTGATCGACACTCTACTTACCATTATATTCAAACTGACCGGGTACACTGCTCGTTAAGTGTGTGTGTTATTGATAAGTCGGCTAAATATAAATTTAAAACTTGAGTAGGCATTAATACTGCTAAACCGCAACGACATACACGCGCATCAAGTTTTTGGCGCCGCTGCCGGGGAGTGAATTGTTATTATCTGTTAATTTGATTAGTATTTTAATTAGGTTTTTAATTTTTTTTATCTAACCGCTAATTCTGTTGTGTATTAGATTAATTTGCATTCATTGTACTATTTTGCATATTTTCTGTTTTTGTGTGTTATTTGTTTGCTTTTATTTGTGTTTATTTTCGTGTGTTTTATTTGTTTTTATTTTTATTTTTATTTTTCGTATTTTTTTGTGTTCTGCTATCGTTGTACTGAGCTAAATCGAACGATACGGCGCATCTGATCTCTCAGATACGGCGTATTGCGTTTAATTTTTATAAAATACAACGCGTTTAATTAATTCGATACGACGCATCTTTTCCCCAAGATACGGCGTATCTGTTTTTAATAAGAAATTTTTTTCTAAGCGATAAAGTAATACGACGCATCTTTTCCCAAAGATACGGCGTATCTGTTTTTGATAAAAAAAAATTTTCTAAACGTTAACGCCATACGACGCATCTGCTTTAGCAGATACGGCGTATCTATTATTTAATTAAAAACAGTTTTCGAATTATTAAACAGATACGGCGTATCGATACGGCGTATCTTCTGAATCAAAAATCTTATATTTTGAAACGTAACGAAGATACGGCGCATTAACTTTTGTTAATACGACGCATTTAATTTTAAATAAGTATATCGATTTTTGATTATTAAAAATTGATACGGCGCATTCTAATTTCTAAGCGGCGTATCTATTTTCTGAATAAAAGTCTGATTTAATTTTAACGATTATAAGATACGGCGTATCCAACTTTTTGGATACGGCGCATCGTCTGCAGATATCAGTTATTTTTATTCTTATATCCGTTTCTATATTCATTAATTTCTCTTCTAGCGATTATGCAACATTGACAAAGGGGTATTCTCTTATGATGTATTTGTGAGGTACACTGGAGATGAATTGTCGCTCTTATGGCCTATCATTGAATCCAAAGGATTGGCTTGGACTACTATCGAAGAAGATGATGGGAAATTCTATCTTGCATACATGGACTCAAGCAACAAAAGCTGTGGTGGAGGCAATACCCAAATCTCTTACATGCCTTATTCCGAACAGTACTGGGGATTAAATGAGAACTATCTGGACGATGAAAGAATTTATGCTGTGGCGGAGTTACTATTTCATGGCAGGTTGGTAAGATTGATGGACCTCTCCCTCAATGATTGGCTTGAACTTAAATATGGTAGTCCGAAATTTGCCCCTGAAAATGAAGTCAAGCGGATTATGACTTCATGGTTGACACGAAGTTTTAGGGAGCAATTTAACGAGTTCATGGAGATAAAAAGGAAAATGATTGGAAAGACTTGCTTTGACGTTAACCACGATCCTAACGATGTTGATTTTTCAGATTGGTTGGCTAGTAAGTTCAATAACCATAAGAGCATGGATCGAGCTACTAAGGATGCGTTATGGGTATATTGGATGAGAGGTGAAGACGAAGAAGTGGAGAGTGACTATGGGTCGTCACTTCATGATTCAACAATCAATGAAGGCATTGAAGAGTTATTCAGAATAGACATTGATGTGTTCGATTATGAGACACCCTTGTGCAAGCAGTTCAAGGAATTTAACTTCCTTCTTCAAATTGACTATGATGTGCTAACTGGAGATCTACCAGGGTTCAAGACTTATGATAATTTCAAAAACACCTGGTACTACGAATGGAATGACCAAATACCATGGGTTTGGGATAAACCATGGGAATTTGAGCACATTAATCACACTTGTACACCCTTCGTTTTCAAGGACGGGAGTAGTGTTTGGCCGACCTGTAATTATAAGAGTGACGGAACCTGTAATGGGGGAAGTATAATTGGGATGAAACGGGTTGGAAAAGATGTAACCTTTGAGGATTATGAGTGGTACGATAATATAGAAGACTGCCCACAAAAAACGGAGGCTTTGCAAGAAAAGGGTAGAATTGAATACTTGAAGGGACTTAAAGGGACATCGAATACTACTTTCTGGGAATGGGTGCATGAACAATTTGATGATTACACGAAGCTTAGTCGACGGTTACAATGGGAATTAGAAAGAGAGTGGGAGGCAATTCAAGATGATAAGTCATTAATTGATGAACTAGATGACTATTTGATTAAGGATCCTTATTTTAAGTTTGTTGATAAAGACGAGGAAGAGTTCACCAAAAGAAAGTGTCAACTACTCGGGATCCCTTATAATGAGCCACCCATGATTATTTCTGAAAAATTTAAAATCATCAAATATTCTTTGGGACCAGATGAAGAATATGTTGCGACGAAGACCAAGAGTTATGGAAGATTAAGCCGAACGGAAGAAAACGTCGCAAAGCTATACGGGAACATCTTTCGGATGAAGGAAGAAGGATGGACCGTGACAAGGACTAAATGATGAGCTGAACGTGAGTCTAACTTGAAGACTCTGGAATAAAGACAAGTGCTTACCGGGAGACAACCCGGATTTATCTTTTATTATTCTGTTTTTGTGTCGAGTCAGTCAGGCCGCAGAGGATACGGCGCATCTCAATCCTTAGATGCGACGCATCTCCTGCATTGGTCATATCTTATTTTATATTTCTGCATTTTTAATTTTTGAATTTAAAACTTTTTATCAGTTTATTTTAAATGCGGCGCATCCCTGGTTAAGGATGCGACACATCTTCTATTCTGATCCGTAATTATTCCAGGCTCGATACGGCGTATCTTCTTCCATAAGATACGGCGCATCGACTGACCTGATGATTTTCATTTTTAATTTTTATGTTTTATTTTTATCTAACTACTAATGTATTATGCAAGTTTGAACCTTTCTTAACTTAGGTGTGTTTTTAAAGCCTTGGTGGTATTATAGATTCCTGCATTTCCTGTGGATACATCAAATACGAAGCTTAAACGTTCTAATCCACAAGAAGATGATTTTTGCTCTTATACTAATGGAGGATCATACCGAGCAAATCTTAGGGGAGTTTTTCTGTTCTAATTCTTTTATTTTCCAGTTTTTAACCTTTTATACAAACAACGAGGACGTTGTTTAACTTAAGTGGGGGGATTGGAGAATTAGAACACTTAACACTTACTTGTCCTAAACTTTTCAAAATATGCTTAAAATGTGCTTAATATATCAAAATTTAAAATTTTTAGCATGTTTTTGTTTAAAGTCTAAGTTGCATTGCTGCACACATGACGTTATTTTCAAAAATTGTGATTTTTCAAAATTCACAAATCTATGAGTGTGCCGGTGACTTGTAAACTTTAGAACTTGGCTTGTATACTATTCGAGACCACCATAATAAGTATTATTTATATAATTGGAATGACTTGTCTAAATTGGTAAATTTCTAGGATTACACCCAAAAAGCCTATTATATGTTATGTGTTATTAGCTAACTACACTGGTTAGTTAACCCCCGTATAAACCCTTTTGTTACTCTCACTTTTAGAGTAAGATACCCATAGAAAAACACTCAGAGCCATTCCTTTCGTTTCTTACACCTATGTTTAAAATGTTTCGTTACACCTTACACCTTAGCCTACCCTGTAGATTAAAATCCGTGGTTGGTTAATTGCTATAGGCAAAGTGTGTTTCCTTATATTACCTGTGTTCGCGTGCGTAATTCATTATCTATGGTTAGGTCGGAAAATTGCACAATGCAATTGGAGTGAAAGTAAATATTGTATATCTTTGAGTTTATTTTTCGTGTGGTTACTACTTTCACTATTACCGTTATTTCTGAAGTTATGAAAAGTATGGAAAAATTATCCAGAATTATCATTATAGTGATGTGGTGAAATTTTACACATCTATGTTAGTAGTTCAAAAAAAAAAAAAAAAAAAAAAAAAAAAAAAAAAAATCGAAAAAAAAAATGAGAAAAGAAAAAGAAAAAAAAGAAGAAAGTTGGATGTTTGTTTTAACCAACTTATGTAAAGTTATGTAAGTGGTCGATATCACCACTATTTGTTGTACTATATTTATGGATTGAATGAGAGTTGGCAGTTATGGGAACGCCGACTAAGGTTTATTCTTTGATTAAGATCTTGTTGAGTATAATTCGTATCTACCTAAAGCGTGTGTTTCAAGTGTTAAAGCGTGAGTTATTCAATGATATGAGTCTTATTCATGGGATGGTTGGGATAGTGATTAACCACACTTAGGATTTTAATTTATTTGTTTTGTTGATTTTTCATTTTACACCAATTTATATCCCAAATATTATCCATACCCTGTATTATTCTTTATCCAACCAAACCTTTGATTTATTGAGATTAGGGATTTGAGCAATCTTAAGTATCGTAGTCGTGGATTCGGCTATGTATTTATGATTTTGTCGCCCTTTTTGATATATTATTATTGGTGAAGTTTGGACATATCTTTAGCCTATTCGAGTTAAGGATTTGAGCAATTGCAAGTATCGTGTTCGTGGATTCGATCATGTATTTGTGATTTTGTCGCCTTTTCTGGAATTTGAGATCGATAGAGATTAAGAATAATTAACCCTTAAGCCTAAAAACCCTTTTTACCGCTTTAGACTTGTTATTCCTTGGCTTTAGTGGGGGAGATGTGTATACTTGCCAAGCTTATGATAGAATATTCGTCACGACTGGACAGTTAAACGATTAGATTTGCTTTTATCAAATTATTTTATTTTACTTCTAATTCGTTAAGTGTTTAGTTGTGTGATTATGACAAAATGAATACATGCTTAAATATAAAAATAAATCCTAATATCTTTTAGAATACATTTTCATAAGATTAATTCTAAGGTTTACTTGGGGACAAGTAAAGTTCAAGTGGGGGGATATTTGATGAACTCAAATAAGTACATTTTATTACTATCATTTATCCTATTAATTTGACTTGTTTTATTATATTATGTATGAGGATTGATACTTAATCGTTTACTTTTGTAATTCTCAGTTGAAAACAAGCATTTGGTGAAACTTGGCGATTTTGGACTAATTATGGAGCAAAACATACAAGAAGTTAAGAGTCTGCTGAAATGGACAAGATCAAGACGAATCTGCTCCAGATGCGCCGCATCTCACTCATTACATACGGCGCATCACTATCAATATTTCACCAGATACGATCCAAGATACAAGAGGACATGCGCCGCATCTATAAATGGAGTTACGCCGCATCTTCTGGTGGTGTACGAATATTCCTGAATATTATAATCTTGGACCCCACGCGAAGTTAAGTCAATGCGCCGCATCTACTTACTAGATGCGCCGCATCTTACCCTCAGACAGAAACTATAAATACCCCAAGACCAGACGAATTCCGAAGCTTTTCAGTCAACACACAGAAGGCCGAAGTACAGAAACCTAGGACGAATTCAGTCAAGGCGGCAGCACAAGACACACCCAAACGAAGATACAAGAGCTGTAAGAAAGTGCTGCATGTGTTTAATTCATTAAGTAGTTTTGTTTTATTGTATTAGTAAACTTTAATTCATCAAGATTGGTGGCTTGTGTAATGTGACAACGGAAAGATTGCACTCCCTTAAAACTGCTTTCTCATTAATTAAAGTTTATATGTTGATGTCTTTGGTGACTTTTATTAGTGCATTGATAACCTCTGTGTCTAGCTGAGCATTGATCGGGTCGCCATGCCTCTGCCCTCGCCTATTTATTAGATCGCCTATGCATTCTATGGTCTGTAGAAAAGTAGGAAGAAAGATAAATAGGATAGTCATAAGTAATCATTAAGGGTTTACTCGCCGATAAGATTAGAACCAACGAGAAAGGACTTAATCTCGGTGCGTTGCATCGAACTATACACTTCATATAAAACTAACAATAAAACAAGTGACAAACTACTTATCTATCAGGACAACCCTCTTATTGTCTCAAGTATTTATCTGTGTACGTGTGTGCTACTTGCTGATTCGTGCCTATTGGTTTAGTTTATTATTTAATTGCAACCAAATCGTGCCAGTCTCTCAGGCTGAACCCCCCTTGCGTTAGAATAGGTTGTATAGCTAACTTAATTTATTAAAATACTGATTAGAATAACTAGATAATACGTTCCACTCTTAGTGATCGACACTCTACTTACCATTATATTCATACTGACCGGGTACACTGCTCGTTAAGTGTATGTGTTATTGATAAGTCGGCTAAATATAAATTTAAAACTTGAGTAGGCATTAATACTGCTAAACCGCAACGACATACACGCGCATCATGGTGGTATGATGGTGATTTTAGGCTTTTTGTTTGTGAGGAATAATGAGGTTGAAGAAGAACCCATTGTGGAGAATGAAGGAGGTGAAGTGAAGAAGAAAGGTGGTGATGAAGAAGAAGAAAATAGGAGTTTGAATAATCACGGATGATTATAGTTTAGGCAAAGCATGCATTAGGAAGATTATGGCATTTATATTTGTTTAACTAAACCAGTAAATGGTGGTGATAAATATGCAATAGGGTCAAGGATTTCAGGAAGGAGGAAATAGTCCAGAAATCGGTGACCTACGTTGGACGGTCCCTTAAATAGGGGACGGTCCTTTAAATACCCGGGACCGTCGCCCCTTTAGGGGACCGTCGCCAGCAGGTGATCAGGTTTCCACCACGGTTTTTTTTTTTTTTTTTTTTTTTTTTTTTTTTTTTTTTTTTTTTTTATTTTTTTCTGCAATCCTATAACCATGAATACTATCTAATATGCCAAATAACCTGCAGAAATATATAGGATCAGGTCTACTCATACCTTAACTAAATTAAATAATAAGCATGTATAATACAACACAACAAGTTTTCAAAATGTAACCTACATATAAGCAAGAGGGTTTAGAGTTAATGAAGACTGAGTTTATCATCCATAGCTAAGAAACTAATAGTGGATAATGATCTCATCCTAAGTGGAGGATTTACTACTCATGACGTTGTTCCCTGATGATGATTTTAACTTGCTCCCGTTGCATCACACTCTCGACTTGAGCTCGCACCTCTTCCTCGTGTGTCGAATCATCAAAGGATGCATAGTTGGTGGTGGATTCGGAAATGAGAATGGAAGAGATGTATGACTCATTTAGAGGTTCCATGACACGATTGAAGAGTGAGTATTGAGGACCCCGAAGGTATGGATGAATGTGCATGATGTGATGATAAAGACGAGTTAGGAACATCCCATAGGGTATCGATTTATTTTTGTTACCCTTGAGATGTACAATTCGCTTAGCGAAGAATTAGGCAAGATTATATGGTTGTTGAGTGTGAAGACGGTAAATCATATGAGCACAACACACCGGAAGTTGCTCATGATTTCCTTTTAGACTGAGAACATTTTCTCGCAGGATGACTGCCCAAGGGAGCAATTCAAGACGAACCTCTTCCAAACGAATTTTTGTTGGATCTGGGTAAGGAAAGTACTTGTGTGTACGAATAAGTTTGGTGATTTCTTGTAGAGAGGGTATGTAGGAATAATACGAACTATTCTCTTCTCGATAGTTGAAGAGAGACTCTAGACACAAATCTTCCGTATAGGCACATTGCCCATGATTGGGAATTCGGAGAATTTGAGCAAATTGCTCAAGAGTTAAGACAAACTTGAAGTTTCGGATCCAAAACCAAAGTGACAAAGATTGATCCTCGTTACGTACGAGTTCAACTTGTCGGAAGAATTATAACACAAAACAAGGACAAATGTGCTCGTTGATATAGAGCAAGCAATCGAAGCCTATAGCTCGAAGTGAGGTGTTGATATCCCTATGATAAATTAAAGAGGGGTCAACTATTCGACCTTCATGAAAGCGACGAGTTTCAAGATTTACGTAGGCACGAATGTAACTTCCGGGTGTGGTTGGTTCACGAGATATTTTGGGAGTATAGGAGTCTGTTAATGGATGATCAAAGTCATATTCGTGTGACATTTTGTTACCTATAATGAGAGAAATGGTATAATCATTAGCTTATTGTTTTTATAAGTGTTTAAAGATGGGGAGTTATGATCACTTTTAAGTTAAAACATTTCGTTCCTTTTTAAGGATCATATTTAAAAATTTGACCTTTGTTATTGCATACTTATGAAAATGTTTTTAATATGTATTAACAATGCACAATTGCGTTTTTGTTATGTTCACAAACATGATTTGTTATATCAAATCGAGTTGGGGATTATCACATGTTTTGATACTTTTCAAAATACCTTTGTTTGGATAAATCTTACATCTAGGTGAGTTATGATGGTTGTATTTTGTCAAGTTATGTTGTTAATTTCAAACAATTACAAGAAGAGTTGAAAATCCCCAAAATTTAATTTCATGTTCAAGTAAACCCTAGAATTGAATTATGAAGAAATTTGATTGAAATGACTTACAATAGATGATTAGAAGAAATGATGGATTGATGATCTTTGAGTTTGAAACTTTGAATCTAGTTTTAGTGGGTTAATTGAAGATTTAGGTGAGTTAAGCTTGGTTTCATCACTGCTACTGCAATGTGGGGTGTTTGGTTTCGTTTTACTGCATATGAGAAAGGAAAAATGAGTTACCCTTGAAAATAAGTGACGGTCCTTTAATTATAAGGGACCGTCGACGGGACCGTCTCCTATTAGGGGACCGTCGCCAGTAAAGGGTTTTTGAGAGATAGAAAATTTTGACTGGTTTTCCAATTTTTAGTTTTTAGAAAAAGTATTTTGTTGAGGACTCTCAGAAACAAGAATTTAGGTAACATGGAATTCTAGACACGAAATTGTTGGAAAATTTAGTACACTTGAGGGATGAGTTCACACCTGGTAATGGGTTTGGAGGTACGGAGTGTACACCCATTAGGTCCCTGAACACCCTGACTCAATAGTGGTTATGCAGAGTTTCTACCAGTAGTAATGATTCTACTGCTGGTGATTCTACTGTTAGTAGTAGTGTTTCTGCTGCTAGTGTTAAGACTACCAATTTCTACTGGTAGTGTTAAGACTACCTGTTTCTACTGCTAGTTTAAGCTTGTTCCTGCTGGTAGGCTTATTGTTCCTGCTGGTAAGCTTGTTCCTGCTGGTAAGCTTATAACCACTGATTCCTACTATTATGGAAACTATTATGGTATAATTAATGGGCCGTTAATTATACATAATTCCATGGGCTAGGGTTTGAGTAAACTCTATTATAAATAGAGATCATAACTTTACTGCATGGAGATACAGAACACAAACCCTAAACACTTGAATACGTTCGGTTCTTGATTTGTGCCTAAAACAAGAACATCACTTGGTCTTATCCCATAGAGATATTCGTGTAACCCAGGCATAGGGTCGAATAGTTTCTATTGGAAAGTGATTACACGATTTCAAGTGAATATCCGGTACCTTGATTATTGATTATCTTTACCCTGATCTGGGAACAAAACACAAATCAAACCAACAATCAATAGAAACTATTTTAGTGATAATCAATGGCGGCTGCAATGAGGCATATGGCGGCTAACTTTTCAAAGCTTGAAAAGTTTGAAGGTGTCGATTTCAGAAGATGGCAAAAGAAGATGCACTTCTTGTTGTCAAGCATGCATGTGGTCTATGTTTTGACTACACCTATTCCTGAAGATTATGGGGATGATGCTACGGTGGAACAGATGAGAAGCATAAGCAAATGGGAGAATGATGACTATGTTTGCAGAGGGTTAATTCTCAATGGTATGTCTGATTCTCTATTTGATCTTTATCAAAATGTTGAATCTTCTCAAGAACTGTGGGATTCCTTGGAAGCCAAATACATGGCTGAGGATGCATCAAGTAAGAAGTTCCTTGTAAGTAATTTTAACAATTACAAAATGGTCGATTCTAGACCTTTCATGGAACAATACAATGAACTTATTAGTATACTTGGTCGATTCACACAACACAAGATGAACATGGATGAGGCTATTTCAGTCTCTTGTATCATCGATAAACTACCTCCTTCTTGGAAAGATTTCAAGCATATGCTAAAGCATAAGAAGGAGGAGTTAACTCTTGTTGAGTTGGGCAGTCATTTGCGCATTGAGGAATCACTCAAGGCACATGAAAGTGACAAGCCAAAGAACAACACTGCTGCTGGATCATCAGTTGTCAATATGGTGGAGCATAACAACTCCACCAGGTTCAATGACAACAAGGGCAAACGTAAGCATCAGGATAACACCAAACCTGATCCTAACAAGAAGTCTAAAGCTACTTGTTGGAAGTGTGGTAAAACTGGACACTTCAGGAAGGATTGTATAGGTGTTAAGATTGGCAATAAAACCAATGGATCAGGCACAAGTGGATCTGGGAATGGTAATACCAACTCCCTGAAAGGTCAGAATATATTTAATAAGTCATTTGAGATTTATTATGTTACATATATATCTGATGTGTACTTTGTGCAGGATGATGATGTTGCGTGGTGGGTTGACTCTGGAGCAACAATCCATGTGTGTAAAGATAGAAGCTGGTTCAATACCTACAAGTCAGTGAATGATGGTTCTATTCTTCATATGGGAAATGAGTCAACAGCCCTGGTGGATGGAAAAGGATGTGTTGATTTGAAGTTTAGTTCTGGAAAGATTGTTTCTTTGTTTAATGTGTTACATGTTCCTGTTATTATGAAGAATTTGATTTCTAGTAGTGTTTTGAATAATTGTGGTTATAAACAAGTAATTGAATCTGATAAGTATGTTTTATCGAAACATGGTGTGTTTATTGGTTTTGGTTATTTATGTAATCGAATGTTCAGACTTAATATTGTTCATGATATGGTTGATTCTGCTTTTATGTCGACATCTAGTTTGTATGATTCAACCCTTTGGCATGCTAGACTTGGCTATGTACACTTTAAAAGGATTCAAGATATGTCTAAGGATGGGTTAATCCCAGCATTTGACATGAACACTGAAAAGTGTAAAACTCGTATGATGAACAAGATAACTAAGAAACCATTTCAAAGTGTAAAACGTGAAACTGTGATATTGGAACTGATTCATAGTGACTTATGTGATTTGCATGCTACTCCATCTTTGGGGAATAAGAAATACTTTGTGACTTTTATTGATGATTCTTCTAGGTATTGTTATGTTTATTTATTGCATACTAAGGATGAAGCATTAGATAAATTTAAAGTATTTAAAACTGAGGTTGAATTGCAACAAGAGTCTCTAATCAAAAGATTAAGGACTGATAGGGGAGGTAAGTACATGGATACTCTGTATTTCCAGTCTGTTGGTATAATCCATGAAACGACTGCCCCCTATACTCCTTAGCAAAATGATATTTCTAAAAGGAAAAACTGAGTGCTGAAGGAAATGGTGAATTCCATGTTGTCCTATTCTGGGCTGAGTCAAGGGTTCTGGGGTGAAGCTATGTTAACAGCTTGCTATTTATTAAATAGGGTTCCCAACAAAAGGAACAAGACAACTCCTTATGAACTCTGGACTAAAAAGAAACTTAACCTGAATTATCTCAGGGTTTGGGGTTGTAGGGCAGTTGTGAAACTCCCTGATCCAAAGCTAAAGACTTTGGGTGAAAGAGGCATTGAATGCATCTTTGTTGGATATGTTGAGCATTCCAAGGCATATAGGTTCTATGTGATTGAACATAATGAATCTGTTTCAATTAACTCAATAATTGAATCAAGGGATGCTATCTTTGATGAGAATAGATTCTCATCAGTCCCTAGACAAAGTCAAAGGATTCCTAATGGAACTGATGATGTTGGTGTATATGAGATCTCTGATGAGGTCCCTAATGATGTTGTGGAACAACAACCTGAACCTGAGCTCAGAAGGAGCACAAGGGTCAGGACTCCAAAATCATTTGGACCTGAATTTCAATTATACTTGATTGAAGGAACAAGGGATGAGGTCTCTGACCAACACTCCTATTGCTTTAATGTTGAGGATGATCCCAAAACATTTGATGAAGCAATGAAGTCCCAGGATGTTGCTTTCTGGAAAGAGGCAATAAATGATGAGATGGACTCCATCATGGGCAACAACACTTGGGTGTTGGCTAATCTACCACCTGGTTGCAAACCTTTGGGTTGCAAATGGATTTTCAAAAAGAAAATGAAGGTAGATGGAACTATTGAAAAGTTCAAGGCTAGACTAGTCATTCAAGGCTTTAAACAAAAGTCAGGGATTGACTATTTTGATACTTATGCCCCTGTGGCTCGTATCAGTACCATAAGATTGCTGATTGCCTTGGCATCGATTCATAATCTGATTATACATCAGATGGATGTGAAGACAGCATTCTTGAATGGTGAATTGGATGAGGAGGTTTACATGAACCAACCTCAAGGCTTCATCATGCCTGGAAATGAAAACAAGGTGTGCAAACTGATTAAGTCCTTATATGGACTAAACTAGGCACCTAAGCAATGGCATCAAAAATTTGATGAAGTGGTTTTGTCTAGTGGTTATTCACTTAACCAGTCTGACAAATGTGTATATAGCAAATTTGATGAATCTGGTAAAGGAGTCATCATTTGTCTATATGTTGATGACATGTTGATCTTTGGCACTGACCAAAATCAAGTTGACCTGACAAAGGAATTTTTATCATCAAGGTTCTCCATGAAGGATATGGGGGAGGCTGATGTTATCCTTGGTATAAGGATTAAACATGAAAGTAACAAGATTTCTATCTCTCAGTCTCATTATATTGAGAAAGTGTTGAGAAAATTTAATTACTTTGATTGTACTCCAGTGAGTACTCCTATGGATACAAGTGAGAAGCTCTTGCCTAATACTGGTAAAGCTGTATCTCAACTTGAGTATTCTAGGGTAATTGGCTGCTTAATGTATGCCATGACTTGTACTAGACCTGACATTGCATTTGCTGTGGGAAAACTGAGCAGATATACTAGTAATCCTAGTGCTCATCATTGGCAAGCAATTCAGAGGGTACTGAAGTATTTGAAGAGAACTATGGATTATAGTCTCTCATATACTGGTTATCATTCAGTATTAGAAGGATACACAGATGCAAGTTGGATCAGTAACACTGAGGACAATTCGTCTACTAGTGGCTGGGTATTCCTACTTGGTGGAGGTGCAATTTCTTGGGCATCTAAGAAACAAACTTGCATCACCAGTTCAACCATGGAATCTGAATTTGTAGCCTTAGCGGCTGCTGGTAAAGAAGCTGAATGGTTGAAAAACTTGCTTCTTGAGATTCCATTGTGGCCTAAACCTATAGCACCTATTTCTATCCGTCGTGATAGTGCTGCTACATTGGCAAAGGCTTATAGCCAGATGTACAATGGGAAGTCTAGACACTTAGGTTTCAGGCATAGCATGATTCGTGAGCTTATCATGAATGGGGTGGTATCTATAGAGTTTGTTAGATCTCAACATAACTTAGCTGATCACTTGACGAAGGGTTTGGCTAGAGACTTGGTTTTAAAGTCTGCAAAAGGGATGGGTTTAAGTCCAACTTAGTCACTGAATGCTAAGACACCCAACTCCCTCCTGAGGAAACTTTGGAGCTGAGTTAAATGTGGCAAGCTGATCATTTAGTGGACTGGAGTACATGTTTTATTTACATCCCAAGGTTGTGCTCAGAACCTGCTGGAAAGGAGGATGAAGTCTTTACTTCTTAATGGTTAATTTTCTTTGAAAAAGTGCTTAGCAGGAGCATGATTAAAAGATGAACCACCTATGTAAATGTTGAAGTTTTGCCGCTTCAGGAAGCTTTTGGACTTTTAGCTTTTACAACATTTATGAATTGGATATGGACACATGGCTTGTATAGTGTCAGGAGTATTTAAGTGTTTGAAAATGTATGTGTATTTTATCTTCAGGTATTCAAATGGGTTGAAGGGTTCAATTCTTAGAACACCCTGATTCTCGAATATTTGAACGTGTAATGTACTAAGATGAGAATTCAATCTTCAAGATATTTTCATTTATGCATATGTTTTGTTTTGTGTTTAATTTTCATGCAAAGGAAGTAAACTAAATTTGGGGAGGATTGTTGGAAAATTTAGTACACTTGAGGGATGAGTTCACACCTGGTAATGGGTTTGGAGGTACGGAGTGTACACCCATTAGGTCCCTGAACACCCTGACTCAATAGTGGTTATGCAGAGTTTCTACCAGTAGTAATGATTCTACTGCTGGTGATTCTACTGTTAGTAGTAGTGTTTCTGCTGCTAGTGTTAAGACTACCAGTTTCTACTGCTAGTGTTAAGACTACCTGTTTCTACTGCTAGTTTAAGCTTGTTCCTGCTGGTAGGCTTATTGTTCCTGCTGGTAAGCTTGTTCCTGCTGGTAAGCTTATAACCACTGATTCCTACTATTATGGAAACTATTATGGTATAATTAATGGGCCGTTAATTATACATAATTCCATGGGCTAGGGTTTGAGTAAACTCTATTATAAATAGAGATCATAACTTTACTGCATGGAGATACAAAACACAAACCCTAAACACTTGAATACGTTCGGTTCTTGATTTGTGCCTAAAACAAGAACATCACTTGGTCTTATCCCATAGAGATATTCGTGTAACCCAGGCATAGGGTCGAATAGTTTCTATTGGAAAGTGATTACACGATTTCAAGTGAATATCCGGTACCTTGATTATTGATTATCTTTACCCTGATCTGGGAACAAAACACAAATCAAACCAACAGGAATATAGGAAACGGAGGAGACACAATACGCACGAGTAGTCTAGAGGAATGGGTATTGAGGAGAATCGAGAAAAAAGAAGTAGGAGAGACTCATTTAGAGTAAGGAGGTTGATGACACGCTGAATGTGGAGCACGAATAGAGTCGAGACAGAAGAAATAGAAGAGATGTAGATGAGACGAGGATCAAATACGAGACTTGCATCGGGTAGTTTAGAAATCAATCATGTCTGTGGCGAATAGAGATAAGAATAAAAGTCGTAGACGAGAAATAGAAGAGAAAAGAGATGTTGAGGACGGTAAGAGTGTACGTCATCCATAGTGATTGATAGACGTACATAGACGGCTATTGATAATGGTTGTGGTAAGACCATTATCTCCAAAGATTTGCTTGGATCCAAATGAGGATAAGCATTTAGACATAAAGTCTAATTATATATATTATATATCACACCTATTATCATGTAGCACATAAGCATATAGCAAGCAAACATATAACAAATAAGCACATAGCAGATAGGCATATAGCAATCAAGACAGTCAAGGTTTTAAGAAAGCGTACCTTTGCCGCTAGCTATTCCTAAGGATACATTACCGTGAGAGATGTTGTGCGTGATGCAAGATTTAAGTATTGATGAGTCTTCACACGTACGACGAGAATACGAACGTACATTCATATCCATTATTTGCTTCCCTCGTGCATCTAAAGACATAACTTGCAAGAAAACTTGGTACCCAGTTTCTCATGGGTCCGAGATGGTTAGTAATAAACATCCTTTGCATTTACATGCATGAGATGAGGATGTGTTCTGCAAACTAGAATTCTCGTTGATATATGTCTAGTTGACTTTTATAAAAGATTTTATTTGAAAACTGTTTTGCTTAAGATCTATTAGAGTTAAACGAGATTTTTAGAAAAATAAGTTTTCCAAATAACAAATCTAGATTTGTCTAAAAGGTTTAACAAATTTAATTTGTTTTGACTTGCTCGTTGATGACTCACATGAATTAAAACCTAAGCCCGTTTTATCTCCGAATGCTTTTTAACTCTTAAGTAAATCTTTAAGAGATTGAGAACTCTTTTCAAATTTAGCTAGTATATTAGCCCTTTCATTAACCTTTTTAATTTCACTTTTGTAATCTTGACACATTTTACATTCTATATCAATTTCTATATCACTTTCAAGTCTAGACATTTTATCTTCCAAAATGATTTCTTTTTCAAAATTACTTTCAAAAGATTTTAATGATTCATTTTCTGAAAATGTTTTTAGACTTATGTTGCATAGATGTTTAAACTCATTTTCTAATTTTGAAAATTCTAAAATAAATTGGTCATAACAAAAGTGTTCGATTTCAGAGTGTACCTCATTTGAAGTTTCAACCATTTGACATATTTCGCATTCAGAGCACATGTTGTCTTCTTCATCCATATCACTCCAAGATTCTTCAATGAGTTCTCTTTGTAAATTACTCGTATAGTCCTTGACGGCATTACCTTCATTGAAAACACTTGAACTAGTAGCGGGGGGACGGTGGACGGTCCCTTAAAGTTGGACGGTCCCGTATATATAAGGGACCGTCGCCATGTTTACGGGACCATCCCGACATACGCTCCTATTTTTGTCCTGATGTAGTGAAAGTTTATCTGGTGAGAAACTTATCTGATTTGAGCGGGAAAACTAGCTGTTGGGAGATTTGAAATTCAAATTTATTTTCTTTAATAAAACATTTCTTTTTAATTAAAAAAATACTTTTGAAAAAATGTTTTGTCACATAAAAATGTGAAGTTTTGAGAAAAAAAATCTTTGATCACTTTACTAATGTCGGTATTGTGTTTGTTCATACCTGAAGTGATGTTGTAGTCGGTACGTTGTTGAAACAATTTTCCTCGGTTAAAAACTTATCAAATGTAGTTTTACGTATTTTGTTTTTATATATTGTGATTATCAAAACGTATAGAGACCAAATAATGCAAATAACGTTTTTGACATTATTTGTGTTAACAGGAAGATACAGGGTACGGACTTTCGGATAAGTGATGAGCACACGAATACAGATCTTCATCACTGATCAGAAAGTCCGTACCCTGTATCTTTCATTTGAGAGTACACATTTTGGAACAAGCATAACAAAATTACCAACCAAAAATTGGGGAAAAATTGGGGTTGATCTGTGTGCTATTGAGAGAAGTTGTGAGATGATTTTTGTGAAAGAAGTTATGTGAAAATGTGTTTAAAAAGGGAGATATAATGGGCGGAAACATTGATATGAAAAGTAGTCAGAAGGTAGCTGGGAAAGTACCAAAAAGTGATCGGACAAAAATGCCCTCGTGCGACCTGCATGTGAGGACCAAGATAATGAGCGAAACTAACGAGCGTTAGAAAATTAGACTGGCGGCGTAATATTTTCGGGATCGTGGAATAAAAAAACAATATTTTCTGTTTTTGGATGTCGTATGAAATCCGATATAAGTTTAAAGACCAACGGTGAAATATACTCAATAATTAAAGAATCATTCGATTCAAATAGTGACAACATCTATGAAACAAACGGCACCTCAATGGTCTATTTTGAAAACTTTATTTTTGTTTTTTATGCTGCTAGAGATCTTAGGGTGCGTTTGGTTTGTTGCTATAAATCACAATGGGTATAGGTGTTAGTATAGGGTGGAATGGTAATGGAAAGTATGATGAAACCACCCACACACATAAGATATGAGGAAACCTTCACATTTGGGTATCCTCAATCCATTGTAGTGGGCCCCATAACCAACCAAACAACATTAATGACTTTCAAAGTTATAGATTAATACCCATACACCCCAACCAAACGGGCCCTTAGACTTGCCACTTGGTTTTTAAGCTATTTTGGAAATTTGCCCGATATGATATGACTTATGAGTGGTGGTAATAAAGGTGCTCACAACTGCGACCTGTCTAAGTCATTTTCCATAGATTAATAGTTTGAATATTTAGATATTATGCGCATGAATTACTCATATTACAACTTACAATACTACTTATACCTATTAAACGAATGCATTCGCTGATACAAAACAATAATGTCACCGCAACGCGTATGCGAACGCACTATGATCGTTAGAAGTTATATATTGTTATCATAAGTTTATAGATAAACAATATCCTCCATGTTAGTACGGTTTATTTGCGGGGATTAGGTCGTAAAATAATGTACTTTTTTAAATATAAATGGTGTCATGTGTCAGACTTTCAAGTATGATACGTCATTTATGAAAATTCGTTACATTTATACAACTTTTTTAAAATTCACATACCAAATCGATATATTTGAAAAAGTATATTGTTATTTTTCGACCTAAACCATTATTTGTTTTCATCAAAATTTGCAAATTATTTATATAAATGTGTTCATACCTGCAAGTGTGGATTAGACAAGAACGAATGCGGGAAGATATGGTTATGTCATTATTTGCCACATGGGGCCAATCTCATTAACGTTAAACCCTTTTTTGCTTAAGTGTAAAGCCTTTTTTGCTTAATAGCGATATATTCATTTGTAGAAATTTAAGTTAAAGCCTTTTTTGTTTAAAGCTGCAAAAACATGCTAAATTTGGGCTGAATTTGACTTTATAAATATGTTGGAAAACTCAGTTAAAAGTAGAGCAATTAAGAAGAGTTGGCAAAGTGACTTACCTGGTATAACTATTTTGTGCCACTCAAGTTATCGTTCGAGAAGATATATATGATATGCTTCTAATCATATTAGTAATGTGTCAGCATTTTTGGTTGCCAAACTATTTAGTAAAAAGTTACAAAGATATGTCTTTTTCATCCAATATTCATTCTCTTTTTCACTAGCCCAAAACTTTTGATATATAAAAATCAATTAAGGTGTTCATAAGGCGTTGTTAGTTTACCGTTAAAGAAATTTAAATACTAATGCATGGGTATATACAAATATTAATCATTGGTGAATCTTTAACGGGATGAGTTATTCAAACCCCCCCAAAAAAGACCAACCGCACCGCCTTTTTTTTTTTTTTTTTTTTTTTTTTTTTTTTTTTTTTTTTTTTTTTAATCAAAAAACTATAAACCTGAAAGTGCGGAACAAAAAATATAAAGTTTAATAAGTCAAACGCTTAAAACTGTCAGAAATACGGAACAGAAACTGACAAAAAACTGTGATATACTGTAAATAAAAGGGGGACAAAGAGAATAAAGGACAAAACCCCCCTGATTTGACATCATAGGTGTGTATGTATAGTAGAGCCCATCTTTAACTTGAGTAATATTGCCTTAACATTATAAACATCAATACTACTTATAAAGCATTTAGCACCTTCTCTCTTCTAATTTTTTTAAGATTTTCATATATAAATTTTAAGCAAATACAACTATTTAAGCTATATGTATAATTAATTTATGCATAAACACCTACACATATTGACTGGTCAACAATTGTAATTAATGTCATATTTAAAACACCCATTTGATAAAAGATATAATTAATAAAACACAATGTACAAGCTATTTGAAGCACATATACACATACAATTAGTACATTATTTAATTCATCTTTCACCAAATTATACAACCATTTAACTACAGTGTACAATCTAATCAACTATTAAGCCAAAAACTTAAAAATAAAGCCATAGGACGCCCGCAGTGGTCGGTCGACCGGTTCGGTAGCCGCTGCACCGACCGAGTCACCGCCATTGCAACATCAAAATTCACGAAGGGTGATTGTGCTGAAGGAAGAATCAAGATTTTGTTTGTTGTAGTTTCAGTTAACATGAGATGGAATTATACCACTGTCTTAACTAAAATTATTATTATTTATAAATTAATTGTTTAATAAAAGTATGGTCGCATAACATCACATTGTCAGAAAATATCGTCATGGCGGGTACCCTGCTAGTAAATCATGATTCATGCATGTACCTAAAGCTTGTAATATTAGCATAATGCAATTTAAAAAGGGTTAATAGACAAATAAGTTACTAAAGTTTGTGAAAATGTTCGCCTAAGTTACTATAGTTTAAAACGTTACAAACAAGTTACTCAACTTTTTCTCACCGGTTACATAAGTTATTGTCTTAGTTTTAACCCTTTACTACCGGTTAAATTCCTACGTGACACTCATGTGTTATTGGTTAATAGACAAATAAGTCACTAAAGTTTGAGAAAATGTTCACATAAGTTACTAAAGTTTGGGGCAATGTTCACTTAAGTTACTATAGTTAAAACGGATAATGGGTTTGTATTCCTGTTCACTAATGTCTAATTCTGGATTATATTCCCTTATAGGCAAGGATCTTCATGCCATCAATTTGGGGGATAGTGGGTTTGTTGTGATAAGAGACGGGTGCACTATCTTTCAGTTCCTTGTACAAACGGATAAAAACAGATAAAACGGATAAAAACTTATGGAAACGTACAATATGTAAAAAAAAACACATAAAAACGTAAGAAAACGCACAAAACGTATAAAAACGTAAAAGAATGCATAAAAACATATAAAAATGTACACAAACGTATAAAAACGTATAAAACGTACAAAAACGTATAAAACGTACACAAGCATATAAAACGGATAAATAGCGGATGAAAACATATTAACCAAAATTTTTGAAAATAATTACAAACGCCCGTTGGCCAAAAGGAAAGACGCTGCAAGATTCTGCAACAAAAAGGACCAAACGTGCAAATTTTCTTTGTTTATAATGGTATTTTCGTTAGTTGGTTATGTATAATGAATCATTTCAGTTAGTACATCTATGATCATAGTTATTGCAAAACCGACTTTTACAAAAATAAAACACGTGAACTTGAATAACTTAGATGACAGTTTTGAAACTTTAGTAACTTAGGCGAACTTTTTATCAAACTTTAGTAACTTCTTTTAGGTGGAATATGTTTTAGGCTGGGATACCGGCTATCAACCTGTTGTCCACCTTGGGAGTAACCCTAGTGTAACATTTTTGAAACTTTAGTAACCCAGTTGATAAACTCATGAACTTGAGTAACTTGTTTGTAATTTATTAAACTATAATAACTTAGGCGAACATTTTCCCAAACTTTAGTAACTTATTTGTCTATTAGTGCATTTAAAAACTACATAATATATTTTCTCCAAGTTGACAAGTCATACAAATATTAAAATGTGCCCTAGAACTTGTACGTTATTTGTGTGTTCACATTTCACAAATATTAAAATGTGCCTTAAAACTTGTACGTTATTTGTGTGTTCACATTTCCAAGTTGCTTATTGCCAGGGAATAAAAAGAAAAAAAAAAAAAAAGAGTTGGTTTGGGTGTATCATATAGACATATAATACTGAGAGCGTTTGGTACAATGCGTTTTGGAGCCTTGCGTTTTCGACCAGCTAACACAACGGCGCCAAACATCACACCGGGCCTAGTGTTTTTGTGTGTCGTGTCATCGCCATCAACTCACATTGTGAGTTTTCCCCTTTTTCTTTTTGTTTTTTGTGGTGTATTTGTGTTTTATTGAGTTATGCGTGGACCCATGACACTACTTTTACTTATGACACCACTTTATATTAAGGCATGGTGTTTTGTGTGGTGTGACAGATTCTGGTGTTATAGAAAAAATAGTTGAGATCAATATATATATTATATTTGTTATATATGCAAATAACCAATCTTAGTCATTTAATTTTCACCCAAATTAATAAAAAAATTATTTTTCACTTTTTAATTTAAAACAACACATCTTGCAAACGGTAAATCTTCAAGCTACAAAAAATACACTATCGCGACGAGAATTATATTATCTATCTATAGATATGCACTTCTTTATATTTTCGACCATTTTTTTTTTCAAAATTTCCGCCCAGAAAAATCGCATGTGATTTGTAAAAATCAAATCACGAGTGATTTTTACAAATCACGTGTGATTTTCTGAATGGAAATTTTTTCAAAAAAAATCGTCGAAAGTATATAGAAGTGCATATCTATAGAAAGATATTTAATTCTTGTCGCGATAGTCTGATTTTTTTTCGCATAACGATTAACGGTTTGCGAGATATTTAATTTAAAAAAAAATGGTGAAAATTTATTATTATTTTTTTGATTAAAATAATGAATGGCCAGGATTGGTTCATTGAATCTATAACAAATATGAGATCTATATTGAACTTTTGCCATAAGAAAAAATATGAGATGACAACACTTTTTTCACAACATCAGACCCATGACACCAACTGTACCCAATGCTCTAATATGCTAGATGTCTTTTGTAATTGTAACTGAAGTAGTATTATTTTGTCTTTTATTCGAATACATAACACTAAGGAGCCATTTGGTTTATGCATTTTGGATTCAAGTAATGGTTTTAATTCTAAATTTTAATTGTTTGGTTCAAGTTTTTGGCAATCGAAGTCAGCCCGGTAATGAAAGATTGATTCATGACTAATAAGGTGTCTTTTGCAAATCTATTCTTAATGGACCTCACATTTATGATTTACCCAATTAATACGTTTTACGCGTTTATTTTTTTACAGTCTAGCCTTAAGACGTTTTAACAAAAACCTAAGTATCCTCTATCATTTTCACGAACAAGAAACCATTAGAAAAACATTAACAAAATATCCATTTAGCTCAGCCCTCAAGTCACTTACCACGTATCATACAAATTTTTAAATGTTTTGCAAGGGTTGGTTTTATTTTCAATGCTTGGGTAAAACTTTGTTTGTGATTAGAAAACTAGGCTAGTGTTCTTATTCTTGTCTCATTTCTCAGCATAAAATCATTGAAATACAACCATGGATAACTTTATGTTCATATTTTTGCACATACTTGCATGTTTATTCAACTTATTTCAAGAGATTATACTTTGTACTTAGATAACAAAACTAGAAAACTCAAGAAAACATGTTTTTGTTCATAAGCTTCGGTGACAGTTTTGACCAGGGACACTTGGGGAAAAATTTATGGATATAGGTCTATGTCTTAGCTTCGATTCGCCGGGTGGCTCGCCCCATAACGATACCTGATGATTTAATTAGAAAATAAATGGTGAAAATGTCCAAAATGTGTATAACAGATTTCGAATGGCAAAAGCTCTAAAATTTTTATGAAACCAACTGTTGGTGTAAAAAGAGGAAATGTAGAGGATACTTTTACTTAAACGTGGCTTTTCGAATCGATTAAAACGGAGTTGTGGAATTCTAAACTAGAGCCGTTTTCGTGGGACCGTTTTGTGTAGTTAAAAATCAGCTTTGATACTTAAGGGTATTTTGGTAATTTCACTCAGGATATATAATTTTTGTAACAGTGAGATCCGAAAATCTGATTAGTAGACTCAAATACCTTTCTGTAGAAGTAAAAACCGAGTCGTAACCCTTTACGGTTTAAGAGAAACAGATTTTATAAAATCGGATAACTTTGTAAAAACCAATCAACACTTAAGCTAGAATTTAGTGAACTTTCTGAACTTGTCAAAACTAGTCTTTGTCGTGTTAAAAACTTTATAAACACTAAGTACAATGGTATAATCGATATAAAAACTTTATAAAACTCATTTGCATACATACGCATATTATTCGCAACCTAAAATGCATAATTATATTTAGGTTGCTCCTAAGGGATTTCTCGGCTTTTCGTTTGTCTTATATTTCATCACTTGTTATCACTTTGCTTAAGGTGAGTTTCATAGCCCCGCTTTTACGCTGTTTATACTTATTTTGAAATACTCGTGGTGAGAATACATTCCAAGCTTTTACTTATGGACACAAGCACTTTAAACTATTATACATACATAACCGAATGTACCGAATACTTAACTGAATGAACCGGCCAGACTGCTATGTACATACATGACCAAATGTTCCGGTCAAACCACTACTTGTTCATAACCGAATGTAACGGACAAAAAAAGGTTAAATCTTGTGGTCCACACTATTTTACAACTACTTATACCTATGAACTTACCAATTTTATGTTGACGCTTTAGCATGTATTTTTTCAGGTTTGTAAGGCATAACTTTGGCTTGGAGCATTAGAGTCGCACGACATGTTTTGAAGATCTGAGAACTCATATGTTGTAACTCTGATTTCTTTTATCGAATGATAACTTTTAAAAACGTCTCATTTATAGGTTGTTTTCTATGACTTGAACTTTGTACTATGAAGTAGCACCCTAGTAACATTATCTCCCGTTGCGATATTTTGGAGGTGTTACAAAAGCCATAGTGCTGATACCTAAAGCAGTGAACCATATACCGGAGGTGATAGGTGGATCTAGTAATTGGTTTGTTCCGATTTTGATAGGTGCGCCTGACATGGCATTTCGACGGTTAAATAATATTGCATCTTGATTGTTGCCATCAAGTCTCTTGCTCCTATTAAGCCCCACGGAGAGTTTTTATCATTCAACAAAATATTAGACTGGGTCGAATTCTAAAATCATGTTGGTAGCCATAACCCAACATACAAATGTTTTCGCCATAACTTTTCAACCGATCGGAGTTAATTGAAAATGTCAGCACAAATCTCTTATTGTTAAATTCGACACAAACCCCAAAAAGAAAGACGTTTCCAAGGGCACAATCGTCATCGTGCGTCGCCAAAGCATTGCTGCTACCAAATGAAAAATCGAAAAAGAAAAGAATAATGCTAAAGTTCGTTTTTGTTGTTGCATTACGAGGATTTCTCTCCGCTCCTTCATTTGTTAACCTTTTTAGATTTAGAATATATCGATATATAACTCAAAAGTAAACGTGACTGTAGCGAAATGCGTTTTTTGACAGTTCTCGTTTCTACTTAAGATGATAAAAGAGCATGTCTGAAATTGATTAATTAAAGCAAACTATTGTTATGTATAAAACAATCACTCGTATAATTTAGGCAATTACATCTATATCCTTACTAAAGTTCGATATTATATTAATGTCCTTCTCACTTTTGTGTTTATGTCAGTATTCTTCTCGAACTTTTATAATTACATCAAATCCTTTCAATCTTCTAAATTCTCGTATATATATATATGCCAAAATCAACATGTTTTTTAATCACTCGAAGCCAAAAAGTATATATGACTAAATAAATAAATATGAACTATATGTTCTTTCATATATATATATATATCCAAACTTTTGTAATTATGTCACCATGTTCTTTCATCAGTCGAGACAAAAAATTATATATGAGCAATATAATTATGATGAATATAGGAGATAAATAATAGTTTTTGAATTTAAAATTAATATAATTATAATTTAATTGATTTCTTGATATATATGATAATTTAAAAGTTTAAAAAAAATATTGACGTAATTATAAAAGTTTGATAACTACGTTGATGTAATTATAAAAATGAAAATGATATTTATATAAATAAGTAGAATATTTATGTAATATTAAACTTTAAAAAATATATACATGTAATTCTCTCTATTTATCTTGCCAAGCAGCCTAAAGATTGAAAAGTTGGCGCAGAATATTAATTAAGTAATGAAAACGAACGTAAGCAACGGGTTTTAATATGACACACCTATCATCGTCATATCTTTCTCTCTCTTATTGTCAACTTTTTTATTTTTTGACCCTTATTTTTTTATGATGATGTTGAACGTGTCATCAAAGGCAACAACGCGGAAGCCCCTTTGAACATTCTTCACTTCTTCTTACTCGTTTCTGACTTACCCAATTAGTCTCTTTCATCATGCACGACAATAGTATACGTGATTCAAACTAATAATTGGATATCCTGTGAAATTTCTTTTGTCTTCTTTAGCAATTTGTGAGGTTTATTTTTACGTCATGTTCTAGATTGTATTTTAACTCTTGAAAGTTAACATAAACATGAGTAGGTTTTTCTGTGTTGTTGTGAGCTTTTGTTACCATAAGTTCTTTAGCAATTTCAAATGTTTTTTGTTTTTTTTTTATATTTGTTTGAGTTGTGAGGAATGAGAATCAAAATTAAATGCATGGCGGAAATATTTACAGTAAGAATCAAACTAATATGCTGAATTGCTGACAATAAAGCTTGAGTCAAGTAACCCAATCATCTATTGTGATTAAAGGGTTGTGGTGGTCATTGATTTCAGACAATAGTATCAGAACGCACAATTGTTTTAGCTTTTGCGTGAAAGGGGGTGATTGAGTTAGGTCACATGGGTAGTCCTTTTTGAATTGGTCTAGTATGAAATTCATGTGTACTGAATTTGAAGTAAACTTTCCAAATTAGCTAGAACCAAAAGAATACGGAGTATAAGAGAAAGATTTTTCTACCCATCTTTGTATATCTAATCTAAGACAATTTTCTTTCTTTTTTCTTTTCGAAAAATCACTTGTTTTGCTTTCGCCTACTGGCGCAGTGGCGTGAAGTGAAAACGAAAGAAGTGCACTCTTTTTTTTTTTTTTTTGTTCTTTTACGTCTGCATGCGAGAAGAAGAAACCAAAGAATTGTGTTTGTTTTTCTTTCATTTCAAGTCTGTAAGTGAGACGAAAAAATAATACGAATTTGAATAATAAGAATATGTTTGTTTACTTTTGAACGTTAAACGGTAAAAGAAACTTCATTTTTGCAGATTTTTTTACGTCTGATTATCACTTCTTATTTTTTAAGACTTCGAATCCATCTTTTCTCCCGCAGACATGGTATTGCAAATCCGACAAAAACCTCTGAAAAACAAACGACACCCAAGATTTCTATGATGACATTATTATGTTTAATTTGTTCTAATTAATCATGATGCCTTCTATATCCATGGGGTTTAGGTTTATCCTTACATGCATTTGAACATGATAAAACAATCGCTAAACAAAAAGTGACGTGACACTAACATGGAATGATAACAATAGAGTGTCTTACATCTCGGTGAAGTTACTCAAGTTAATAACCAACGTTATTACCTGGGTTAATGCTTTCAATTTCGGTTAGGAAAGAGTCAATATTTTCTTGGGTTTTTCATACTCTTTATATGTATAAATACGCCTCTCCCTTCTCTCTTTCCACCCACCTTCACTTGATATCTTTCTCCTTAATTTACAAACAAAGCTCCCTTGCTCCTAGTTTCATACCAACCATATATATCCACACAATCCAAACTCACCACATCATTATTATTTTATACTAGCCAACTTCCTTCATTTCTATCTATTGAATTTTCTATTCTTTTGAAATTCAAACATTTAACTTTATATATATTCTTGATGTCCATTTGTGCTTTGCATCTTCAAATATATCCATAAAAACCAAGGAAGATTCTCACTTGATCTTCCACTTACTTTACAAGGAAACTCTAGTTAGTTTTTTGTGATTGCCAAAATGGAAACAGGTCAAAAAAGGCCTTTGATCAATGAGTTAACTCAAGGCAAAGAGTTCACTTACCAACTTAGAAACCATCTAGACAAACCTATGTCAGCTGAAACTTGTGAGTTTCTTGTTGAAAAGATACTTAATTCCTATGAGAATGCAATCTCTATGCTCAATAGAGCAAGTGCTATTCATGAAACACCTACTTTTGATGCAATAAGTCCAAGTATTGAAGTTTCTGACCCTGAAGATTCAAATTCTCCTCATAACTCCCACCAGAATGTCTTTAAAAAAAGGTAAGTATTCAAGTCCTTTAGCACCAACCAAAAAAATCCTTTGATACTTTGAAGTTTGGTTTGCAGTAAGATTTGGATTTTAATTTGATTCTGAAATTGTTGTAGGAAAACTATGGCAAAATGGAGTGAACAGGTGAAAGTGTGTTCAGGGAGCATGGTGGAAGCTCCTCTTAGTGATGGTTATAGTTGGAGAAAATATGGTCAGAAGGATATATTGGGAGCTAATCATCCAAGGTTAGAACTTTAATCCATCTCTTTTTTTTTCCCATTTGAAGTGCTGGGACCCCCATTTAAAGTTTAAAGTTACAAACTTTTGGAGTAAAATATTGAGCTAAATGTGATTAATATGAAGATAAGATAATCAAGTTTTAAGGATTTGATATAAATAGCTAGGTCCATATGTATCTTCATTTTTTTTTTTTTTTTTTTTTTTTTTGAAAAGGAGGTCTATATATATGTATCTTGATTATGAATTCTACAAAAGCTACTTTTATCTATATTTTCATATCTAATACAAGTAAAACTAATAATATTCGCGATTGATTAAGTTAATCGATTTATAAAAGGTTGGTATACGTTCAAAAGAGACTATAATCAGAAAATTATATTACTTATTAAAATTGGGTTATGTGAATCATTTATAAAGCTTAATGTACTACAAGTAGATCTTATCGACAAAGAAATTTATTCGTAGTCTAATCAATTGCCACTTGTTCATAAGGCTATATTCATTGCATTCGGTAATCAATCATTGCATTGGGTAATCAATGTCGTGGTCCCTAGGCAATATACATATGTAAACAAACCAAACTTTTGGAATTAAATGAACAAAATGGTTGTAAAAGCAAGTTGTACGGATTCTTGAAAAATATAGAATGAGTACCTATGCTAGTACACAAAAAGTTTGATCTTTCATAGGATATTATATGATTGTTCTAACTTTGAGTTTTTGTAATATACAGGGCGTATTATAGATGCACACATCGAAACGTGCAAGGATGTTTAGCAACAAAACAAGTACAAAGATCGGATGAAGATTCATCCGTCTTTGAAGTAACTTATAGGGGAAGGCATACTTGCATCCACGCGACCCAACTATCAAAAGCGTTGGAGAAAAAGCCAAAGAAAGAAGAAGAAACTATTCACGATGCAAAAATGACACAAAAAATTTGTCTAGATCGTGTTTTTAGCTTTAAAACAAGTAAAGGAGTGACTACTATGGAGGAAGGATTGTTTCCGTCCTTCTCGTTTGCCTCAACACCAATTGAAACCGAAAAATTGGAAAATCTTTTTCATTTAGGGTGTGATTCAACAACGTTTGTCGCCTTTAACCACACTTTGCAGAGTTCGGATTCTGATCTCAGTGAGATTATGAACTCAACACCTAATTCAGTGACGAATTCACCTTTGGCAGATTGGGATATGTCACTTGATAATGTGGATATCAATGGTAACTTCCTTTTTGATATCACAGACTCGGAAATGTTCGTTTGAAACTTCGACTGTTGTTGTTGCCGCTACTGCTAAGTGCTAATAGTAACAAAGGCGACGCAGAAAGAGAATAGACAGGATGTACTAGTTTTTAATGTATCTAGCAATTCCTAGTTGATATGTTTAGCGTAAGTCTACCATATTCTTTTTCTTGAATGTAAATTATTTTTCGGGAAAAGTATTAAGGTTGTACGCCATCAAATTATTGGCGATTTGCTATCAAATAAAACGGTTTTTTTTTTAGTGCAAGTATCTAGGGCAAATGACAAAAAAATGCATCGAACTTAACACTTTTTATGATTGTGTGTAGCCAACTTTTTTTTTTCATTGTAACACAAAACTTTTGAATTTTTGTTATTGTATATATCTACATCAGCTAAACGTCGCATCGTTAGTCCTTTACACTAACGGCCGTTAGTAAATAACTTAAAATTCCGTTTTCTTACGTTTTTATACGTTTTCGTCCGTTTTCTTACGTTTTCATCCGTTTTCTTACGTTTTCGTCCGTTCTTACACGTTTTCGTCCACTTTCGTCATTTTTTTACATTTTCGTCTATTTTTACACGTTTTCATTTGTTTTTATATGTTTTCGTCCGTTTTTACACGTTTTCATCTGTTTTTACACGTTTTCATCCGTTTTTATACGTTTTCGTCCGTTTTTACACGTTTTCGTCTGTTTTAACACGTTTTTGTCTGTTTTCTTACGTTTTCGTCCGTTTTTATACGTTTTCGTTCGTTTTTGCACGTGTTCGACCGTTTTCTTACGTTTTCGTCCGTTTTAATAAGTTTTCATTTATCTTTGCTCGTTTTTATACGTTTTCGTACATTTTTATTCGTTTTTTTTACGTTTTCGTCCGTTTTATACATATAAAAACGGACGAAGATGCAAAAAAATGGATGAAAATGTATGAAAACGTAAGAGAACATACAAAAACGAACGAAAACTTATAAAAACAGACAAATACATATGAAAACGCAAGAAAACGTAAGAAAACAGGCGATAACATATAAAAACTGATGAAAACTTATAAAAACAGACGAAAATGTGCAAAAACTAACGAAAATGGTCGAAAACGTATAAAAACGAACGAAAACGTGTAAAAAACAGATGGAAACATATAAGAACGGATGAAAACGTATAAAAACGGACGAAAACGTGTAAAAACGGAAGAGAATGAATAAAAACGGACAAAAACGCGTAAAAACGGACAAAACGTATAAAAACGGACGAAAACGTGTAAAAACAGACGAAAACGTAAAAAACGGACGAAAACATATGAAAATGTATAAAAACGTAAGAAAACGAAATTTTAAGTTATTTACTAACGGCCGTTAGTATAAAGGACTAACGATGCGACGTTTAGCTGACGTGGATACATACAATAACAAAAAGTGTCAAGTTTTGTGTTAAAATGAAAAAAATAAAAAATAATTGGCTAAACACAATCACAAAAAGTGTCAAGTTCGATGCATTTTTTTGTCATTTGCCCTAAGTATCTATCGACTGACTCGAGCTCTTTTGCACATAGCGTCATGGTTCGATCATAAATTATAGCTGTGGTTACATCAACCAAAAGTCAAAAATATTAACTATTATTAAGGATTAACCAAGATTAAGTTTCAAGTATCTAAGTGAATCTGATTCTGAATTTTACCAAACGAGAATGGCGGCAGGCCGCCGCGTTGCCGGCGGGCCTGTTTTTTTTCTTTTTTTTTTTTTTTTTTTTTTTTCAAATTTTTTTTTTTGCGAGCTTATTTTGTAGAAACAAAGTAGAATATTTAGGCGTTGTCATATCAAAATTCATATAACAAAAAGTCCAAATCCAGAAATGCATCATACAGCTTGCATACAAACCGTTGGGTCTGACATAACCTTTAAACTAACCTTTGCACATGTCACCTAGCATTTCCTTGTGGCACTTAACTGTCCATCAAAACTTTGAGGCGGCGACGTCGCAACTTTCATCACTTTTCTTGTGAGATATTTCCATTGAACCAAACACTGCATGATTTAAAATAGACGGACTGAATTCAAATACTGATAGGTAACACAGTTTTTTGCATATATACGTAAATCAAGATAAGCAGTTTGGATGTATATATTAGTGCGTTATATTTAAGCACTAATATGAATGTATGTACCTTCTTGTGCTTACTGCGTCCGTGCTTAGCTACCACCTGAAACTCGTAACTAAACTACCCGTGAACATCTCGTCCGAATTCCTTCAACTCTACCAGCCATTCTTTTCGGGTCTTCCATTATTGCATTTGTGTTTTCTGCAGAACATTGGTTTTAGAGTAAATTAGTGTTGGTACATAACGATATTAAGTATCAAGACAATCACATGTGAGTTAGACCTCAAATATCAAAGCTAAAAATGCAGAGAATGTAAAAATGCATACCTGATTTCACATTGTTCTTGTCTAATCTAACATCAACTTCATCATCCATAAATGAATCAATCTTAACTGCTTTTCCGCTATCCTTCTTCACCCTTGTCTTTGCAGATTTCTTTTTAGTCACCCTAGTTGAGCGTCTGATGTTGTATGGTTTCTGCACAGTGCTTGCGTTTTTCTGCACAACACTCTCCTTTTTCACAGCATCCACCTTCCTCCTGGTGTACATCAGTGCAGGCTCCACTTTCTGATCAACCACATCCTCTTCATCCGTCTCCTCTTCGCACTCATCCAATTGGCTGCTGACACTCTGGCAAGAGGAAGTTTCAACAGCTTTCCTTCTGTTGCTCGAGTTAGCTATTGTTTTGAGCATCTCGTTCTTTGATTCCTCAACCCTACCAGCAACTTCCTTGGTTCCTCTGCAAGTAGTAGTTCTGGTGGCAGTAGAAGTTAAATTCTCGGAAAAAGAAAGTTCATTAGATGGTGGAATACTCGGCACATGCTAATGTGTTGTTAGGCAAACTTATCACATCGAGCCATGCTAATGTAGTATGTAGTTAACTCGAGCAACAGCTAATGTAGTATGTAGTTAACTCGAGCAAAAGAAAGTTAATTTTTGCACCAGCTGTAGTATGGTGGAATACCTCTTGATATGACATTTTGCTACCCTCGCTTCGCTGCGGGATGCTTTGCATACACCGTTTGTTTAATAAAGGTTGCGGCACATTATGTTAATTAACATTGATTTCTGGTCTACCTTTAATATATATAGCAAACAACCTGGTATCTCTCAGAAAGCCACAGTTAAAGACTCTGAATTGACCCTCTCATCTTCTGTAGTAACTTTCTTCTGATATATTCTGCAATGCCGTTGACTTACTTGATTTGATAAAAATCTGGAACCGCGTATCAGCTACAGTTTGGCCAATGACATGTTCATCCCTAGTCAGTGGCATATTTATTCCCTACTTTATCAATGCTAATATAAGCATAACTTCATTAATTGAAACATATTCACAAATTTAACAGAAAATGTAACCTGCCCCCACTCCCATAAGCCAAAAAATAAGCTTAAACAAAGGCTTACATTTTAACAATTATCCCAGGATGGTATTACAACCCATAAAGCTGGCTTCCGACGCAGTCCACAGCTGCAACCCCAACCTAGTCACTTCTTGCCGCTTACTTTCGGCTGATTTACAACCTAAAACTGAAAACCCACAAAAATAAAGCCCTGAATTTCACATCACAAATCAAAAGCTAACAATATTCATAAATTTAGAAACAGAATGAAAATTTTCTACCTTAAATTTGGCTACTTAAAGTTTAACGGCTAGAATATTGTTGATCATAGTAAGCTAAAATGACCTCATGGCCAAGGCTAAAGCAAAATGAGAAAGTAACCTTTGCTTGATGAAAACTGATATCAAGATAAGAAACGTGATATTTAAACATCCACTAAATCAGTTTCTTTTTTGGTACATATGTTGTCTAACTAACTAAGTAACTAACTTGTGCCATAAACGTACATGTTAAGAGTTAAGAGTTAAGACACGTAATATTTGAGATTGTGTTTTCTTAACAAATTAAATGCGCATTAATCAAATCTGCATATTCCTAATCCTACCAGCTTCTTCTCCAAAACTGTTTCACGTATAGCTTTTTCAAGAACAAATCACGTCTCTATCATATACGTACATAACTAATATTTAAAGCTAGAAGTAATGAATAAGTATAGTTACCTATTTGAAAGTGAGAAATAATGGTAACATCATGAAGAACATTAACAGTTCTTGAAGGAACAATAACAGAAACATGATGAACACCTTGAAGTGGTTTCAGAATCTTTTCTATTAATGGTACCTCACTTGAGCAACATAAGCCCAACACATCAAAATAGCTCTTCTCTAAATCCTATGTTGATATAGCTTCATTTTTCATTTTATTATTTACCTTTTTTTACAAATAAAGCTCAGATAGAAATAGAAAAGTCGGCTCACATTTATTCGTGCCCTGGTACACGCGTGAAGGTTGCTGAGGCGAGTGTTTCTCGCACTTTGCCATCCATCCAGATAGTGCAGTGACACAACGTATTCGAACAATCATCACAGCAAACTAAAGATACCGACAATCGTATGAGTACATACACGTAATGGTAACAAATAAGACTCATCATCGGCTATAGAAATAGAAAAGTCAGCTCACATTTATTCGTGCCCTGGTACATGCGTGAAGGTTGCTGAGGCGAGTGTTTCTCGCAGTCTGCCATCCGTCCACATAGTGCATCAACACATCGTATTCGAACGAACAATCATCATAGCCAATTAAAACGCAACATACTCCTGCCAAATAAACAAATCCAAACACAATCTTTAGAAACACTTAGAAAATAAATAACTACTATTGTTTCTAAACAACTTTTTTCTGACAGTTTGCCAACCACCAATTTCTGCATACGGGGTGTTCTGTTTTAGCTTATTTCGGCAGCATATATGCTTATTATCTTTGTACGGCCTATTAGCTATTAAGAAAGGAAAAAAAAAAAAAAAAAAAAAAAACTAAACCGATCGGGTTTAGGATCTTTGAATCTGAATCGAATTGGAATTAGGTTAACTTTAAATTTGGGGGTTTTGATTGTGATGATGAACGAATGAATTTTTTTTTCTTTCTTTTTTTTTAGGTTAAATAGAAGAAGGGAGGATGAGATGAATTGTGTGTGTGTCGAGAAGATCGTATTAGTAACAAATAATCAAAGCAACTACAACATGCGGACAGCTACATACCTCTGTTATTCTTTCTTCTACCATCCTTCGATCACCGTCATCAGCAATGGATGTTTTGGATCTAGATGAAGAAGTGAGATTGTTCCAGAAAGGTATGGAATGGTCAGAGAAAGACCGCCTTAGCATAGTTATCGAGGGAAAAAAAATGGACCGGGAGAAAACAGGCCGGAAACGGACCGGAAAACCCGGCTAAAAATGGCCCAATAATTTTGGCGGGAAAAGCCCTATGTAAAACGGCGTCGTTTTGTTTTGGAATTAAACATATATATTACCAAATGGTCCACACGTATTGATCGATCTTCAAACTAAATGTGATGCAGTAAACAATAACTTATTCTTATTATGCATCAACCGTAAGTAATTAAGTAGTCCTATGAAGGTTTAGAGGTATTACCTTGCTTACATTCTCATAAGGACAAATATTTCTTTTATCTCAAAACTGTAAGTGAAACAACTGAGCTTTTTAACCACGGTAATTATATTTCCAGAGCAAACTAATCCTGACATTTGTGAAAAACGTAACTGTAGCTTTGATTGAAATGTAACTTTTTTTTGAAGAAGCGAAAAATTATTAACTATGAAAAACTTATACAAACTTGGACAAAAACAACGCATCCAAAATGATCGATTGTTTTAAAAACATACACAAAAACATTATGTATGAAAACCAAAAAAACATCAAGCAAGAAAAACAAGCAAAGGTATACTTGGACAAATTAGAAACAAAACTAGATCTAAACATCCTAGAAAAATACTAACTTTGACTTTGCAACATAGCCATTAGCCACCTGTTTGAACTTCTACTAAGAACTCGATCTAAATAAAAGATGGCCATGAACTCCTAAGAAATTGAACATTCATTCTCATTATCATCAGTATCGTCTGAATCTTAAATAATTCCCAACTTTGAAAAAAAAAATATTTCTTTTTCTAATGGGAGAAAGGTGACCACTGGTACCCTCATTCTCAACAGTAGACTTCCAAAACTATCCATCTCAAGGTCTTTTTTGTTTGATCGTAAATGTTTTTTAAGAGAAGATTTACCATTCAATTTCTTGTTAGAACATGAGTTATCTTATGATTTATACTCATGAACTTAGAAATCGATGATTTATCTTTTGCTTTTCTCTTACCATCTAATTTTTTTTCCTGAGATTGCCACACATATTACAATCACATCACCTTGTCCATAAATGATTCACTTGAAACTCTATTGTAGATTGCCATTAAATATATATGTTGAACTACAGGTCATTTGTAAATAGAGTAAACGTTGTTCATTTGTAATTATCAAACTTGAATACATCTAATACAATATATACAACATCTTTTAACGGTTCTTAGAGTGCTCGGTGTGGGAGTACCAACAACGTGCCATTGGTGCCAACGACGTGCCATTCGTTAGGCATCCTACACCGCCCCTTAAGCCATTCGTGTGCCATTTGTAATTTTGCCGAGGCAATCACATACGCCATTTGTATTTTTATTTTTTTTAATAAATTTTCTTCTGTTTTGTGAGTGGGTTTGTGAGTGGGTGGATATTTTTGGTAGAGTATCTTGTGGGACCTACAAAGTGTTATTGGGTTTTTTCGTGGGAGGAGGTTTTAGTTGTTGGTGTTTTATTGCTACCCTAATGATGTGGCGCTGAGTTGGCAGACGAATAACGTGTTATTCGTTCCATCCACACCAAGCACTCTTAGAGCATACGGTACGGTGTGTGGTGGGGGTTGCGTTTTCCCACTAGCCAACATGAAAACGCCAACAACCATATCGTGGCTCGCTTTTTCGAGTCTCGCGTCGTCGTTGTCAGCCCAAATGTGTTGGCTTTTTCCAAGCAATAATCAGGGGAGTTTTCCATTTCATTTCTATTTTCTCTTTCCTTTTAAATGTTTATATTTGTACAATGGTGATATTGTACATCTCGAGTGGGGGAGAGAAATATAAAGGTAACTAAGATTAAGGATTAACCAAGATTAAGTTTTAAGTATCTAAGTGAATCTCATTCTGAATTTTACCAAATGGTCCACATGTATATGCATCAACCGCAAGTAATTAAATAGTCCTATGAAGGTTTAGAGGTATTATGTTGCTTACATTCTCATAAGTACAAATATTTCTTTTATCTAAAAACTGTAACCGCCTTTGATAAGTAACTTTGTTGAAAACAACTGAGCTTTTTAACCACGGTAATTATATTTCCTGAGCAAACTAATCCTAACATTTGCGAAAAACGTAACTGTAGCTTTGAATGAAATGTAACTTAGTTGCAATAAACAAGCACATCACCTTGTCCATAAATGATTCACTTGACAGTCTATTGTAGATTGTCATTAAATATGTAGAACTACAGGTCATTTGTAAATAGAGTAAACTATCGATCATTTGTAATTATTAAACTTGAATACATCTAATACAACTAGGCGAATATTCCCGCAAAGCTACATTGTATAACGACAAATAATTATACTTGTGAAATCGTGATTTTGATTCAATCTTTGATGCAAAGTGTGTGATGACCATGAACTAATGCAGTGAAACAACAAACTTATGACGACAAATAAAAGATCATATTTACTAATCATCAATATTTTTTTGATTATTTATTTCTATCAACTTAACTACGAATTACCACAAGTTGAAAATGAAGATTATGGTGTTTATATAATAGTTTTTAGGATGTTTTTCGGAAACTATTAAATATAAAAATTCATCTACTCATATATAATAGACGAAAAGATTAACCTGTGTGTAATGTTTGTTTGAATATTAACCGTGTGTAGTGTACTCCCATATATAAGTTTCAATAAGTTTTAAGTTATAAATTACCATATATAAGTTTTAAGTTTTCAGAATTCAAGAAAATAGATGCACCTTTTATATTTAGTAAAGATATATAAATCATATTTAAACATTTCTTAGAGCATACGGTACGGTGTGTGGTGGGGGTTGCGTTTTCCAACCAGCCAACATGAAAACGCCAACTACCATACCGTGTCTCGCGTTTTGGAGTCTCGTGTTGTCGTTGCCGGCCCAAATGGTCTGGTTTTTTCCTTTTTTGTTTTTGTTTTGTGTGTTGTATTTGTATTTTAGTTGGTTATGTGTGTGTCAGAGAGTGTCCCATGACACCAAAAATAAGAGAGATGAGTGTTTTGTGTGGTGTAATAAATTTTGGAGTTATGAGAAAACATGTTGAAGTGACAACACTTTACTCACGGTACCACATGATACCTAGTGCTCTTAAACTTTCCAAGAGTGCTCTTTTCTATTTTTCATTCTTTTTTCATAAAAGATAAAGTGAAAGTTAGGCTAGATTCAACAAAGGCAAACATCCCTTTAAAACGTAGCATATCAAGTAAGAGTACACTATAAAATGTGGCTTCAACAAAGGCAAACATCCCTTTATACGATCTCGTTATCACCATCTGGTCATGTTAGTACATCCGAATCATCTAGTAATCATATGATTAGTTTGAACATTGAGCATTAAAATTAACACAGTATTAGTATTATTTTTAGGTAGGCACTTTTGATTCCTATATCTTAACCTTTAGATTTAACAGTTAAGCGTAATTATAAGCACACTAATCATTTTCAATGATATAAATGTTTAGAATTACATTAATCATTGGGTAAATTACACCGTTGGTGCCCCAAGTTGGCCTGCACGTTTAGTCCCCAAATTATGAATTCCCGGTTGGTCCTAAGAGCAGAGGCAACGGTTAACGCACCCCTGCATTAAGGTTTAACGCAGCTGCGTTAAGGGTGCGTTAACCATTGCAAGCCACATGCGTTAATACAGCGTTAAAGGGCTGCGTTAACCCTTTAACGCTGTGTTAAGGGCTATTTAAAAAAAATAAAATAAATCAATTTAGCCCCCTACAACAGTCCATATATCCGTTGAATTCAAAAAAAAAAATAAAAAAAAACCCCTTCCAATTTGACCGTTTGAATCAAACGGCTATGTGCTAAAAAAAAAAAAAAAAAAAAAAAAAATCAAAACCATTTTCACTCCCTATAAATACCCAATTAACACCACATTTTTTTTCAAACTTCCACAAATCAATCTAATATACCTTATACTTCCATCTTCAAACTTCCACAAAAAAAAAAAAAAAAAAACCTTGTTCATTCACAATGGATCCGAATCAAAGTCACGAAGAATTTAGCAACTGGTCAGATGTAGATGACGAAACTGACATTCAGTTTATGACAGCCGTGTACGAATATCAGCAACAGTTGGAACAAGCAGCAGCTCAACCTCCGTAATTACGTAGTCATATCTATCGTGAACGTGAGCTTGCTGAACAACGTTTGCGTAGCGACTATTTCGATCACGATTGTAAGTATCCGCTTCGGTATTTTCGAAGAAGATTTCGTATGAGCCGGAAACTATTTCTACAAACAGTCGAAGGTATTGAATCTTATACCTCCGATTTTCTTCCGGATCATTTTAAGTATTTTACTCAATCACCCGATTGTACGGGTCGAATGAGTATAAGTGTCCTTATGAAGTGTACATCTGCCATACGCCAATTGACGTACGGCACCGTACCCGATGCGTTTGATGAATATTTGCAAATTGGTGCGTGTACTTCACATGATTGTCTTGATAATTTTAACAAGTGTGTTATTGATTTGTTTATGCCAGAATATTTAAGAAAACCAACATGGTCCGACATTCAAAGTATTTATGAAAGACATAAGGCGTACCATGGTTTTTCGGGAATGCTTGGTAGCATTGATTGCATGCATTGGGAGTGGAAAAATTATCCGGTTGCTTGGCAAGGGCAATTTGGTAGGGGTGATAAAAAATACCCAACTATAATGCTTGAAGCAGTTGCTTCGCAAGATTTATGGATTTGGCATGCATTTTTTGGGATGGTGGGGGCGAATAACGATGTGAGGATTCGATACACTTTAAGGATGTTAGTCATTTGTAACTTGTGTATGTGATACTTTGAGTTAATATGGTTAAGTATGCGGAATCTACTTAACCACACTTAGAAGGTTATTTGTTTATGGAAATGGAACAGTGATGCTTGTGTAATGAACAATGAACAATAAAAGTTTAATACCAAACGATTCAATATTATTGAAAATAATACGAGTGATCTTCACTATCACTAGAGTTACAAAAACCTTGAATCTATATGTTTCTATGACTTATGATTTCTATGATAACTTATGTTCTTTGTTCTTGACAGATATGTAATTTTAAGTTCATGCATCAAGTGCTTATCTCTAAGCTAAGATCTTCTTTTTATAGTCCAAAGAAGATCTTTTACAATATGTCAAGTCTTGTCGAACTACTTGCTTTGCTTGAGTGTGTCAGTCCTTAAGATACAACTTGTATCTGTGTACACAACTTGTTGACTGAACATCTATCAAAGATATTATCTACCGTATATCTTTGACTTTTATACACAAAATATCTTTGTATACTTATCCATCCAGCAGTAGAATACGCGACACTTATCTCTTCAACATCAGAATCTGATGCACTAGCAGTAGTATCCTTGCGGCAGCAGAATCTCTAACACTAGCAGTAGAATAAAATACACTAGCAGTAGAATGACACTTAGAGTATTTCCTTGAGCAGAACTAACCTTGTGAACGTTTAATTCCCAATACTAATCTTCAGAACATTTAATTCCCAACAATCCTCCCCTAAACATGTTATTTCCCTAATCAACATGTTTCTTCTGAATTAAATTCTGATTGTGAGGATCTTTCAAACACTTCATAGTCAGACTCTTGATCTGAGCTTTTCCTCTGTTCTTCAAGATTAAGTATCTTTCTGTCTAACTCATCTACCTTCTGTGAATCTTTTTCAGTAATAACATCATCTTTCTTTATCTTGAACAATAGCAGTACTTTGAATAAAAGATGGTGCAATTTCCTTGGATGGAGGAATTATAAGAGGCAATGGTGCTGTGTATCTTGGATGTTTGTTCCAAGAAGTCAAATCATCTTTCAGCAAGCCTTTGCAAGTGATGAACAAACGTAGTGAACTGAAATTGAAACTGAAAGAACCTAGATAGAACGTTCTCCATTTGAATGCTTCATCCCTTCTGAATATATATAATACTCCAGAATCTTCATTTGAACTTTCTTCATTTGAAGAGCTTATTCCCAGTATCCATCAACTGAAAAAGGTTATTCCCAGCAACCATCAACTGAATGCTTGTACTTATTATTGGCTGAATAATAAGACATGTTAGCTTCTCAAAAAGCTGACATCATCATCTTGTATGCTCCTGTCTTTTATTGAACTTGATCAATTTTGGGCAATCTTCCTTCCCAATCTTTCTCTTATGCTTGATCAATTTTAAATTTCCTCCCCTGATTCTAAGCATACACAACCACAACTTTTCTTCCCTTATTGGTTAATCTTCCTCCCCTGAGATTGGAAGATTTCTCACCATGTATCAAACTATTTCCTCCCCTGTTTGGAAGATCTCTCACCATCATGTGATCTACCAATTAGAACCTGCTTTTCAGACAATGGTGTACATGTTGGCCATCAATTCCTTTAGAGTTTAATTATCTGCCCTCATCACTTCCAGGTGTGTTAACTCCTGTGAGAGGTGATTCATGGGGCATTGACTCATTGTCCATCATTTGATGGTTTTTCTGAGCCACTTTGAAAATTCTTTTGAAGAAACTTTTGACTTAGCAGTATGAATATGATTTTATGATTGAAATGGTCATTTTGCAAAAGACTGTTTTTCTAAAACAACCTCAGAACCCTCATATAAATTCTCTAGTAATAGTTCTTCTTCAGGAACTAGCAAGTTTCAACCAAAAATGCTTCAGTCTTCTCAACATTTTCAAAACAAAACTGTTCAAAATGATCAAAAAGACTTTGAAGCTAAGTATAGAAAAGCTAAAGCTAAACTTACTCTCCTTGAGGCCAATCCCTCAGTGTCTCAGGCTGCTCAAACCTCTAAACCTGTTCAAACAAAGAACAATGTTCTTGTAGCTGAAGCCTATGACTGGGATGAAAAAGAGGTCTCCTCAGATGATGAAGAAGTAAGAGTCAGTGCACTGATGGCACTTTCAGATAATGATCAGCTGGCTGTTGGAAAAAGCCATGCAAGAAATGGAGAGTGGGTTAACATCATCATGAAAAAGGTAAATATTTTACTATCAATGGATGATGATTCTGATTGGCAATCTTACTTAAATTACATTAATGTTGATCTTAAGTTTGTTGAAGAGCAAAGACTTAATTTGTTTTCAAAATACAATAAACTTGTTCAAGAGTTAAACAAGTGTAGAGATGAACTACTTGACTTGAAACAAGCCAAGCTAGAAACTGTTACAACTTCAAATTCAAAACTCTGAAATTTTGAAACAAAACCAAGCTCTTCAAACTGAACTCAACAAAGAAAACGCTGTCATTGAAATCTGGACTAAAAAGAATCCTAAAGTCTATGAAACTGTTAGTCTTATTCCTAGTTCTAAAAGAAAAATCTTAGGAGAAGACCAACTCACTGAATCCCTCAGTGATAGTGAAAAGGCCTTTATTCCAGCTGGCATATCTTTTTAGCAAGAAATGAAACCCAAGTCTAGTGACTGGGTTGAAAGAAACAACCCAGACAGTAAGTTATCTAACTTTGAGACTGGGAAAATCTTGCAACCTGAAAGTCAGGCTATCAAAGATATGCTTGGGCTCACTGATAAGCCCATTAATATCGAGTCTGTTAATGAGTCTAAATCAGAATCACAAACACCTCTCCCATCACTGAAAGTCCTTCAGGGAGCTGCACCTAGCTCAGACCCAACACCTTTAGTTTACTCTCAACATTCTCCAAAGAAGAAATCAGGAATGGGTAGAACCATCCTAAAGAGACCCACACCTGAAGTCTCAGTTCCTACTGATGACTCAACAACTTCAGTCCCAACTGAGGTGAACACTGAAAGCCCTTATTCAAAATATGATCAGTTGGCTGAGCTTGTCAGGAAGCTAAGTGAAAAGATTGAATCATCTGAAAAACCTCAATTTAAGAGTAAGGAACTCAAACCAGCTTCCTCAAGCACCTCCAAAGCAAAACCTTCAAAACCTCAGCAAAGATGTGAGTTGTGTCACTATACAAATCATTCCACTGATGATTGTTATAGAATCCTCTTTTGCATGATATGCAAAAAGGAAGATCACAGGACTTCTGATCACTTGTCATACACAGTCACATCCAATGTTGCAAACTTTAAAGCACAGGCTTTTCAGTATCCTTCTGATTCTAAGCAGAAGCAAAGACAAAAGGCTAAGCCTTTTTCACCTTGCCCACATTGTGGCTTCAATGACCACCTTCCTGATGATTGTCTAATGGATCCTAGTTGTAACATATGTGGAGATCCCACTCATGACACCTCAGGACATAAAAAGGTCATTCAGGCTAGAAGAGGAATCTCCAAGTCATCCTCTTAGTCTACTGAGTCCACATCTGCAATCAAATGCAAAATCTGTGGAAGCACAGTCCATACCACAACTGACCATGCATCAATTGTAACTTTTAAAAGGGCCATCAAAGCCAAGCCCTCCAAGAGGAGGGGTCCAAGAAAAAACTGAATCAGTTTACTATTTGTGCAGAGACATGCCAAGGAGCCTGTTTGTCATCTAGATAGTGGATATTCAAGGAGCATGATTGGTGTAAAAGAATATCTGCACAAATATGTTGAGGAACCAGGACCTCAGGTGGTATTTGCTGACAATTCATCATGTCTCACTGAAGGTTATGGTTCAGTAAACTGTAGTGAAATAGTTTTTACTAGGATAGCTTATGTCAATGGTCTCAAGTATAATCTTATCAGTGTCAGTCAAATATGTGATGCTAAATACATAGTTCAATTTGATGATAAGCAATGTACCATCTTTAATGAAAATAAAGAATTAGTTCTTATTGCACCAAGAAGACAAGATGTTTATGTGTTAGATATGTCTACTCTAACTCAAAATGGAACTTGTCTCTTTGCTAAAGCCACTGAAACCCTAAACTGGCTTTGGCATAAGAGACTCTCCCATCTGAATTTCAAAAACATAAACAATCTTGTCAAACAAAACAAGGTCCTTGGCTTACCATCACTTGTGTTTTCAAAGGACAAACCCTGCTCTGCCTGTGAAAAGGGTAAACATCATAGAGCATCCTTTAAAACCAAACAAAATTTCTCCATCAAAAACTGCCTTCATCTTCTCCATATGGATCTCTTTGGACCTATCAGTCCTAGATCCATTAATCATGAGAAGTATACTTTGGTTATTGTGGATGAATACTCAAGATACACTTGGGTTTACTTTTTTTTACCAAAAAGAGTCAGGCAGATAAAACAATCATGTCCTTTGTTAGGAACATTGAAAACCAAAATGACATAAAATTCAAACAAATCAGGACTGAAAATGGGACTAAGTTTAAAAACCATGATCATGAATGTTTCTGTGATGAGAATGGAATTTCTCAAAACTTCTCCTCTCCTTACACACCTGAACAAAATGGTGTTGCTGAAAGGAAGAACAGAACACTCATTGAGGCTGCTAGGACAATGCTAAATGGATCAGTTCTATCCAAACACTTTTGGACTGAAGCAGTTAAGACTGCTTGTTATACTCAAAACAGATCCATCATTGTCAAGAGACACAACAAAACTCCTTATGAGTTATTCAAGGGAAGAATCTCTGACATCAGCTATTTTCATGTCTTTGGGTGCCCTGTGTTTATTCATAATCACAAGGATCACTTAGGGAAATTTGATGCCAAAGCTGATGATGGATAATTTCTAGGATACTCTCTTGTTTCTAAAGCTTTCAGGGTGTTCAATACAAGGAGACAACAAACTGAGGAAACATTCCATGTCACCTTTGATGAGAGTACTGAAGCCATCAGATTCTCAAACACCTCAGTGGAAGAGATAGGAATTGATGATTCATCAAGATATCCTCCTGATGAATATCATCCTGATAGTAATCCTTGCACTCAATATCAAGCAGATGCTGATATTTCCTATTACATCATCCCACACAACCTTCCTTATCCAACCATCACTGAGTTTGTTGAAGCACAAACATGTACTGATGAAATCAATCAGTCTGAACAAAGTGCTCAGGAACCAATCAATCTCAGTGATCAACCAAGTCAGTCAGATACTCAAGATCCTGAAGATCCTCAAGTGTCTGCACCAGAACCTACACCTCCACCCAATCAGGCCTCCACAAGTTCTAATCCATATCCAAGACCTCAGGACAGTTGGACTAGGTCTAAAGATATAGAAGTTATCAACATAATTGGAGAGCCTACTGAAGGAATGCTTACTAGAAGCATGGCTGCTAAACTGAAGGCAGCCTCAGCCAATGAATGCCTGTTTGTGGACTTCATTTCCACTATTGAACCTAAAAGTGTCAAAGAAGCACTGAAACATCCTAATTGGGTTCAGGCTATGCATGATGAACTAGAACAATTTGACAGAAACAAGGTAATGACCTTGGTCAAATGTACTCAGGATGTTTCAGTCATTGGCATGAAATAGGTTGTTAATACAAATATCGTACTGAAAACGTTATTTATATTTTACGATCTTTGCTTAAGTTTTGTTCATGAAAAACACAAAGTATATCCCTTAAGCAAATTATAAAGTCTTTTTCAAAACACATCTTTCATTTAACATGATCACTAATATTATATTGTATGCATATACATAAGTATTTCCTTAAATGGAAACTTTAAATTGAAAATTACAATGTGACATCATGGTATACATCACAAATACAATCTTGGTAAATTGTGTGATATCTTGATTAGATATGTTAGGAATATGAATATTCAGCAGAAGACTCGGTCACCCCGAGTACTTATTAGATAATCATAGCTCATAGGATTATTAGTAATATTAATATTAGTATTAGTCGTATCTATATTTGTGGAGTGGGTCGGGGCTTTCCCCTCTGTCAGCTCGCTCCACAGTCCACTAGGGACATAATATGTAGTAGTATATATACCCCTTCCCACACATGGGAAGGGTTGGACCTTTTCAATCTAATATTACACAAGTTTCTTTCTCTCACTAAAAGGCTCCCATTTCTCTCTCTAAAACCTCTTCCATTCGATCCATACAAGCCTCATACTAGTGATTCATGTATTGTGAATACCCTACAATTGGTATCAAGAGCCATGGTTAGGTCCATGAGAGTTGGTATTCACGAATTTGTGTAGTTTGTGAGGTGTTTATACTTGGGTCGATTTGTAGTTTTCTAATTTTCTTTGGTTCGGTTTGTTTAGTAGCTTAAATTTCACTTTGTACTTTGTTTAGTGATTAGAGGTTGTTTTATCTTGTATTTGTGTAGTTCTTTAGGCTTTTTCTTGGTTAGGTTTGTAGTTTGTTTAAGTTTTTCTTTCGGTTTGATTAAGTAGCATAGATTTCATCTTTGTACTTTGTTTAGTGATTAGAAGTTGGTTTTCTTTGTACTTTCTAGCTTAAGAATAGTATTAGAGTGGTATTTAGTGTTTGGATTCACAGATCTAAGAACGGTGTGGTGATTTTGAGAAAATTCGTGGGTTGTAGTTGTGTTGTTCTTGGCAGCGGTTTGTCTGTTTTGGACGATTATTGGACTCGGTTTGTGTCAATTCTTGGACACGGTTTGTCCTTTTACTCGTTTAGGCTAAAGGACAAAAGGCAGTGAAAGTGACGTGCCTGGGAGTTTGTGTCCACTCGGTTTGTCCCTGCTGTGCATACTCGGTTTGTGTAGACTCGGTTTGTCTCCGAAGAATTTACTCGGTTTGTGTTAATTTACTCGGTTTGTGTGTCTACTCGGTTTGTCCCAGCTACGTAGACTCGGTTTGTCTCTAAGGATTTTACTCGGTTTGTCCCAGCTTTGTGTAGACTCGGTTTGTGTAGACTCGGTTTGTCTCTAAGAATTTACTCGGTTTGTGTAAATTTACTCGGTTTGTGTGTCTACTCGGTTTGTCCCAGCTACGTAGACTCGGTTTGTCTCTAAGGATTTTACTCGGTTTGTACCTACTCGGTTTGTCCCAGCTGTGTACTCGGTTTGTGTAGACTCGGTTTGTATAGACTCGGTTTGTCTCTGTGGAATCTACTCGGTTTGTATCTACTCGGTTTGTCTCTCAGACTTGTATGCGGTTTGTGTCTTGGTGATTTTAGAAATTCCCGCGAAAGATTCGATTTCTCGGTTAAATCACAAGATCAGTAAAATCCCGTAGTTACTATGGCTACCACATCAAGTACATCATCAGATGATATTCAAGCAGCAGGATCTGACACTCGTCCACCTATGCTAGATAGGACGGATTATGAGTCTTGGGCACAACGAATTAGACTTTACTGCTTGGGCAAAGATAATGGTGTTAACATTCTTAAGTCAATTGACGAAGGACCTTATCAGATGGGTACCACCAGAGACGTGGTTACAACTGGTGAAGATGGAACAGTAACTTGGGGCATCGACAGACCTAGGAACTACAACGATCTTAATGAAGAAGAAAAGAAGAGGTATGATGCCGATATTAGAGCCTCCAACATAGTTATTCAAGGTCTTCCAAAGGATGTGTACAAGCTCATCAATTTCAACACTGAAGCCAAAGCTGTGTGGGACAACGTTAAGATGCTGCTAGCAGGGTCAGAACTCACAAAGGAAGATCGTGAGTCACAGCTGTATGATGAGTTCGAGCATTTCAAAATGAACCCAGGAGAAAATATCACAGATTACTATGTGAGATTTCATAAGTTGGTGAATGATATGAGGATGATCAGAATGACTATGCCCAATATCCAACTTAACTCAAAGTTTGTGAACAACATGACTCCGGAATGGGACAGATTTGTTACTGTCGTCAAACTCAACAAAGGTTTAAGGGAGACTAACTATGAACAGCTGTATGCTTACTTGCAACAACATGAGAAGCATGCTGCCTATGATCGGGTGCTGAGAGAAAAGTTGAATCCTTCAACTACAAATGACCCACTGGCTTTCATGACAAATGTACAACCAACAATCCAATCATCATCCAATCCAAGCTATCACCAACTTCACTCACAAGTACCTGCTATGAGTTCACAACTTGACTCAGGCTACTCTCAGACCGACAAAATGATTGACAACCTCACCAATCAAGTATCTCTACTGGTTCAACAGTTTCAAGCATCACTCCCTCAGACCAACAATCAGTTAAGGAATTCTTCCAACCCACGCAATCTAGCAATGGTGGAGGATGGGAAAATTGTGGTTCAGAATGTGCAAGGGAGAGCTGGTAGAAACATGGGTCGAGGTTATGGGCAGAATAGAGCAGGGAATGCCAATCAGGGTCAAGGTAAACAGATCAAGTGTTACAATTGCGGGGGGCTTGGACACATTGCTAGAAACTGCAATCAACCTAAACGTCCTCAGAACTCAGATTACTTCAAAGACAAGATGCTGTTAATGCAAGCTCAAGAAAATGGAGCTGTATTGGATGAGGAAGAGTTATTGTTCTTGGCAGGAGATGGAGGAAATACGTTTGATGAAGATGTGGATGAGAAACCTGTTCAGGATCTAGCACTTAATGATCCTAACATCTTCAAGGCAGATGACTGTGATGCATTTGACTCTGATGTGGATGATGAACCTACTGCTCAAACAATCTTCATGGCTAACTTGTCTTCCCTGGCCTCATCTCGTCAAGCCAGCCCTTCTAATGCATCCGTGATATCTGAGGTACTAAAAATTTATGACACATATAATATTGTAGAGGGACAACAGATTCCCGAAGAAGTACATCAGGCAGTTGTTTCTGACTCAAGTGATGTTGATATGGAAAATAGCAATATTGTCTCATATGAACAGTATTTGAATAGCAACAACTTGCCTGATGTACCAAATGGTGAATCCATTGTCAATAATGATGTGTGTGCTGTGAGTAATGTATGTGCCTTAGATAATGCGGGTAATGTAGATAATGCATGTGTGTATCATGAGAACAAATTGCATGTCCCTGATGATAACTTGATCACTAGACTAAACATCTATAAAGAACAAGTTGCTATGTATGAACAGCGTGCTAAGTTTGAGCTTAATGATCGTGAGCAGAAATTAGAAGGTCAAATGAGTACACTTATTAAAGAGTCTAGAGTGCGAGAAGAAACATTAAAATTAGAGTTAAGTTCTCTGAAAAGTCAGCTAGAACAGTCTGTCATACAGAAACAAGAAGCACAAAAGTGTGTAACAACACTTAAGCAAGAATTCAAACAGAAAGAAACAACTCTTTTAAATGATTTCACTAGACTCAAGACATTAAAAAATAAGCTTGAAGATAAGTTGTACACACAAAATCAAACCATACAAACTGCTCAAATGATTCATAAGCACAGAAAGTTGAGTGATAAGCACAGTAAAATCATGATAGGTGAACCTAAGTCAACCATCCTTCGGGACATGAAAGTACTTCAACCATCGCTATATGATGGTAATGTGATGCTTATGCCTATTCATGACCAACCTGAGCATATCTACACTGATGAAGAGGATGAGTTGAGTGATAAAACGAAGGAAAAAATGAATGAGAAAATGAGGGATCCCGAGTGCATAGCCAGACGAATAATAATCAAACCCCATGATTATTATGAAGAAAATCGTTTGACTGTGTTTGCTCCTCAAAAGAAGTTAACACCTGAGCAGATATTTTGGAAACAAGATAATGAAAAACTTAAGGTTGAAAAACTTAAGGCCAACACCCCCCTCATTAGAAAAGTTGCGTCCATAACGGTGTATCCTCCCAATACACCTAGGAATTTGGTGCCTTTGTCTCTTCCCACTGAATGCAAAACCTTTATTAGCTTATATGTGCTTTGGCAACTGTTTGCTGATTTCGATAAAACATGTAAGAAGAGAATCACACCCACTGGCATTACTGAGGGGGAAAGGTGTTTTGAACATGCAAAAAGGTGTTACTTAACTGAGGTCATGCCATTCTTTAAACTACTTAAAGAACACTTTGAAGGGTTGCAAACTGCCCTTAAAGCCGAAATAAATGAAATGAAAGTAGTATTTAAAGATATGGAAAATGAGGTGAATGAACATGCAATAGAACGTAAGAGTCGAGAGATTGAAAGAAAAAACATACTCATTACTAACGACAACTTGATTGCTAAATGTATTGCACAAGATGTATTTTACACTGTCACTGATTCTGCATTGTCTGCTTGTCAATTTAATGAGTATGCTATTGCGTTAAATGTCACCCAGAATCGTGTTGTTGAGCTTGAGGGGGAGAATTTGAAATTGCTTGAAAAAATTCAAAATGATGACCATGATAACATGGTTAAACGTTTTTCGAAACTAGAAGTTGATTATCTGAACTTGCAACTTAAACATCAACACTTAGAAGAAAAATGCAAAATATCAAATGTCAAGACATCCACGGATGCTCCTGAGTTTGATACATATTTTGAATTAAGCAAACGTGATGAAACAATTCAAGCTCACACGAACACGATTCGATTGCTGAGGGCCCAAATTGCCCAACTGAAATCCAACAAGTATGAAGTGTATGGCACCAATAAACCTTCGTCTTCAGATTCTCAGAACTTTCAATATCAAAACACCATAAATAAGTTACATTATGAAAATGAGTGTTATCGAGAAGAAAATTCAAAGGTCAAACAACATTTCAAAGAGTTATATGATTCTATAAAAGTTACAAGAAACTATCACACTGATCAAATAACCTCTTTGACAAATGAAATTGAGAATCTTAAGGCTCGGGTGAAAGGTAAAATGTCATGCACCACTTGTAATTGTGATGCACCAAAGGCTACTGATAGTAAGAAGTATGATGTTGATGTTGGGCGTATTCCATTTAAGCTTAGAAATAACAGCCTTGCCCATCAAACATATCTCGATCATCTTAGAGAAGGCCTTGACACACTTCGTGAGGTAGTTGAAGAGGATAGGAATGATAAGCCACTTGATCAAGCAGTTGTCTATGCATGCAAACTCACAAAAAGGATTCAGGAAAACTTAGAATATGCCATAGGCTCAATTCCTAAGTTTAGAGGCCATAGAGATAGATTTGTTGCATCATCATCCAACGTTGTGAACAAGCATGTAGCCGTTGATCTACCACCCAAAACATCAGAACCCAACACATCATTATCAGGAAAGCATGTGACAGAAAAACAAACTAATGTTACCTTCGATGCTTCTACAGGAGTAAAAAGTGACACCTAAGCTAGCGGGTCAAGGTCTAGAGGAAATACAAGAAAGGATATGACTGCGCCAGCTAAGAATGATCACTTGAAGAATGTAGAAGCCCAACCTAGGAACAATAAGTTTACAATGAGTAGGATGAATCGTGTTGATTCTAGTATCAAAAGTACTGTAATTAATTCGAATTCTAATGCTATCTGTAAAACTTGCGACAATTGTTTAATTTCTGCTAATCATGATGAATGTGTTGTGTCTTTCCTGATGTCTTCTGCATCATCCCATGTTAAGAATGGTAGGATATCTGAAGCATGCAAAAAGGTTTGGAAAGCAACAGGAAAAACATTTGCTAGCATAGGCTATCAATGGAGACCCACTGGAAGAAAATTCAATTTAGGAAAACAGTGCACGTTACCTAAAATGAATAAGCATAAAATTGTAAAAGTTAAGGAATGGAGACCCACTGGAAGGAAATTCAATTTAGGAAAACAGAGACCATTACCTAAAATGAATATGCATAAAATTGTGAAGAATAAGGAATGGAGACCAACTGGTAGAATCTTGCCTTTAGAATCACAATGCCTTCCATCTAGGTCTGGTCCTGTCTCAAGTTCTGTCTCCACAGTAAAGATAGTAGCATCTGTGAAAACTGTGGCTCCTGAATATGTGTGTGCTGACCTAATGGACCCCAATTGCACTTGGGGATCCACATTTTCCAGTTATCCATTGTTTTCTGGTTTCAAATGCAGGTCGTACAAATCGTCCTGTGGTATTTGGACTCAGGCTGCTCAAAACATATGACTGGAGATCGCTCACGGCTCAAGAACTTCGTGAAAAAGTTTATCGAGACAGTTAGATTTGGGAACGACCACTTTGGTGCTATTATGGGGTATGGAGATTATGTGTTTGGTAATAGTGTAATCTCAAGGGTATATTATGTGGAAGGACTAGGACACAATCTGTTTTCTGTGGGTCAATTTTGTGATTCAGATCTGGAAGTTGCTTTCAGAAAGCATACATGTTTCGTCAGAGAATTGGATGGTTTAGATCTCCTCAAGGGCAGTCGGGGCACCAATCTATACACCATCTCAATTGAAGAAATGTTGAAGTCCTCTCCAATATGCTTGCTTTCTAAAGCCTCTAAAACAAAATCGTGGTTGTGGCATCGTCGTTTGAACCACTTGAACTTCGGTACCATAAATAATCTTTCCCGTAAAGATCTTGTTAGAGGGATGCCCAGACTGAAATATGAGAAAGATCATCTCTGCTCTGCATGTCAACTGGGTAAAAGCAAGAAACAAACCCACAAGCCTAAAACCGTCAACACCAACTTGGAAGTTCTTCACACCCTCCACATGGACTTGTGCGGTCCAATGAGAATACAAACCATAAATGGAAAGAAGTATGTTCTGGTGATAGTAGATGATTATTCTCGGTTCACATGGGTAAAGTTTTTGAGAACCAAGGACGAAACTCCAGAGGTTATCATTAAACTGATAAAACAGCTGCAAGTAAGGCTAGATAAGACTGTCAGAATCATCCGCACAGATAATGGTACTGAGTTTGTTAACCAACAACTCCGTAATTTCTATGAAAGTATTGGCATCACGCATCAGAAAAGTATCCCTCGCACGCCTCAACAGAACGGGGTGGTTGAACGAAGGAACCGTACTCTGGTGGAGGCTGCAAGAACCATGCTTATATTTTCAAAGACACCGATGTTTCTCTGGGCAGAAGCTATTGCAACAGCATGTTACACTCAAAACCGATCCCTTATTCATCCGGCTCATGAGAAGACTCCCTTCGAGTTAATTCATAACAAGAAACCAGATCTTTCCTTTTTGCGTGTGTTTGGTGCTCTTTGCTATCCAACTAACGATAGTCAAGACTTGGGAAAGTTAAGAGCTAAAGCAGATATAGGTATTTTTGTTGGATACGCACCAGACAGTAAAGGGTATCGAATCTACAATAAAAGGACCCGTAAAATCATGGAAACCATTCATGTTACGTTCGATGAGCTGAGTGAGCTACCTGTTTCAGGACAAGTCAGTTCTGGACCCGATCTTCACCTTTTGTCTCCTGGACCCATTAGTTCAGGACTTGTACAGAATTCCACGCCTGCAGATTCTTATGTGCCACCTACATGTGAAGAGTTGAAGAAGTTATTCGATCCTATGTTTGATGAATACTTTGAGCCAACAAATGGAACCATCCCGAGTGAACCAGCTATAATTCCTATGGATGAGGTTCATGCCCCACAAGGTTCAGAAGGCCCTGCAACTTCAGTATCAGTTAGTCACAATGCTCCTGCTGCCAGTCAATCGCCTTCGTCATCAAACACTCAAACTTCTCCAGTAATGCAAGAATCGTCAGATAACAATTCTTTGGAAGTTAATCCTTTTGCTCCTGTTGAAGAGGTTCCTTTTGAAAACATATTTGCTCCTGAACATTCATCAGACACATCCTTACCTGAGGAACACAGCACTGCTACTTCTGTTCATAACCATCAACCTCACGACCATCTCAGGAAATGGACCAGTGATCATCCAATCGACAACATCATAGGCAATCCCTCACGTCCAGTATCCACACGTAATCAACTAGCTACTGATGCACTATGGTGCTTCTTCAATTCCGTACTGTCTAAAGTCGAACCAAAAGATGCCAAAGAAGCAATGACTAAAGATTGCTGGTTCCAGGCTATGCAGGATGAAATCCATGAATTTGATCGACTTGCAGTATGGGAATTAGTGCCTCCTCCTGAGCGTGCAATGATCATTGCTTTAAAGTGGATCTTCAAAGTGAAGCTTGACGAGTATGGTGATGTCTTAAAGAACAAGGCACGGCTAGTTGCTAAAGGGTTTAGACAAGAAGAGGGCATTGATTTTGAAGAATCGTTTGCTCCGGTTGCTAGAATTGAAGCTATAAGAATCTTCCTAGCTAATGCGGCTAGTTGTAATATGATAGTCTACCAGATGGATGTCAAAACGGCATTCTTGAATGGTGACTTAAAGGAAGAAGTTTACGTGAGTCAACCTGAAGGATTCGTGGATGCTGAACACCCTACTCATGTTTACCGCTTGAAGAAGGCTCTTTATGGGCTAAAACAGGCGCCAAGGGCATGGTACGATACATTGTCCAAGTTCCTCCTTGCAAACAGATTCTCCAAGGGTGTTGTTGATCCTACACTATTCACCAGGAAGTCAAGAAACCATCTACTGCTAGTTCAGATATATGTAGATGATATCATCTTTGCTTCAACAGATCCTGGTGAATGTGATAGTTTCTCAAAGGAGATGAATTCCAAATTCCAAATGTCCATGATGGGACAAATGTCATTCTTCTTAGGACTACAAGTTTCTCAAAGTCCCGGAGGCATATTCATCAATCAATCCAAATACGCCAACGAGATCCTGAAAAAGTTTGGATTCCATTCAAGTGAACCTGTTGACACTCCCATGGTTGATAGAACGAAGCTGGATGAAGATCCTTCAGGGATTCCAGTTGATATAACACAGTATCGAAGCATGATTGGATCTTTGATGTACATCACGGCTAGCAGACCAGATCTTCTGTTTGCTGTATGTATGTGTGCTCGGTATCAATCCAGACCAACCAAGAAGCATGTTGAAGCAGTGAAAATGATCTTCCGATATCTTCAAGGCACGGTTCATATGGGTCTCTGGTATCCTAAGGACACTGCAATGGAGTTAACGGCATACGCAGATGCTGATCATGCGGGATGTCAAGACACTCGTCGAAGTACTTCAGGAGGAGCTCAATTTTTAGGGGAAAAGTTGGTTAGTTGGTCTTCTAAGAAGCAGATGAGCACATCCATATCATCTACTGAAGCTGAGTACATTGCTATGTCTGCTTGTTGTGCACAAATCCTTTGGATGCGATCACAGCTCTCAGACTATGGATTCTCATACAACAAAATTCCCCTATACTGTGACAACAAAAGCGCCATTGCTCTTTGTTGTAACAATGTTCAGCACTCCAGGTCTAAACACATCGACATCAGGCATCATTTCATCAGGGAACAAGTGGAAAAAGGAATTGTGGAACTATACTTTGTGAGGACAGAGTTTCAGTTAGCTGACATCTTCACCAAGGCCCTCCCAAGAGAAAGGTTTCAGTTTATTCTCCCACGCCTCGGCATGAAAAGCATGACTCCTGAAACCCTCAAGTGTCTTCAGGAAGAAAAGGAGGAGTAAAGGATTGTCTTCTTATATCCTTGTACATAGTTGTACAGATCTTAAATCAAAAAGCAAAATACAAAAATATAAAACCTATAAAAACCATAAAAATCGAAAAATCAGAAAATACCAAAAATAGTCCTACCTAGGCATGTCTTCTGTTTATCGATAACATTTACGGATCTAGAAATGTCATTCAACAATGGCACGGATTTTTAAATGAAGCTCGAGCAGAAGTTATACTAATCAGTTAAAACATGTCTTAATGGCTTGCAGTTACTTCATACTGCAACCCGTACTGTACAATGGGGAAAGCATGTCGCCAAAAAGACAGCTGTTCCTCCAACCGGGTGATGTTCACCTGGGCATGGATTACTTTATATCCATGTTTCCCCGACTTGATGTACGTTTCAGTGCATCACTTCGTATATAAGAAGAGAAGTCTTCTTTTCATCAAGATTCTCTATCTTGTTTGATCCTTCAAGAGAGTCTTGATGTTACACAAGGTGGTAAATTGAACTAAATTTTCACAAATGTCAGTCGCTCAATTGAATGACTACAGCTCTTTTAATGGAAAACGGGTCATTAATTGAGGGGGAGCATATTTGTTTAAATTTCCGACACCTTACCATATTTGTGCAAACATCAGCAGTGACACTCTCTCGCTGTTTCAAGGGGAGCATAGTATGCTCCAAAATCAGAATACAGTTAAACCTGACCACATTTTCTCCCAAATTTTTCTAAATATATTTAAATCAATTGAGATCACAAATCTCAAATGGTTTGAAATTTTTGATCGGGGGAGAGAATGTGATTTAAATAGGAAATTCTGATAAAATGTGATGATTTGGAAGCTAATGTATGCTCTCCCGTATGTGCTAAACCATTTTGTACATCAAGGCACATATTGAGGGGGAGCAAAATGTTTTGGTCATAAACGCAAACTCTTCCATATGTGCTAAAATCTTTCTTATTTCAATGCACATATTGAGGGGGAGCAAATGGTTTTAACAAAACAAAGGATTTGGCATCTCATGTGGCTGTGACTCAGAATTAACAAAAGAATTGACGAAACTTGAATTGTCATCAATCGAAAGGATACGTCTTGGCCGGGTAATAATTTCAAGCTGGTCTAACTAGTGATGTAAGTGTGTCTCGAAAAAGATGTATCTGAGTAGAGTGTACCGTTTCGAGAAACTTTCTATGGACTTGACCAGGACGGGTAATAATTTCAAGCTGGTCTAACCAGTGATGTAAGCGTGTCTCGAATCGGTCATGTTCACTGAAAGTGGATCAATTCAAAAAGTGCAAGCTCTACCTAACATGTGCAAATTTATTAAACTATCACTTGAGCACATGTTGAGGGGGAGCATTTGAAAAATATAAAACTCTCAAGTGTTTGCAAAAATGTGTTTCAGAATCATGAACACTTTGAGAGATTTTTCAAAGATTTGGTTTGGCAATTGTGGATGAATACCAAAGACCGACCATTTTAATTAATGCATGGAGTTATAAGGATGGTTAGGTTAGGCTCAAGTTCCCACGATCCCGCCAGAGCCGGAGGGATCTACCCAGGGACAATCCACTAGTTAGTGTAGAAGTCCTTAGGTATGATTAAAAAGGAGAAATGTGCATAAGGGAATAGTGCCGACTGAGATGGAGCTAACACTGGAACAAACCCAACAAGGTGTTAGTTATGAAGTCTCGGTAAGCACTGAAGGGGTTGAAGAATGAAAAAGAATTGTAAAGAGAAAGGGTGAAAAGAAATAGCCCTCCTTACAACTTAGGCAGAAACCGGGTCAATACATATGCTGTCAGAATCACTTAGTTGATTGCTGGCATTGAAGACAAAGTATCATGGACCCAGTGATACGCTGCACAACCCTCCCTAGCCACTCAAGGTCCCTCAAAGGATTCTTGTTTCAATTGTCACGGAGTTCAATACATTCCTATCGTCTCTCTCACTCCGAGTTAGATGATATTGAAAAGGTGGCAGTCCTCTCCAGCCTCCGATCACCAAATCAAAACGCACAATAGAGTCTAGAGCCACGAGATGCATAATAAGATCTCATAGGGACACAAATTATTTCTACACTGGGTGTTCAACATTAAGGACACCAGTTGTAATCTTAAGAGTCCTACGCAGATCTTAGCAATTTGCCAGAACATTTATGAGAGAATTTACTTATGTAATTCTCAATGATTGAATGGAAATTCCTGCCAGGGTCAACATCAAGCAGCCCTGAAAGCAGGTCACTTCGGTAATTCCTTGTGGATTACGCTTAGTGGTCGCGGCGGTTTCAACCGGTCTACAGTCGTGGAGTGATCTCCAGCGACTCACCTAATCGTTGATTTACTACGGTAAAATCTTAAAAAGCCCTCTGTGGGTTTTCGATTAGGAACGGTCTTGGTAAGGATTAGAGAGAGTTTTCACAATATGCTGTTGACTGTCTCGAAGTCCAAACTTGTAAGTACCGGTCGATTTATTGCTAACTGTTGTATGCAGGAACTTCTGGCGATTGTAGCTGTGGAAAGCTGTAGCTGGTTGCTGTTGTAGCTGGTTGCAGAAAAGATGCCAATCCATCTCCACATGTTCACACCACATCATCATCAAAGAAGTCATGATCACCCTAAAAGACCTTAAACACAGCTTCTGCTAACTCTGATGCTGAAGATCATGAACCCATATCGTGTGAGCATGTCGGCTCTAAGTATATTTCATCACATGGAGTATTACTATAGAAAGATGACTTGGAGACTCAAGTGGGATGATACGTTCAGAGATTATTCAAAGTTCATCCAAGACAAAAGAGAAGTCGTCTTCAGATCACTGATGTTTGCACAGCAATCTATGACATTGAAGATTCAATAAGTACGAGCTATGATGTCAAGATCCAAGGTAGAAGTGCTGAATTTCAGAACATTACTTCTGGGGTGACCTCCCTTAGGGGGAGATTGTTAGGAATATGAATATTCAGCAGAAGACTCGGTCACCCCGAGTACTTATTAGATAATCAAAGCTCATAGGATTATTAGTAATATTAATATTAGTATTAGTCGTATCTATATTTGTGGAGTGGGTCGGGGCTTTCCCCTCTGTCAGCTCGCTCCACAGTCCACTAGGGACATAATATGTAGTAGTATATATACCCCTTCCCACACATGGGAAGGGTTGGACCTTTTCAATCTAATATTACACAAGTTTCTTTCTCTCACTAAAAGGCTCCCATTTCTCTCTCTAAAACCTCTTCCATTCGATCCATACAAGCCTCATACTAGTGATTCATGTATTGTGAATACCCTACAAGATACTCAAGTTATAAAGTTGACATTGGAAGATATTGATTTGACAACACAAAGATATGGAAAGATTTGAAGAGATTTCATGAGATACATTAGCTGTCAAATACACGGATCCAATTCTATACAAAGACGGATCCCTTCTGAGGGATCCGCCGGATCCGTGGGTTGTCTACCAGGTTTGCCTATAAATAGCAGACTTGACATTTGAACTAATCATCCACTTAGAAAAGAAAAACACATACATTCACTTTAGTTACTAACCACAGTAGTTATATCTATATCATTGATGTTTCTTTTGTAGCAAAGAAGATCAAGTTAACAAGCTTCAAACAAGCAGACTGTTTGCAAGTTGTAGTATAGGTTCTATGTAAATACTTTAAGTGTTTCTTATCATTTGTATCAGTTAGATCAGTGAGTGTGGTTAGTGCTTTAGTCCTCAAAGCACAAAGAGAGTAGGGAGTGGTTGTACCCTTGTAAAGAACTCGACATCTAGCTTAGTGTCAGTAAAGTATTTAGGCGACGTCAGGTTGGTTCTGCCTAGTAAAAGAACCCGGTGTTTAGCTTAGTACCGGAAAAGGAAGTAAGCAACGTGTAAAGGTTTTCTCCACCTAGAAGGGAGTTTGTTTCTTAGTGAAAGATATCTCTCGAGTAAGTAACTCGAGGAAGTGGAGTAGGGCAAGGATAAGGATCTCTTGCAAGCCGAACCACTATAAACACTTGTGTTATGTGGTTTGATCTTTCATCTCTTTACCTTTCGTTTATATTGTGTGATAACTTAATTTGTGATTGTTTCCTTTGAACTAACAAATAACAAAACAAATTAAACTCGAAAAAACGGGGAAAACTATTCAACCCCCCTTCTAGTTTTCCACAATTGGTATCAGGGCTGGTTACTCAAGATTTAAATAAATTGTATTTTAAAACTTGAAACGATCAAATCGATTTTGAAAACTTTAAAGAAGGGAAATCCTTGCAAAGATCACCAACCTTTAAAACAAATAGCTTTCCGGAAAATCCATTTTTGAAATGTCAAAACACTCAGATCTAGAAAATGAAACTTTTGATAGTACTTTAGCTAGACATAATATTTCACCTAAAGCTCTTGATGAATCCATTTCTAGTAAGTATTTTGACAGGAAATGTCTAAAAGATCTTAACCCAAAATGGAAAGCTAAAGCAACTAATATTGAAGATTCTACGGATCATTCAAGGATGACACTGGACGAGCTCATAAGATACCTCAAAGTTCATCTTGCAACAATGGAAAAAGATTCGGAGATACCTAAAGGCAAAAAGGAGATAATAGCCTCTAGCACTATAGCCAGATCTAGTGAAGGTAACAAAGATATGCTAAAAGACAACAAAGTGGATCTTATGGCTAACAAAACAGAAAAGGTACCCTCTGACTCTTCATACATGTTTAATAACTATGACACATTAGATATAGAACACAATAGATTGAGTAAGCTCATTATAAACGTCATAAACAAAAATAAGATCTTGAAAACCAAAGAGGAATACTTGATAAATAAAATGCATAAGTTAAAAGAAAAAGTTAAAAGTTTGGAAGACAATATGGAAACTAAATGTTGTGTATCATGTCAAGAAATAAAACTTAAATTAGAGTTGCATAAACTCACACTAAGCAAATACATAAAACAAAATCTCAAGTTTCAAAGATTCAATAAACACACAAACTGTGCAGATGACACTATGAGAATTCTTAAATCATCTCATGGTAGCTTCAAGCCTGATTTTATGAAAGATGGTCACTTAAGTGATTTTGAGAGTCACACGATAAAAGAAAATAAAATCACACCAACTGAGTTGGTAACCCACGGATCCCACGGATCCAAAACTTTGGATCCGCGTAGTATTAACAAAGGATCCGTGAGTACAGTTGAAAAACAGAAAAATCAACATTCAAGAAAGACTAATTCTAAAATGATCAAAGATAGGGATGTAGTTAAAACAACAGTAGAATCATCTTCATACATAGGAAATGAGCTTAGTAAACAAATACCATTTGACTGTCTCGGAGATATTAGTGAACCATGGTAATATGTTGTTTAACCCAAAACGGACCCATGAGATATTGGGGACCAAACACTCAAGTTTTCTTTAGGTATGCTTAAAAGGATTTGGTCTTTATAATCTTACTTAATCCCAAGATACATTGATGAATACAAAGGTATCTTCTCAAATCACAAAAGTGCTCATCTCGATCAATAGCACTCTTGGTATTAATCATCAAAAAGGTATGAACTCTCACAACTCTACTCATGATGATTATTCTCATAGATAATTCATGATTTCATAACTGTTTCTTTGTGGTATGATTAAATATTACTACCTGTGTGATAATAGAAATTCTATGTGTATAAGATAGTATGATTACTAGGAAAAGGTTTTTAAGCCTTTGCTAAAACCGGATATATTACCTCAAGACAAATGTTGTCTCATATTCTTGTGCTATATCTCAACACTTAGGTAATACCCATACATGGATAAGTTCAAAGAACTTGCAAGGACTCTAACCAAGATAAAATTTAACCAACACACTTGTGATTATCACATCCATGAATGTTCCTAAGTAAGTTCTAACTTAATTATTCATAACCTTGAGATATCTTGAAAGTACTTAGGAAGAAAATTAATTTTAGGATAATCTCACCATATTATAAAGGTTTATCTCTCCAAAACTCATAAAGATAATACATAGGTCTAAACAATGTTGTTTGTGATAATGTTCAAATCCCATCCATTAGAAAACATTGAGATTAAAATAATTTAGTTTTTCTCTAGAATCTAAGTAAGCTTGATAATATAAAAATTCTAGAAATAAGAGCATAAATCAAAGCTATCTAATTAAATTTGAAAAATTAATTTACGAACATATAGGAAAAGCATATTCTCCTATTCCCGTACACACTAGCTTGAGCAAAACATCTTAAAGTTATGAAAACACAAACAAACTTAGTAGAACCCACTCTTCGTTAAGAAAAATTTCATCTCCTTATCAAGATATGCTATGATCAAAAATCATGCATGATAAGTAAAACTTCATTCTAGATCTCTAAGTGCCAAACAACTAGGAATAAAGATGTTTTCACTCATCTCAATCATGCAAATTTAGGATAAAAATCATTCACATGAAAAACACTCATATTAAGGATCAAAATAGTAAATTCATTAGATAACCTTAAAAGTAGTGATACATTAAGTAGAATATGCTGTCATATAACTAGAACACCAAACCTTGTGTATGACTATCCTTCTTAGATCATAAAATCATAACAATTATGTGAATCTCTAAACATGTTGTGTACCAATGTGAGACATTGTACCACAAGTCACTAAAAAACTAACGTTCCTTGATACTTAAGTGGTTAAGGCAAAGTGTGGAGAAAATACCTGTAGTTTATAACTTTAGTCTCTATTACCAATCTTCTTCTGTTTCATCAACCTTGCAACCATTCATCTCAGCTAATACTTAGCTCGACTGTTTTATCTTTATTCCCGATTTGAACAGTGGATACAATATGTTGTATTGAGAAAGTCTCTCAAAAAGGATTACAGTGCTAAATCCTCGTACAAACACCTCATGAAAGAAATCTCCGTTCCTTATAAAACATACCAAAATTTAGAAGTACTCAAAACATTCGTCCAAATCTTAGTTTAACCAAAAACAAAAATATCATAACCTTGTTCTGATCCTGCAGATCCAATTAATAACAAAGGCGGAACCCTTTTGAAGGATCCGCCGGATCCGTGAGTTGTAAAATCAGACCATGAATTACCAAACACTCCTTACTGCACTACACACTTAATTAAACCTTCAATATCAACTCATAGTCGACTCTCACCATCCCTAACTCAAAAATTAGGTCCTTCATCTCATATTAACTCGTGCTTGATCACTCACTGTAAGTTCACTAATTCATTTCAATTAGGGTTCATGCATTTCAATAATACATTATTATTAATTAGACACTACAGATACCTTTCTCCTTGATAAAAGTTAATAGGAATTCCATCTTGTTAAACTTTTTAACAATTCAATACAACCTAATCTTCTAAACAATTAAAATAAGTTTTCTTGCACATTGTAATAATTTAACAAAAACCCATGAGAAATCTTTTCATGACTAGGTAAAATGAATTTCAAACATTGCTAATACAAAATCAAACGTCAAACAGGAATGTTTGGGGTATAAAGTGTTTTGTCACAAAACGTGTATTTTCAAAGATAAACACACCTCCATATTAGTCCACATTTCATGTATCTTAGATTATTGTAACTAAAATTATAAAATTGTCTATGACTAGGAAAATCATGCCTCCTGCCACTAATTACGATCACAAGAAAACTAAGAAGTACCTACCCAAACATCATCAAACAAAAGGACTCACAGAAGCGCAAGTCCAACTTTTCAAAGCTTTAGAAAGTCGGTATGTTCATGAGGGTAGAACCGTAGACTCTTCATTTTTAGAAGAAACAAACATTCGTGAACAAATGGCCACCATTCAATTTGACTCACTTCTCGACATAGATGAACCTATCATTCCTCGATTCATTCTCGAATTTTATGCCTCAGTAAAACTTGTTTCTGATGACAATGGATCATTTAGCATCAACTTCAATGTGAACCAAAACTCCTACAATTTTCCTTTAGACCATTTCGGGAAAGTGTTACGCATCCCAAGTGAAGGAACATGCTTCTACTCTGACAAATGGTCCCTAACCATTCTTAATTCAAACCTAGGACGGGAACATCCATATGACACTCCCCTAACTCCTAAAGAAATTATCCGAGATCATCTTTTCAAAACTAGAACCAATCCAATTAAGAAACTTCGGGGCAAAGATGTCAATCGAGATCCATTTGCCATGGAACTCAATGAACTCAAACCTGAGTTTAAGAGACTTGAAGAAATTCTAAGATCAAATGTCATTAGTACTATTGGTAACAAAGATCACGTGAATGCTGGACTGTGCTATATGCTCTATTGTATTTCAACTCGTCAAAGATTCAATCTTGCTTACTATATCGCCAAAAGGATAGTTGATATACGTGTCCAAGGGAAAACCACATTGCCATATGGAATGCTACTCACTCGTTTGTTCAAAGCTTCCACTCCTATCCTTCCAAATTCTGTTAGTTTTGTCCCAGATTACCCCGAAATCAAACACACCTTTGTCCCTCTTAGTGACCATAGAGTGGCAGTAGGAAAAGGGAAACGAGCTTACCTCTCATCTTCATCTTCATCATCTTCATCAGCTAGTAACGAAGATGGACTACCTAACTCAAAGCTCCCGCTACTAGACTACTTGAGTCAACTTCCATCTCTAAATAATGAATCTGCGGAAAGCCGACAAACAAAGGGAGTTCTAAAGTGTGCAGGACGATGGATGATGAAACTCCGAAAAGATCAAAAGAAAATACTCAAACTATTAAAAGATAAGCGAGAAAAAATGAGTGTTTGGAACAGTTGTCCTTTAGATCCTATATGGTCATATTTCTATGTTTGTTAAGACATGTCTTTAGTACTTTATACTTATGTGTTTTAGCTCTACTTAAACTGATGATAACACGCATGGTTATCAATTTTCCAGACTTATGCCACTGTTTGGCATAACATCGTTCATGATGAAGTTTAATGATCAGGTTTATTTTCATACATGATTGTGTCTTATTTTGTGTATGTGAACTAACTGAATATTGCAGATTGATAACACTCGGGGTTATCAATTTTCCAAGACTAAGCCTATGTTTGGCTTAACTCCTACTACAGTAAGTTTCTAAGAACGGATTAATCTATGATCAATCGTGTGTTAATATTATCACATTTAGCTGTTTTGCTATACATATTAGTTGTTAAATAAATTCTAGGAGAATTTTCGGGTTTTCGTCGAAAAACAAGAAATATGATAAGTCTTCTGTTTAGTTTTAGTATTTGAGAGACGGATCTGGCGGATCCCTAGATATGGTTCCGCCAGGTGTTATCGTTGGTTCCGCCATCCGCCAACCTGCGGATTAGGCGGATCCCAAAATATGGCTCCGCATTTTATACAATTTGGATCCGCTGGTTACTCAGTAAAATTCTAAAACCCTTTCGACTAATCCCGATTCTTAGATTTTAATTTCTAGTACCATTTAGAATTCATCAACTGATCATAAATCATCTTAGAAGGATTTAGGAACTCTTAGAAAATTAAGAACAAAATTTCCCACCAAAATCTAATTTTTGAATTTTAGGTGTGAGTTACCAAACTGATACAAACAAGGAACCCTTTTTAGGGATCCGTCAAATCCGTGGAAACATCAAATCATAAAATTTTTCACTATCTCCCAAGCTCAATGGATTAACTTCCTTGATATGACCTGCACAAATCTTTGTTCCAAACCATTAGAAACCATTATGAAATTCAAAGAATATTTCCCTGCAAAATTTGATTTATCTGTTCTGTCCCATCACACACAGACTGCACTTACTTCTATTGAAATCTGTGAATCAATCAAATTTAACCCTTTTGAGTCATTTTTCTGCACACTCTTATGTCAACTCCATTTCTATGGTTTGACTTTGTCAATAGGACAAACTACTTTATCTTGTTTCAAGTCCTGGATATTCACACTCATTTAATCCAAACACCAATTTTCATACAATTAGGAAGTATAAATTAGAACCTTAGAGATGATCATAGCACACTAAACCTCCACAAAATTCACATATCATCTCCAGGAAGTCTCCAAACAACCTCACATGTCTAGACCGTACAGACGAACGGCTAGAATTAGCGTCAGACCTTATTGGTATGCAAACCCACTTCGTAATGTAACCTTTCCTGTCATATCCACAGACACCACAACAACTCCTATTATGACTCCCATAGTCAACATATCCTCTTCTTCAAGATCAACTTCATCCGCTACTAATTCATCTAGTACAACAACATCACCCATACACAACACTTCATCTTCTAGAATCACAACAATTGTCTCCTCACCACAATCATCATCACCTAAAGAAAGAATCTCATCCCCATTTTCAAGCTTACTAAATGTTCCATCACATAACATACTTACCACACTTCAACACTTGGATGAATCAATGTGGATTAATGAAACAAACACTCAAGATGACAACAATCTTGACTCTAACCTCTACGACACTAGTGATTTAGAAACTAAATGGCTTGCCTCTATCATGTCATCATCAAAACAAGCAAATTCCACTCCATAGAAGTTTGTAGTATCATCGCAATAATTACTCTTAAGATTTTATCGTCTCTAGGAACCTTCATGTGTAATCTTATGTTTGAGACTTTTGTCACAAACAAATTTTCAATGAATGATTATGCTTTAATATAATTAATAGTTATCTAATAGTATCTTGTTTTGACACTAAAATTGATTAATCATGACTCAAGCTTGCTTACACTTTTTAGGCATACAAGATGAACACCTTTGGTTTGATTAAGATTAGTCAATACTATCATCATAAATACTCGTGCACAATACTTTTAAATCAAGAATCACTTCTATCACCACCACTACTCCTCCGCTCGGTAATCTCTTCCATGATTTTAGCATGTGTGAAAGAACCGTCCACATAGCTCAAAGGACAAACATTTTTGGTGCACAAGCTCCAAAATAAAATGAGGTTCATTTTGAATCACATTCTTGAGCATCTAAACGTCATATATCATCCTCCTAAATATAAGCCTTCTAGATTAGTTATTTAGGACCTTTTACATTGTTGGTTTAGGACTTTTTAGGATGTCTTTTTAGGACTTTTTAGGATGTCTTTCGGTACTTGTAACATCATTGTGACTTTTGTCACAAAATTTTCAATATATATGAATATATTGAAAACCTTTGGTTATGAGTGATCAACATATTGCATATTATCATTATCCTTATATAGCTTGTTGTTCTTTATATCATTGCTTTAGGTACAAATAATGATCAGACACTTACTTTGACTTTTTAAAGTCAAAACATTTAGAAAGGCTTGTTTGGAAGAACACTTCAAATGCATTCTACTTCTTCATTGAAGTTATTCATTACTAACACCTCATTTGCAGCATATCATACCCTTCATAAGTATACGTTGGTACTCGAATAATGGGGAGTATACATCGAGGGGGAGCATTTCATGAAAATTTCATATTCTAACCATTTGTTTTGTAGGTTCATGCATCATTTACTTGTTACTCCATTTAGGGGGAGTATAAAACAAGGGGGAGCTATTAAAGTTCTCAAAATCGCATTCCGCAACGCACCTCTTCTTTTTATTTCGACAAAAAGGGGGAGAAAGGAAAAGGATTAAGTTTGCATAATTAGATTCATACTAAGTTATTCATAATAGTAATCAAAATTTGAATAACTCAAAACTTAATCTATATTTTTAAAAGGACTTAAACTATATTTACTTGTTTGCTTAAAAATATACTTTAGGTTTTGTCATCAACAAAAAGGGGGAGATTGTTAATACAAATATCGTACTAAAAACGTTATTTATATTTTACGATCTTTGCTTAAGTTTTGTTCATGACAAACACAAAGTATATCCCTTAAGCAAATTATAAAGTCTTTTTCAAAACACATATTTCATTTAACATGATCACTAATATTATATTGTATGCATATACATAAGTATTTCCTTAAATGGAAACTTTAAATTGAAAATTACAAAGTGACATCATGGTATACATCACAAATACAATCTTGGTAAGATTGTGTGATATCTTGATTAGATACTCAAGTTATATAGTTGACATTGGAAGATATTGATTTGACAACACAAAGATATGGAAAGATTTGAAGAGATTTCATGAGATACATTAGCTGTCAAATACACGAATCCAATTCTATACAAAGACGGATCCCTTCTGAGGGATCCGCCGGATCCGTGGGTTGTCTACCAGGTTTGCCTATAAATAGCAGACTTGGCATTTGAACTAATCATCCACTTAGAAAAGAAAAACACATACATTCACTTTAGTTACTAACCACAGTAGTTATATCTATATCATTGATGTTTCTTTTGTAGCAAAGAAGATCAAGTTAACAAGCTTCAAACAAGCAGACTGTTTGCAAGTTGTAGTATAGGTTCTGTGTAAATACTTTAAGTGTTTCTTATCATTTGTATCAGTTAGATCAGTGAGTGTGGTTAGTGCTTTAGTCCTCAAAGCACAAAGAGAGTAGGGAGTGGTTGTACCCATGTAAAGAACTCGACATCTAGCTTAGTGTCGGTAAAGTATTTAGGCGACGTCAGGTTGGTTCTGCCTAGTGAAAGAACCCGGTGTTTAGCTTAGTACCGAAAAAGGAAGTAAGCGACGTGTAAAGGTTTACTCCACCTAGAAGGGAGTTTGTTTCTTAGTGAAATATATCTCTCGAGTAAGTAACTCGAGGAAGTGGAGTAGGGCAAGGATAATGATCTCTTGCAAGCCGAACCACTATAAACACTTGTGTTATGTGGTTTGATCTTTCATCTCTTTACCTTTCGTTTATATTGTGTGATAACTTAATTTGTGATTGTTTCCTTTGAACTAACAAATAACAAAACAAATTAAACTCGAAAAACGGGAAAAACTATTCAACCCCCCTTCTAGTTTTCCACATAGGTGTTCAAAAACAAAACTGATGAAAATGGCATAGTCATTAAAAACAAGGCCAGACTTGTTGCCAAAGGTTACAATCAACAAGAAGGCATTGACTATGAAGAGACATTTGCACCAGTGGCAAGGATGGAAGCCATCAGGATCTTCCTTGCATTTGCAACCTACATGAACTTCAAAGTATATCAAATGGATGTAAAAAGTGCCTTCCTCAATGGATCACAGAAAGAATAAGTTTAAGTTCAACAACCTCCTGGATTTGAAAGCAGTAAGTTTCCTGACTATGTCTGCAGGCTTGACAAAGCCCTTTATGGACTGAAACAAGCTCTTAGGGCATGGTATGAAACTCTTTCAGCCTTCCTCATCCAAAACAAATTGGTCAGAGGCATTCTTGTTCAAGTGTATGTGGATGAAATCATATTTGGCTCAACAAGTTATAAACTTTGCAAACAGTTTGAAAAACTGATGGCAAAGAAATTTGAAATGAGCATGATGGGAGAACTCACTTACTTTCTTGGACTGCAAATCAAGCAGACTGATAAGGGAACCTCCATCAGTCAAGAAAAGTACACTAGAAACCTACTGAAGAAGTATGAGCTCAGTGACTGTGCCTCAGTGAAAACTCCAATGGTTCCCCCAAACAACCTTGGTCCTGACCTTGCTGGTAAACCAGTAAATCAAACCCTTTTCAGAGGAATGATTGGGTCACTGATGTACCTACTTGCATCAAGGTCTGATATCCAATTCTCAGTCTGTTTGTGTGCCAGATATCAGTCTGACCCAAGAGAATCACATCTCACAGCTGTGAAAAGGATCCTCAGGTACCTTAAAGGTACTCCAAATCTTGGATTGTACTACCCTAAATGTTCAGGTTTTGATCTCAAAGGGTACTCAGACTCTGACTATGCAGGCTGCAACATGGATAGGAAAAGTACTTCAGGCTCCTGCCAATTCCTTGGTGGTAAACTAGTCTGTTGGAGTACTAAGAAGCAACAATCAGTTGCCATGTCCTCAGCAGAAGCTGAATATGTTGCAGCTGCCAGTTGTTGTGAAAATGTGCTATGGATGAAAAGTCAACTCATTGACTATGACATCCATTACAAGATGGTTCCCATCTTTTGTGACAACACAAGTGCAATTGCTATCTCAAACAATCCTGTTCTTCACCAGAGAACCAAACACATTGATATCAGATATCATTTCATCAAGGACCATGTCATGAATGGTGACATTGAATTACACTTCATTCCCACTGAATATCAGCTAGCTGATATATTCACCAAACCATTGGATGAACCAACTTTCACAAGACTGAAAGCTGAATTGGGGATGTTGGATATTGAGAATCAGTCCACTGATTGAATCCATCCAACCTAGTGTAAATTCTGATAACCCCTGGTCCCTGACTCAACAAATCTCTCAGTGAATAAGAATCTTATGTATCACTGAATAACCTTCCCTGAACATCCTCACACTGAATGAAAAGTCATTCAGGGGCCTCAAGACATCAACAAATGACAATCAATGCTATACTAAATGCTCTAAGAATTTAGTTAGTTAATGTCCTAGGTTGGTAACTGGATACACATTTAATATAGGAATATATGTTCCTATACCTTCTGGCATCCACATCTTGGGCCCCCACATCTTCACCACATATCCCACATGGCATTTAATGCCTCTCCTCACATACAATATCTTTTGATATTATATGTGGTGACGTCACACTGCAAAATGCACTTTTTGCAGACGGCACAACTGTTTACCTTGGCAGTTGCGCAAAACCCAGGAAAGTGGAAAGGTGGCATTTAATGCGGATATCAAAAGTTTTTTTCAAAACAGTTTTCAAATTTTGAGTAAAATTCGCAATAGTGCAAAAACCATCCCTCTCTCCACTTTCCTATAAATACCCACACATAAAAATAACACACACATGCTTTGAAATTATATCAAACTCTTGCCTTTTTTTCAAAAACTTTTGTGTGTGTTCTTAACCTCAAAACCAGACCTTTTTCTTGCAAAATCAATGGCTGCTTCTAAAGCTATTACCTGCGCCCCTAATGTGGAATTCCAACTAGAGGGCGTGAATTTGACCAAAAATAATGTCGTAGGGAATTTTGCCTATCCGAAAATATTTTCGGCCTATAAGGATATGGTAAAATACCTGCAAAATTGATTTCTCTCTACGGCATTTACCAAGACACCCCCAGTCATTTACCATGACTACTTGAGGGAGTTCTGGTGCACAGCAGTGGTCACCAACCCTGATGTCACCAAGGACTCCATCATCACCTTCTTAGTGAACCATGGGAGGAAAACCCTCTCCCTTGATTACAAGACCTTTATCAAAGCCACAGGCCTTGATTACACTGAGACGTTTGTCCCTCACCCCACTGAAAGTGAAGTAAAAGCCGAATTGCTTTGACTTGGGCCACATGACGACAAACACCCTGATGTGGCCACAGGGACTCTTTTGGCCAAAGCCCCCATCATCAAAACCTGGTTTCCTGCAGTCTGGAGGATACTGATGACCTTTGTCATTCAGGTCCTTGGTGGAAACAAGTCCTCCACGGAGCAATTGAACACTGCTCAACAAATGATAGTGTTTAGTCTCCTGTAGGGTAGAAAAATAGATATTGGAGAAATAATCTTCAAAGACCTCATAGTCAAGCTATCAGAGAAATCCAGGCAAAGACACATGTCTTACCCTAGGTTCATTTCCTGTGTGCTTCAAGACCTATTAGGCTCTGAGTATGTTAGGCCTAATGTCCAGGGATCTGACCCTGATGTCTTACACAAGGCAAACTACTCAAGAGACCTCACTGAGGTTACACCAGTCTCCCTGACCACATACATGTTGATGGTCATTCAGGGTGCAGACGCAATATCACCAGTGCCTTCTCCTTCCAAGAAGGAGAAGAAGAAAAAGAATGGGGGGGGGAGGGGGGTCCAGGAAGGTGGTTCAACCCTGACCACATACATGTTGATGGTCATTCAGGGTGCAGACGCAATATCACCAGTGCCTTCTCCTTCCAAGAAGGAGAAGAAGAAAAAGAATGGGGGGGGGGGGGTCCAGGAAGGTGGTTCAACCCAAACCACTCGACACTGAGACCTCTGCTTTAAAGCCTGAGAAAAGAAGGCAAAAAACGGCCAAGCCCACTGAGACACCCACAGAGGAGACCCAATTGGCCAAAGAACAACCGCCAAAGGAGGGCACTGAGAAATCACCCTCAGTGTCCTCGGGCAAACCTGCTCATAAAGACTCTGCTGGCATATACAAGTTAGTAGAGTCAGGAACTATCCAACCCTCACTTCCCGATGAAGGCATTCGTCAATCACCACTTTTTTCTGAGGGAGAAAAGGGTCCTGAATCCTCAGTAGAGCAGCACTACTTTACCGAGAAGGGGACCCACAACCTCTTACATCCCGATCACGGCTTTGATACATCACAATCAGAGTCTCAGAGAGGACTGGTCCCTATATCTTCATCAAGGCAGCACAACCTTGGTGGAAAGGGGGACCTCAACATTTCACATCCTGTTTATGGCTCTGATCAATCACAATCAGGGTCTCAGGGAGTAACGGTCCCTATATCTTCGTCAGGGCAGTATAACCCTGATAGAAAGGGGGACCTCAACATCTCATTGCCTAGTGATGGTACTGGAACAAACCCACTAGTCCCTGAAGGCACCTCAGGGGACAAAGACTCAGGGGGCATGCAACCACCCGCTGATATGGAACCTACACCCCCATGGCGTTGCGAGTCTCTCGGGAACTGGCCCTAAGGACCAGGCAGATAAAACCCAGTCTGTCGGAATAGAGGGGTCAGGACCTGGCCAAAACAAAGGCGATCCCTCTTCTGAGGGGGAGCCGGATCTTAACCTGGTTCCTACTCTTGTTGATCTCCAAATTCTAATCGATGATGAATCAGAAGAAGACATGGTCGACTTTGGGGATGATGAGGTTTTTACTGTTAGGGATAACATGGGCACTGAAGCTTACAACTCCCCTCAGCACACTGAACAACCATCCTCATCTCCTCCTCCTGAGGAACAAGAATCCCATCACCACCCTACTCTATCATCATCATCATCATCAGGCAACTCCTTAGGCTCCTCAGACTCTGCTCCTGCAACTCCTGAATACTTGCAGAAGTATGACAATGTTCTACCTCCAACATTGCCCTCTTCACTGAGATAACAAAAGAACAATGGGATCAGCGCACTGAAGCAGCAGCCTCATATATTGACTTTAGGGTGGCTATTGAAGGGACACATGGTCAAATCAACAAATTCACTGCCTCTATTGACAAACAGGTCAGTGACTTGAAGACCTCCATTGAGCATCTGGGCCTTGAACAAGAGACACAATTCCACAATATACTGCAGTCTCTAAGTGCAATTCAAGAAGAGTTAAAGGATGATCCAGCTCTCATTACCAAGCTGACTGAGTTCATGGATTCTCAGAAGACCACCTCCTCCAACATTACTGAGCTTCTCAGGCTCCTAAAGAAGGTGGATCTTGCACCTCTCAGGTCTCAGCAGGAAGCCCTTTAGAAGTCCGTTTCTGATACCCAAGGATGCCTGACACAGATTTCATCAGCCTTTGACCAGCTCTCTGCTAAACATAATGAGCTGGTCAACCACTATACCACCAGGGTCACTCAGCTCTCTGAAGCTCAAGTCAACATGGCCACAGACATCTCCACCCTGAAGAACGAGACCACTGACATCAAGAACATGGTCTCCACCATCCTGTCAGTTCTTCAGACCTCTCCAGTTCCCCCAGCTCCTCAGTCAACAGATGCTTACACTGAAGCTCCAGCATCTGTTGAGGGGGAGAAACCTGATGAACCAGTTCTTGAACCTGAAGCTACCAATATCACTGAAGCTGTTCCTCTCCAAAGCTTCATGCCAGGAACATCTACTTCTTCAGCACTTGTTATTGCTACAACTCCCATTACAACTGAAGCAACAACAACTACAGAGTTCCTTGAAGCCTCCTTCAGTACACCCCCTCCCACTGACAAAGGGAAGGGAATCATGGAGACTGAAGATTCTCCTCTCAAGTTGGTAAAGGCACCAAGAGACGTGCGTACTGACCCAGATGCACCAGTGCTCATGGAAATTATATTAGATGATGGGAGAAGATTCAGTGGAACCACTGAAGAAGTGGCCGCTGTATTGGATGAAGAGGAAAGGCTCAAGGCTGAAAGACTCAGTAGGCCAGTGATTGCTGAAGTGGCTAAGGAAGTCATCAGGGAAACTGAGCAGAATATCAGGGGGGGAACAATTCCTCAAACTTCAGGTTGACCGAATCAAAGAACACAATCTTAAGGTCAAGCTAAACACTGAAAGGAAGAGAAGAAACTATGAGAGGTATGTCTGGGCCATGACAAAGACAAAGGGTGAAGGTCCTATTACTAAATTGACCATTCATGCCAACACTGATCCCATAGCCATAACAATTCACAGAGGACCAAGGAAGTCTGAGAAAAACAAACCTTTCAAGTTCTCAGAATATTGTATCAAGGAATGGGACATGATGGGGCCCATCCTGAGGAAGAAGCAGAACAGGTGTGCCCCTGACCTTCTGGCTGCCCTGAGTAACAAATATGAGGAACTGGAAAGGGTGGCCAAGAGCTTAAGGATAGATCATCAAAAGGCACTTGCTTCTCAGGGACTAACAATCCCTGAACCAACTCGGAAGACAGGGAAGAAGAGGAAAGCTATAGGCCAAGAACCTGAATAATTTATAGCTGCTCTTCACTACAATAGGATTCCTCCAGAAGAGGTCATGTTCTATCCCAACAAAGTGATCAAGCATCCTGAGTTTGGTATCTTCTTTATTGATGAGTTTGGCCAACAAGCATTCCAAAGGGTCAGTGATATACATCTGGTGGAAACAACAACTCTTCTGGCCTACAAGCTGATGACACTTCATGTGAAGAGCCCTGAGAATGAAGAGTTCATAAGGCTGATGGAAAATATGATGAGTGAAAGAACCGACAAGGAGAAGTTGGTGTCTAAGAAAGCTAAATTGGAACTCATGGGAATTATGGAAGCCTGAGTAAATTTTCCTGAGTATTATGTTTAGATGATAGGACTGATGTAATGAAATGAATAAAATGATGGCCCACGTTTTGTTATATCAATGTTCTTTAATTGCTTTCTAGTATATTTAGTGTAAGAAGAAGCCCATTTGCTAACTTACACTGATCAAAACACTTAGGCTTAATTTATATCCAAATAGGGGGAGATTGTTGGGTCCATTTAGTACTCAAGCGTCCTGAAACAAGGATTTGAATACAAATTATCCTAAGTGTCGAACAAACTTAAACACTCTCAGGTCACTGATTGAACAGTCACTCAGTAAGTTATCTTCAGGATGCTTAGGACGAGTCTAAAAAGAAGGATTCACCATTCAGTGAGGCGGAACTCCTTGAGTAGGACTTAAGCCAAAGAAGAAGATAATGGGTTCAGTGAGTGATGACAATAACTCACTGAACCCCAGTCTCCTCAACAACTATGAAGAATAAAGAATGAAGACTGAAGATCAAAGACTGAAGAACCTGAAGTCTGAAAGAAAGGCGGGACAAGGCGGAAAGCGTTTGAAAAGATAAGGAGAAGTCCTTATCAGGCCAAAGTCAAACTTTCCCTGAAAGGCTTAAGAACAAGAACAGTGTCATCACTGTTACTCAGAAAGCACAATTGTCTTATACCCAAAATAGGTTCTTGTAACAGGGACAAAATACATCAATATTTTGTCCTAATTAGCTTAGGTCATTCTTTTTGTCTTTTAAGTCACGAGTGCTCTTTTATACTTGTGTATAAATAGGATCATAAGGGAGAAAAGTGGTCAAGTTTTGTGCAATTAATGCTTAGACATTCACAAAACCACTTTTCTCCCCCAAAGAGCAACCTAGTCCCTGAGATAGCTTAGTGGTTCATTTCTAGTTGCCACTTAAGCTTAGCTTAAGTTTAGTGAGGAGACAATACCATACTTTGTCATTTCAATCACAAGTGTTTTTTCCGCGAACACTTAGGTATAGATTCTTTTGATTAACTTCTAATAAGAATTTAAACGTTGAAAAACCCTTGTTTTTTATCATTTACGTTTTACTTATTTTGCTTAGTTAATCAATACATTACTTAGTCATGGAACATGATTAGCTTAACTTTGTAGTTAATTCTAATTGTGTAACGGGAACAACAAGCATCTCTAGTTACATTACAACAGAATAAAAACCCGAGTCTTGGTCTAGACACAAATGTCTTTTAGATGACATGGAAAAACACATGTATAGTATCTCATATCCTCGCAATAGTAATTCAATGGATATGTAACGTAAAGAACAAGTCATAGATTCAAATCCTATCTCCTTATCATTTTAATCAAAATATCGTGTGATTTAAGTCTCTCATGTCAATTAACACCCCACCTTTTTCTTTCCTTTTACTTATTTTAAATAGGAAAAACTCATAAACTCACATTTACCTGCCTTGTGAGCTTATTTACATGAGCAATGATATATACTCCTATCAATCTTTCTACTTATCCTCTTACAACTCATGTGTCAATCATCCGTTAACTTAGCAAAAAGACTCACTTTCTTAATCACGGTTAGATGATTGACATGTGGCAATAGAAAGATAAGTAGGCTGATTGTTATGAATAATTCATTTCTCTATCTTACTTATGATTTATTTAAGTTAGAGGTGAACAAAAAAAGGGAAAATTAATCTGATCCTTAAAAAAAAATGAAAATCGGTTTAGGGACAAATCAAAAATCCGGTTTAGGGAAAACAGAACCACCGGTCATTGTTTGTTATCAACTAGTTTGAGAACCGGTTTAAACCGAACCGGTTCTGGGTAAACAGAACCACCGGTTTAAACCGAACCGATTCTTGGTTTAAACCCGACATTTTCTCTCCCAAAACCGGTTTTAAACCGAACTAGTTTTACGCAAAACCAGTTTTTGAGTATTTGAATAAAACCGAAACCGGTTTTTAAACAGGTTCAGTTATCAAAAAAAAACCCCGAAATGTGCGCCTCTTATTTATGTCCATAGACTAACCTTAATGACAAAAAAGGTAGCTAATTGTAGTTGGGCCAGACTATAAGCCCAAGAAAGGCAACCCAAACAGACTCAGTCTCCTCAATCCTCATTATTGACGCTCATTTTCATTCCAACGATTGACCAGAATACATTGTAAAGAAATCTAAGATTTGAAGAGAGAAGAGAAGGAAGGATGATATACAGGAAATGGAGTTTACTAACAGGCCCTGGTGTTGTTTTCGGTGGCGTTGCAGCCACTCTTATCGCCATCGATTTCCTCTTTAAACAAGTCTGTCATTTTTTCCCCTTCAATTATCACTATTTCTAGGCTTTCATTTCATTATTTTAATAACCTAATCAATTACGGAATCAAGGTATATTCTAGGTTTCCTAGACGACCAGACACATAGGTTTTGATTTTTGGTTTATTAAGGATTTTGTTGGATTATTGCAACATAAAATTATATACCCTCCTTTAAATATATTTAAGGGGGTGTTTTTTTAAGCTTATATGGGGCTTATGAGCTTATTTGTTCAGGCTTATTTTGAGACTTGTGGGCTTATATAAGTTTATTTTTGTATGATAAACTTATATAAGCCAAGTCTCGAAATAAGCCGGAAAATTGGGGCTTATGAAATATAAGCCGAAATACAAATAAGCTCATAAGCCTACATATAAGCTTAAACAAACACCCCCTTATTCTTATATTATGACTAGGCTTTTTTTTTTTTGGTAACCATGGTTTCCGATTTTTTGGCTGGCTAATCGATAGGGTTTGAGCCCACCACCACACAGACACAAACTGCGTAAAGTTCTCCCCTTCTCGGGAAGGTTGCCGTGGCTTGGGAATTGAAATTGAGGTCTCTCGCATTTTAATGGTGATAATTACAAGCCTTTTACCACTAGGCCACCCTTGAGTGGTTCTAAGCCTTGTTTTTTAATCTGTGCTTAGTTGATTTTAACTTCCAAAAAGAGGAACGTTGTGATTATTAAAATGACCTTAGATTGAAATAATTAAATGTGGGTGTTTTAACTCTGGTTGTAGCATAGTGCTTAGGTGTGCTCGTAATAGCATGTTTGCAACAATATGAGTTTGTGCAATAATATGCTTGTCAGCTAGTCTGGTTACGTGAAGCATTCTAGTATAGATTTAACTCTGTGAATTTGGTAGATACAAGCACCCTTATTGATTTAATTGGACCATTTGTGCATAACCATTTATGGGTTTATAGTGTGTGTTGGTCAAAAATGTGCTCTTTATAGCAAGATACTAAGAATAAGTTTATGTTTAACAGGCTAGAAGCTATCGACCACCCTAGTCAATATTTAGGCAGTGTTTGGGATTGCTTATTAAAAATGTTTATTGCGTTTTCAATTCAAAAAATGACAGCTTTGAGGGCGCTTGCGGTTGATTATGCAAAATAGTTTTTATAAGCAACCCGGAGACTTTATGACTTCTGTAGCAATAGTTGGCATAAACTTATCCAACTGAAGGAATGCACAACCTAGACTAAGG